>VXAC01006905.1:342036-560737 GCA_013399225.1 Rhipidura dahli | reverse complement strand
CGCCGCCACCGCGGGGCCGCGAGCGGGGAACGCGGGGAGCGGGGACCGGCCCGGGGGCACCGCCAGCGCCGCCGGGAGCGGAGGCCTCGTGTCCCGCCCCACGCGGCCACGGCGACAGGGTGCCCGTGGGGAGCGGCGTGTGCGGCTGGGTTCCCCCCCTTCCCCCCGCAAAGAACCCTTCCCCAAATACAGAATAAATAAATAAATAAACTCCTCGAAAACAGCGATTGCCACCCCCCGTGCGCAGATCCCGCGGGCACAGCATCCCCGGGACACACGCTCGGAGAATCGAATGCGGGGGTTCGGAGCTGGGGGGCTTTGCCCATCCTCACTGCATCCCCAGGGACACAGGCAAGTTTCCCCCACCCTTGGATGGGTCGGTGGGAACCTGCTGGAGGAAAAGCTTGGGATCAGCCTGAGAACTTCACTACTGAGCAAAAGTTAATCTGAGCAATTAATCCCCCAGCAAGGGAAAAACACCTAAAACCAAACCAATGAAATGATTTCGACCAACAAATCCTGGGAAACCTGAATGTTCGTAGTTTTGTTTTTGGATTCCTTTGGGTGGCTTTTTCCATACCTGAAGACTTCTCTCCAAATTTCTGTCCACATTTACCCAAACCTACCCTAATCTACCCAAGAACATAATTTAAGTGTACTGGATAAAGACAGTACCATTGTTGTACAGCAAAGACAATCAGTGTAATATCAAATACTCCATTTAAAATCCATAGGTGTGTGCCACCAACGTTTGCACCAATATAAACACAGAATGTAAATAGGTCTTTTGAGTTTGGGGTCCCTTCTTGCCCCTTTTGACCTGTAGGGCCAGGGGCAAAGCTCCTTGTTCCCTGCCATTTTGGGGTGGGGTTTAGGAAATGTGCAGCTTGCCTGGTTAAAAATATAAAAATTCATATAAAACCTGTGAGGGACCTGCTGCCTCTGACACTGCTCAGCTGTCAGGCACCTGCGAGCAGCCGCATTTCACACCTGTACCACGGCTTGGACTGAAGTCACCCAACACCCCACTGTGGGAGGGAAATGCCTTTTTTCACAGTGAAAAGGCACAAAAGGGCTACAAAAAATATTTCAGCTTCAGACATGGAAGAAGAAACTGGGATTTCCTGGGTATCATGGAATAGTTTGGGGTTGGAAGGGACCGGGATTTCCCGAGACTCATGGAATCATGGAATGGTTTGGGTTGGAAGGGACCTTAAAGCCCATTTGGTTTCACCCCTACCATGGGCAGGGACACCTTCCACTATCCCAGGTTGCTCCAAGCCCCATCCAGCCTGGCCTTGGACACTGCCAGGGATGGGTCTCCAACCCTGGAAGGATCCCTGCCCATCTTGGGGTTCCTCTAGAGAGGTTCCAACACTTGTTTAAAATCCACATGGATCACCCTGTCCTGCATGACCCCAAGATTCACCTCCCTCAACGCAGCTGATGCTTTTCTTTCCAACGCTGCCTTTCCAAACTGTCACCCGAATTACAATATGTCCCAAATGTGCAATTACCAACATTTAAATATATATAAATCTTAAATATAGCACTGCTAAAGCTAAGAATAGGTTATTATTCCAACAAGCAACGTCTCACCGCTTATCCAACGCTCTGTAATCATGGAGTGTGCAATATGGCAGGAAGAACAATGGGGCTTTCATGGGATCTGGAGCAGCCGAGCATCTCCACGGGCACAGGTATGCAGGAGCAGCCCCAATTCCACCCGGAATGCCATCCATCCCAGCTCCTGCAACAACAGCACATTGTTCCTGCCCTAACGTGGGCAGCAAAAACAGAGCCCTCAATTGTGCTTGTCACAATGCACATATAATTTATAGTAATGCTGGTTATTAAAGGATTTCTAGTGATTAACAGCAATGTGCTCTTTCACTGCCTTCCCCCCCTTCCCCCTTTTTTTTTTTTTTTTGCCAGTCATAGTAACAAACATTCCTGGGAGATGCTCTGGAACACATCCTATAGGTCTTGGCAGAGAAGCTGGAGAGAAGCTTTTGAAAGCCTGCCAGTGTTATCTGACATGGATCTCCCAGGTATGATAGAAAGCCAAATCCTCCTGGGTCCAAGAGGACCGTGGGTGGCCAGGAGGGCACCAACCTCTTCCCAAAGCCAAACTAGAGCTGGGATGGTGAAAAGGGGGGAAGAGGAACTGGCCCTGCCATTGCCAGCACCCTCAAAGGCATCAGTAGAGCCCAAAACCAGACTGAGGCACTCCAGGTGTTCAGTAAAGGAAATTAATCTCATTATTTTCTGCTTTTTTTCTGATCTCTAGTATTTGATACATTCCTGGTGAAAAAGAAGAATGCAGGGGTAAAAAACACAAAATAAGTAACTGCCACTTAAATAATGTTGTAAGAGCTCGATTGTAGGTTATTTCAATGCCTTGAAAATGGGGGGGAGATGGGGGACACGTTGCACCCCCATTTCCCTCCAGAAATGGGGGCTCCGAGTGTCTGAGCACAACCAGAGAAACCACCACAAACCTGCTGCTCCAAAGCCAGGGGCTCTGCCAAAAACTAAAATGCCTCATAAAATCCTGCTGGTTTTGCTGGAAGCTGATTTTGAAAGGAACCAGAGAAAAAAGGTTTTGACAACATCAGAATGTCCCGTTTCCTTTGTTTTCATGACATTGCCATGATTTTCCAGTTCAAACTGACTTTTCATTATACTCTTGCAAATGTTATACCCTGTGTGGTAACACACTGTGATAGGACCTTGGACCCTCTTCAAAATGGAAAAGGCTAAAACCAGAATGAAGCATTTTGATAAATCCAAAGTATTAAAAAAAAAAAAAAAAATACGTTTCAAGAATTTTCTTCTGTGGAGAATTTCCCAACTGCTGGATTCTGCACTCCCAGACCTCCTTGGCATCTTGAAACCCTTTGAGGCAGAGATGTGATCTCATCTCAGCACCTCAGCCTGTGCCCCCATCCTGGAGGAGCTGCGGCCTTGGCAAAACCCACCCTTCCCATGGGATGTAACCCCATCTTGCCAACTCTTCTGGGGCATAAAATCATACAACAGGTTGGGCTGGAAGGAACCTTAAAGCTCATCCCATTCCACCCCCTGCCACGGACAGGGACACCTTCCATTATCCCAGGTTGTTCCAAGCCCCATCCAACCTGGCCTTGGACACTTCCAGGGATCCAGGAGCAGCCACAGCTGCTCTGGGCACCCTGTGCCAGGGCCTCCCCACCCTCACAGGGAGCAATTCCTTCCCAATCCCATCCAACCCTGCCCTCTGGCAGTGGGAAGCCATTCCCTGTGTCCTGTCCCTCCATCCCTGGTCCCAAGTACTTCTCCAGCTCTCCTGGAGCCCCTTTAGGCCCTGGAAGGAGCTCTAAGGTTTCCCTGGAGCCTTCTCGTCTCCAGGTGAACACCCCCAGCCGTGCTCTGCCCAGAGCAGTCCCAGTGTGTGACAACACTACGCATGGGACATCAGTGCAGGACCTTCTGCCTTGCCAGGGGATGCCCAGGTCAGTGCATTTATATCCCAGCCCAGTGGTCAGTTTTGCACTTTCGTCCAGGTGGGATCAAAGTTTCACCAACCTTTGCTCCCATCCAAATCGCACCAGATCCAGTGGCACCGCAGGGAGGCTGCACCTGCTGCCCGTGGGGCTCAGGGGTGGGGGGAATCGGGGCCACAGAGACAAATTGCTTAAGGAAGGACTGAAATTAAATATCCTCCAAAATTTATCACAATCAGGAAGGCGAAAAAAGAGGCAAAATCCCACAGAAATTCACCAAATACTGCATTTCACCAGAAATTAATGTGAATGGGTTAATGGAAACTCCGTGAGGCAGGAGCTGCTGAGTTTCCAGGCTTTTCAAGGCCCTTCCCACGAGTATCTGCTGTGGGTGGGGACAAGCTGACTCACAGTTTCCAGGGCTGTAGTAACATTTCAACACCCCGGCGCTCCAGCCTTGGGGACTGATGGCAAAGAGCACATTCCCAGCAGAGTGGTTGGGAAGCTTTTTGACAAAATGTTTTCTTGGGTCAGAAAATGTCACTTCGGCAAAACCAGAATTTTTGGGTTGGTTTTTTTTTTTTTTTCTTTCTTTTTGGTAGCAAACTACCAGTTTCCACGAAATGTTGCTTGGAAAAGTTTTCTGGGAGCAAGCCTGGATTTCTAGTCAAACCTACAGAGGTAAAATCATCTCTTCAGAGGTCCTCAGGGTGGGTGATGGCACCCATCCATGGTGGTCCCCATCCCAGAAATGTCCCTTGCTTGGAGCAGGGACATGGACTTCTTTAAATGCCTTCTGGGTGGAGCTGGACCAATTTGTGAAAAATAATTAAGCAGTTATGCAGGAGAAGAAGTCTGACTTTAACACTGGAGATGAGAGCCCTGATCTGAGCTAGGGAGCATTGGGTTCAGTTCCCTGGCTTGGCTCTGGACAAACAAGGATTGAACCACAAGTCAGGCCAGTGCCACGAGTACAGGATTATCCCCTGTGCTGCTGCTTTCATTTTTAGGAAAACAAACTCAAGCCATCCCAGAAAAGCCGTGCTGCAATCCAAGGAAAGCACTGGTGTCTCCGGTTTTGTAGGACAGGAAGAGTGCCTCCATCCAAACACAATGCCAGCCTCCACAGAGAGAAAAGTGGGGCTTTTCTCCTGAATGTAGGATTAATTTCCATTTTTCCCATGGCAGAACAAGCCAGAGGCACACCTTGGCTCTTGGTCAGTCACTGGGTGAAACATGAAGCAGGAGAAGCATCTTGTCCTGTCACTCCCAGTGGTGCTGAAAATGCCATGTGGGAAGACAAATTCTCTCCAAGCAGCCTCAGATACCTTCAGAAAATGCAGAGTCAGCTCAGCAAAGCAGAAAAGGATGGTGAGGCCTTGGCACAGGGTGCCCAGAGAAGCTGTGGAAGATCCCTGGAAGTGTCCAAGGCCAGGCTGGACGGGGCTTGGAGCAGCCTGGGATAGTGGAAGGTGTCCCTGCCCATGGCAGGAGTGGAACAAGATAAGAAAAGATCCCTTCCAACCCAAACCATTCTGGGATTCTGTAAGATGAAGAAGGGGACGGGGGGGAAAAGTCACCATCAGCCACTCCAAAAATGGTGCAGCCTCTGAGGCTTCTGCAGGACAGAGATGCATGCTGAGTCCAGCCACTGCCTGCATGGCATTTGGGAATTTTTCCCATCTACCTCAGCCTCAATCCTTTGTTCCCCAGCCTCAGAAGGACCAGCAGCCCCTAAAACCCTCCTGGTCCTGCTCTGGCTACAGGACCCCAGTTCTGTCACATGAACCAGCTGCTCTGCTTGGATGGGAATTACAACCAGAGGACTCATCTAGAAATCACACCCCCCTAGCAAACACACAGGAGTTTGTCCTTTTATCAGCATTTATTCAGCAGCCTGTAGAAACAGTCTGCCTTTCTGGAGTCTTTTCCAGACAGGTCCTGAAACTGCCCTTTACGTTCTTGTTGGCTTGGCTTTGATGAATTGTCATTTTTGAGCTGGAAAGGGACAATTTGAGTAAGAAAAACAGCTCTGTGTGCTGCCACCATGCTGATCCAGCAACAAACCGTGTAACATGCCAAGCCCATGGCATGTCCTTAAAAAAAATAAATCTACACCTCTCCATGTTTACCCATACAATTTGCAAACACAAAACTGGAAGTTCCCCAGGGGGGTAGGATTAAAAAAAGGATTATTCTATTTGGAGCTAGTCCAGAAAGCAAAGGGAGTATATATAAATGTATATGTTTATGTCCAAAATGGATTTTAATTGAGGTTTGTTGTGTCCAGTGGTGCTCTGCTAGAAGCAGGAGCTAAAAACACGGTGGGGCTGGAGAAGGAAGGCTGAGGAAGACATCAAAGCAGATCTGAGAAAGGTCAGCCCTAAATGGCAACCTGTCCGTTTCTGCAACAGTTTGCTCTCCTATTTATGATGGTATTTTCTGGGAAGATCTGGTCAGAGCCAACTAGGGCAGGCTTGTAAAAAGATAATTTTTCTCCCTTAGAAAACACAAAGACAGACAGACTGGGCTGCTGGCTTTTCTCCCTGCCCAAAATCTGCTGCCCTGGGCAATTTGTTCTGTTGCAGCAGCTCTTTGCTGGAGTGAGTGGCGTCTGGGCAGCTTCAGAGCAGACGCCAGTCACTCCAGTAAAGAGCTGCTTACCACAGCTTTGGTAAATATTTTCTGCAGTGGTGCAGCAGCGTCTCACAGAGCAGCACTGTTATTTCGTAGGCATCTCCAATAACAACTTCGAGAGAAGCAGCCACAAGACGTTAGCAAAAGCTGCTGCCACTGACCAAAACTTTGGAGAAGCAGGAACAGAAGTGGGCAGAGAATAGAAATAGGGACTGAGTCACTGGCTGGAGAGGCAGCAAGGGAAAATTGAAAAAGGCAGGCTTCAAAAGCTGGTCCTGGGACACAGCTGCAGGATCAGCACACACTGGGCTGATGCTTCCCCAAATTTCTCACAACCTCTAAATGGGGATAGGAAAATCATTATGGGAAAAAGAAAATATTGTCTTCCCTGTGTTGAGTCTGGACCAAAGGTAGCCAGAGGCACTCACTGCTGAAGTACCACAGCTACATCTCTTTTTGTGTTGAAACAGGGTTTTGAGTGTCCCTGCTGGCAGCTGGCTGCAGGACCTCCAGGGCTGCTTTTCCAATAGAAAGCAGGATTAGGGAAGAAAGGAGTTCACCCTGAAGTCATTAGCACCGCTGGGTGTTACTGAGAGCAAATCACCCTGAAATAGACACCAGGACACAGCAGGACACAGTTTGGTCCAGCAGTGGCACAGCTGCTTCTTAAACACCCAGCACAGGAGCAGGCTCTGCTGAGAGGGCAAAGGGTGGCTGGAAGCCAGTCAGGTCTCCAGGGGATCTTCTCCATCCCATTGCCACACCACTGAATGAGAAAACTCCTCCCTGAGCTGGCACCCCCTGGGGCTGGTCCTTCTGTTCCTTAAACTGCGCTGGGAACCCATCTCTGTCCAGGAAAATGCTGGCTCTGACATGCCAGGCTCTTGGGAGCCGATCAGGAGCAGCAGCTCCTTCCCCAAGGCTCTGTGGGTGCCAGCAGCACCTCTCCCTGCTGCACAGGGACCCTGGCCACCAGCACGGACACTCACGGGCATGGCAGGCAGCTCTGGGGTGCAAGTGCCCCCTACAGACCCCTTTCCATCCTCCTAGAGCCCTGACTGGGGTTTTTCAGAGCTGGACAAGCATTTCTGACACTAAACCCTTTCACTGGTGTTCTGGTGAGCCAGGCACTCAGAGCGTGTGAGCTGCAGCAGCTGTCACCTTCCCCAGACCGGTCCCAGCCAAATTCTGACCTTTACCTTCTGAGGTGGGCCAGGGCCTGAAACTACTCACTGCCCAGCCTAACCCAGCATGCTGGCTCCTGCCCACCCTTCCCAAAATCCAGGGATACAAAACTGACCTGCTGTCTGCAAACAGCTTCCCACAGCCCACCAGGCCATCCTGGCATGAGAACAAGAGGATGGAGCACTGACTGGAGCACTCAATAGAAAACAAATTGTAGAGAAATGAGTGGGGTTTAGCTCCCAGCCTCTCTTCACTCAGCTGGTAACTGGCTGATGTACAGTGACCACGTGGGGTGAACCAATTCCAGACAGTAACGAGAGAGGAGGTGTGTGGAAGAGCTCAGCTGAGGGATTGGGTGCTGGATGTGCAGGAACCAAATCCCAGCAATTCTTGTGCCACTTCTCATGGGACCGTCCCTCTCTTCACTGAGCTTCACCCAGCCCTGTGGCAGGCACAGCAGCTGGTCAGCACCAGCTCAGGACAAGGGAGAAAAGACAATTCCCAAAGCCAGATTAGGAGAAGATTTCTGGCTGCAAGACCTGCCAACACCTCCCGAAGCCATGCTCAGCTGAGAGCTGTGCCCGTGGCAGTGACAATGGCCCAGCTCCCAGTGCCACCCCCATCCCTGTGCTCTCCAAGCAGTTGGGATGTACAGGAGGACAGAGGGACATCGGAGCTGTTCCCAGAGAACAACAAACGCTCCTCGTGTGGCCGTAAAGCCAGGGTGGCATTTTTTTTAGCCGAGGTTTCCTTTTTTTTTTTCCTCCTTTTTTATGGCCTTATCCACAAATGCCGAGAGCCAGAGGGAATTATTTGTTACTTACATTAAAGCAAGAAGCTCTCAGACCACAGTGCTACAACCACTCCCCATATCATTATTTGCTTCTTTTTGGATTTATATGAAGCTCATTATTAAACCTGAGCTAACACAGACATCCTAACAAGGCGCCCAGTGCTAATAACTGCTAAACAGCATTATTAATTATTGTTATTACAGCATTTAATTGATGATATTAAAGGGAATAGTTGCCTACTTTTCCAAACCCAAAAAATCCAGAGATGCAGCTTATTAACACTAATTCTATTCTTATTGGTAAAACTATTGTTAGATTTATTTCAAAGACAGCAAGTTTGGCCCTAAAAAAAAAGGCTCATTCTGGTATGTTGGGGCATGTTCCCAAACTCTGGTGTCACTTAGCTGGGATGGGTATGGAGGGAGTTCAGCAAAATGAGGAATTCTGTCCCTGAAACCTGACAGCAGCAGCGCCAGGGGCATTTAGGAAGGGCACAAATCTGTATATCCACTGGAAAGTCACATCTCCCCTCACATTCCCTCTCAATTTCATTGCAGGGGTGCAGGCGGGTCCATGAAGGCTTGAGGAGCCAGGATCACCTCTCCAAGGGGTGGTTCTGTGCAGTAAGTGGGAATGGGAATGTCAGGAAGCATCTTCAGGCTCCCCTGTGGTGAGATGTGGGTCCAATACAGGCCTGGGATCCTGGGACAGCCTCTTTCCTCACTGCCCCTTGTATCGTTCAGTGGAATTATTCATGCTGAGCCCAGTCGCCCAAACGGCCGCATAAACACCGAGCTGCACTTTTAATTAAAGATGTGCCGAGATAAAAAGCTACACAAACCAATTTTCAACAATTAAAAATAATATTAGAGGCGTTTGTCTCCCCAGTCTGCATGTGTCCTGAGCAGCTGGGGAGCCTTGCTGCGTTTTTACCACAGTCAGGACTTTTTGCAGCGATTCCCTGTGCAGGATGAGCCCGCGTCCAGACGTCTCTTTGCTCCAAAGAGTTAAGATTTCACTTGTCAGGCTGTTTTTGTTTCTATTCACATGTCAGTGCCTGTCATTTATTTAGTCAATGGGACATGTCCAAGGGATGGAGACAGACTGGGTTAGTCATTCTGACCGTGGGTCGCCAGTCACTGCAAACTGCCTGAGGTCATTTCCAAAAGCGCCAGGAACAATGAGAGGGAAGCTGGGCCCGGGAGACCTGCAGGAAACGCCGCGGAGATTAAAGACAGAGATAGTCCTTTGCAAAAGTACACTGGAGGAATGTTCCCTATGTTCTGTCAACAGAGTTTCTTCCTCGCTCAAGACCGTCTATTTTAAGTCTGAGCTCGCACCAAAAATGGAAATCCTTGCTCAATGGCTATCAGTGGATCTTGGGTTTGTGGGGCTGCCTCAGCCGAGGAAATGAACCCTCCGGCTCGGCTGGAGCCGCTTCAAACGATCCCTCCTTGCAGCAGCTCCGTGCCTGGCTGACGGATGGAGCTGGAGCCATGGTACTGCCCTGCCGCCCATGAGCACAGGGCCCGGAGTCACAGAATGGCTCCGGTTGGATCACCCTCATCTGCTCCCTGCTCAAGCAGGGTCATGCCAGAGCACCCGGCCCAGGACTGCAGCCAGAGCTGGGGTCCACGGGTGCTGGGAATGGCATCCCAGAGCCAAGCAGAGCTGCCAGGGCCACGGCCCAGCCTCCATCCACGCCTCCAGGACCCTCTCCTGCTTTAGGGAAGGGACTGGAAAAGAAGCACTGAAACACAACCATAAATATTTGCTGCAGCACCTTGGGCTGAACTCAAGCCCTGTGACTGCGGATTTGGGGGAACGGGAAATTCCTCAGGCAGCCAGCTGGGCCTCAGTGCAGGGCTGAAACACAAGAGCAGTTTGAGGTGCAGAGATGCACTTTGTGCTTTTTAGCAGAATAGGCCAGGCCGCCCTCACTTAACACATAAGGTTCCTCTGGGTGTTTTGGAAAACACTAATAACAACCACATGATTGGTGTAAAACACTGCCTTTTCCATCTAGACACACTATTGTTTGCAGATAAATACATTCCATCGAGCTTTTTTTCTATCCTGACTTTCTGCATGTGGTTTCTGCATCTCAGGAAGATGGGAATGAAGCTTTGACCACGGTGGTGGCCCAGGACGAGCCACCACAGCCTGCTGGCCTGGGAATTGGGGATGGGGGCTAAAGACTGCCCTCAGTGAGGGTACAACAGCCAGAGCTATGGGACAGGGATGGAAGGAAGGGTGAGGAAAAGGAGCTGCACAGTAAATCTGAGCTGCTCTGCAGATAGAAGAGAAAGCAGAAAATGCATTTTTTAGAATACAAACATCCCTCACGGACACACATACATGAGAAAATCCAAATTTCTCAGCGTGGTATTTATGGAGCCACTCAGAGACATGATACAGGCCAGCTCTGGCAGATTTCTCCACGTGTTGTTAAAGATTCAAATTACAGAGTAATTTTCAGCCTTTGAAGGCATTGCAGTGGGTATGGGGAGCCCGGGGGCTGCACGGGGCAGGGTCTGTCTGCGCTGCAGACGGAGATAACCCAGAGCCACCGCTGCAGCGAGCCCAGAGTCAGGAGCCGGCCAGGAATGACGGAGGCACTGGGGGAATTGGCTCTGCCTGCAGATAAGGGAAGCATCCTGCTTGAAGCACGGGGTAAACAAGTTTTAATACACAAGTGACTTATCTGGAGAGTCCCACGGGAGGAAGCAGCTCTGGCCGAGGCTCTGCAGGCACATCTGTGCGGTGTGACACGCCGGGGCCGGCGGCACAGCCATGGCACCCAGGGGGTTTGGGAGCCCGGGGGGATTTGGGGAGCCTGGCTGCTCATGGGTGCTAAGCTCAACCAACTTGCAAAAGGGATTGCAGATAGATGGATTTGCCTCCAGGAGGGGGACCAGGGCCCCTGGCCCAGAGGTGGCCTCACGGCTGCACAGGTATGGATTGAGCCACCCAAATGAAACATCCCAGAACAGTTAGGCAAAATAAGAAGACCCCAAAAAGAGATCTCAACGCTCTTTTTAAACACAAAACTGCCAACACCAGTCATCGTTCCAACTAAGGGCACAGAACACTGGATAAAATTCAGGTGTGTTTTCATTGCTAAGGCCAGAAAAGCACTCCCAAACTGGAGACAACAATCCCCAGTTGTTTCATCACAGCTGGACAAAGCCAGTTGTTTCATCATGGCAGGATAAGATTTGGGAGAAATAAGGAGATCACAGCCACTCCCTCGTGCTCCCTGTGTAGCTGCAGGCTTCATCTCTGAGCTGACACCTTGCTGAGCATCACTCCCAAGTGGCACCCGGGGGGACCCAGCCACAACCTCGGCCCTTTGTGTTTTTTTGGGGAGAGGAGATGGAGTCAGGAGGGAGCAGGAGGAGCTGCTCTCCAGTTCAGAGCCTGATTTATGGCTGAGGCCTCAGGCAAATCCCTTACTGGCTTTGTGGTTTCATTTCCCCATCTCTACAATCTCTTTCACGGGTCATGTGTGAGGGGGAATTAACAGTCAAAATTTGTTTTTAATAAATATTTAAAGATTTGTCTCGTGTTTTATGAATATTTCTGAATGATCTTCCTGCCCTTGCATAAGGGTCTCTCCCTGCCAGCTCTTTAATCCCAGCTCCTCTCCCTGGCGTGGAGCGATGCCTCTGCTGCACATTTGGGCTTTCATTGAGTAACAATTAAGCTGCCTCAGTTAAATGTAAAGGCATGTGAAGAAAGTTTTCTGCTGCCAGTTCAGTGCTGGGTGCCAGCAGCAACCACCAAACTGAAGGGTTCCTCTGCGAAAACTCAGCCAAAGCAGCACCCAGCACCGAGCTCTGAGTGACCCCAGCATGCCAAAATTCCCCATTTATGTGTGAAGCATGAGTAAAACTCTGTTTTCACCAACACAGCATGATTTGAAGTGAAAGCATGGGTTTGAAGCTCCTGTGAGCTCAGGCCAGTGGAAATTCAGTGTGGGTTTGACCCCAGCACTGTGCACGCTTTAGTCTCT
The DNA here is from genome assembly GCA_013399225.1 of Rhipidura dahli. Classification (NCBI taxonomy): domain Eukaryota; kingdom Metazoa; phylum Chordata; class Aves; order Passeriformes; family Rhipiduridae; genus Rhipidura; species Rhipidura dahli. Next base: position 548,621 of record VXAC01006905.1, on the reverse strand, counting down.
TCTGCCTGTTTATTGTTAAACTCATTAAAACCATCGGGGTTTTTGCATCTTAAAAGTGTTTTCTGACTTCATAAAATATGTGAGTGCTTAAGAAAGAATCTGTGTGCAACTGTATAAATAGTGACTAACAAGGAGGAATTCTGTGGCGTTCAAAGGGAGTGAAAGGAGCTGACGAGCCTGTGGTGTAATGAGTTAATTTGCCTCCAGCCTACCTGCTGCCCAGCTCAGCCTCCCTCAGATGTGGCTGCTGATGGGCCTGGTGCTCTTCCACCCAGATGAGTGATTTTAAGCTAAAGATTCAAAATTAGCTGTCTCAGACGTGCCCCAGCCCAAGGTCGGTCACTTCCTTTCAATAGGGATGTGGAACTTCCATGAAAAGAAATTTGAAGGATTTTGGAATGAAGCATTTTGACTCTTTGAGTTTAAATCATCTCCGTTTCTAACCAACACTTCATTCTAATTTTAAAATGCTATGAAGTTGGAAAGCAACGCCAGCCATGCATTCAACCAACATTTTTGTTCAAGTCCTCATTTCCCAGAAAACAATTTGGTTTATTGAGAACTAGAACAAAAATTTGCAACTGCCAATAAACCATTTCCATCCCAAATTTAATGTAATAAGCTTTCTGGAACTGCTGGAAGTTGAAGATGTCATTAAGTGGATACCTTGTACTGTCACCAAGATGCATGGAATTCCCCAAACTCATCCCAGGCTGTTCAAGGGATGTTTTCAGCTTATTCTCCTCTTGTAGGAAAATGATCCCAAGCTCTAAACCTGATGGGAGGCACCTTGCTCTCTGTCACAGGGGCACATGTTGAAATATGGCAGTGAAAACAGCCAGCAATGCTCAAACCACTGCAGAATCCCAGTGGAACAAGGCATGTGAGGAATATTTTATATAGGAGGAGGAGGGGGAAGGCAGGAGCTGGATGATGCTGGGTTTTTCATGATAAAGAACATTTCTCCCTGCCATGGGAAAAATTCCATGTTTTATTTTCCTGAGGAACAACGGTTTCCTGTGTTTCCCACCAGGTTGCTTATGATGCAGAGCTGGAGCAATCCTACTTTCTCCTTTTCAGCCCACGTGGCTTTATTTGCCAGGATGGGAAGAAGACTTGGAAAGCATAAACAAAAACCCCACAACATCATTTGCAAAAAGAAACAACTCAGTTAATGACTGTATTCTATGATTGGACTTTATACTGGATATTGGGAAGGAATTCCCTGTCAGGGTGGGGAGGCCCTGGCACTGGGTGCTTAGAGAAGTTGTGGCTGCCCCTGGATCCCTGGAAGTGTCCAAGGCCAGGCTGGACAGGGCTTGGAGCAGCCTGGGATAGTGGAAGGTGTCCCTGACCATGGCAGGGGTAGGATCAGATGAGCTTTAAGATCCCTTCCTACACAAACCATTCTGGGATTCTCTGATCTTAAAGGTCTTTTCCAACCTGAATGATTCTATGATTCCAACCTCATCCTCCCGGGCTCTCCCGAGCTGAGAGGTCTCCTTTAATCTTCACAGTCCCTGGAAGAAGAGCCATCTGCCTGCCTGTTCCTTGGCTGTTGTCTTCACCTGGATCTGCTTCCGAGGGAATGAGCACTCGGATCCCATCAAATAACAGCCTGTGCTGCTGCCTGGGAAGTTCCCCCTTTGATTCTCTCGCTGAATGCTTAAGCCAGTGACTTGGCCAGGAACAGAGTCATTTTCAGCACTCAGTCACATTTCGTCCCCAAATGCTCTCCCTGGCCCTGGGCTTGACCTCACCACCCTCCTCCTGCCAGGGCTGCTCTGTCCTGGGTCTCCTCTGCTTCATGTGAGAAGGTGGAACAATGCAGCTCTCTGAGCACCCCTCCAGCATGGAGGAGTCCGACATTGTTTTCTTTTCCTGTTTTGTTTTGCATGGAATAACTCCCCTCTATGGAGTCACTTCGGCTCCAGAAACAGACTATTAATAAACTTAACTGCCTTGGGGAGCCCAAGCCAAACACTGGCCTTAGAGGGGAAAAAATAAAATCTACAATTGCATAGAGCCTTTTCATCCCTGTGAACTTTCTGAGGGACATGTAATGATTATCCACCACGTCACCACGTCAATGGTGGAGCCACCGCAGCAGCCCAGCCTGCCTTTGCTGGCCCTGGCCTGAATGAGCTCTGTAGGCACAGCAGAGGCTTTCTCTAAGTTGGAGCTGTTTGGTGGCTTCCATCAGCTTGTTTTTGGTTCACAAATAAATGGTCCTATCGAAGGGGACAAGGGGTGGCCCTGTGGTTAAGGCACTTCAGAGTCAGGGACCTCGTCAGAAGGTTGAGACAGTGCTTTGGTATCAAGGTTTTCTCTGCTGGCCCCACAAGGGTCTGCAGAACATAAACTTTAGGTTTTAAAAAGAAAAACAGCTCCATTATTTGGGACTCCTAGGTCCAATTCAAGCAGCCAATGGAGACGAAAACACAGTCGAAGTCTGTGCTCCCCATTCAATATTAAATCTTACTGCAGGCACAGGATCAGACTCTCAGGCTGAAGCCACTTTAGACCAAGGGTGTCCAGCAGCTGGAAACTGCCAGGGATCACAGGAAGAGGCTGAGACTTACTTTGGTAGTGGGTGAGATGGTACTTAGAATATATGAGTACAACAGCTAACCTAGAGATGGGACCAGAGGTCCCATAGGAACACAAAAGGAGGAACACCATGTGCCAGATCTTGCTCCTAGTGGTCCTTGAAGCCAAGGGAGTTGCTCCACATCTGTGTTAGAGAAGCCAAAACCAGATTTTAGCACCAGTTCTAGAACAGGATGCAAGCAAAACTGACATGTTTGTAAGACTGACAGAGAAGGCCAAACACCGAGTCCATGTGCCATTCTGGTATGGATCTCTCAAAGAACACAGGGGTTTAATTATTTTCTTTTACAAACTTTATAAAATTAATAGAGATCTGAAACAACACAAGCCAAGTGTTCAATTTGGACTCTCAAACCACAAACCAGCACCTGCCCCCCCCACCCAACTCCCAAAATAAACTTAAGCCTTAAATTCAGTCATTTTTAAAACAACATGTCTTTCACTCAAAATCCCCAAATAACTACAGGTTTCACTTTCCTCCATTATCTCCAGCACTAAGAAAGCCTGGCAGCTTCCCTTCCCATGTAACAACTGCCTCTCCTTGGCACTAACCTGCCCCCAAACAACACTGAGGTGGGTGACCTCTATTTTCCTGCCTATCCTTCATTAAAATCACTGCTTGCCCAGGATGAGGGCTGGCACCTTCCCCATGATCACCTGTACTTGCTTCTGGCCTTGAGAACACCTTGTTCATGTGCTTCCCCTGACAGCCTGGGAGAGCATTCCCCTCTCTCCCCATGGATGAGGCTTTGCCTCTCCACCAGCTTCATGTGCCTGATGTGCAGGGACTTGCTTTGGCACCATCTGATTAGCTGCTGCTAACATCACTTATCCTGCTGGAGTTTCTTCCCAGTGAGCAATGAAACATTCCTAATCCAGGCAGATTAAAGAGAAACATGTTTCATCACCCACCCCTCAGCTTCAGACACTCCATTGGAAGGCAAAAGGCATTTGGGTTTGGGAATTGCTCACAGCTCCATCGGAGTGGAGCAACCCTGATGGAGACACAGCCTGAGAGATCTCAGCTCCATGGGCATGTTTAGCTGTAAAAATCATTTTCGTGGTGCTTTACCTCAACCTGCTGCAGATGTTTTCTAGCCTGGGAGAGCCCAGCCTGAAGTGCTGCTGCTTCCAGACACTTCCCAAGGCTTTCCATGCCAGGTCAGCTGGTACCACTGCTGCTATCCAGCCTCCTCCCCTGGCTCTGTCTGGGAAACCAGGAGATCATAGCCAGCATGGCCTTATCCAGAACACACTTCTCATGTGCTAACATTGTCTTTTAAGCTTGTGTAGCTGCTCTCAGTGGATGTGACCACGTGCACACGTTCCCCAGCTGTGACAGGGACTTTTCAAGTCATGGGTCAGTCACCACCTAATTTAGCTGTGCCACAGGTGAGGGGCTCCATGAACGCAGTCTCTTGGCACCACTGCTGGGGAAGGACCAAACTACAGCCTAAAAGATGTGACACCAAAGAATTTACTGGCAGGATGGAAATACTCTGTCAGAACAAGCTGGAATTGGAAGCTTTTTTGTTGTCACCCAGAAATCCCATCACAAGGTAAAAATAGGGAGGAAACCAGAGCTTCAGTATTTCCGCTGCTCATGGGGCAAGTTATTTTTATTATTACAATAAAAAAAAGATTCTGCCTTGAGAGGTCTGGGGAGGTACCACTGGCTTTCTAAAACCTCTCTCTGGAAAAGGTGGTGACCACTAACCCCAGGTAAAACATACCAGTCTCCATCCAGCCTTGATCTCTCCCCAGAGTTTCCCTCGTCCCTTGTTTTGCCTGATCCCTGGACATTGTGCTCTTGGAGCAGGGGCTCTCACGTGCCTGCTTGGGGCACTGCCAGCTCCTGAGCTCCAGCAGGACCCTGCTACAAACCATAAATAGTGCCAGTGAAGTTCCCACTTTGCTGAGACACGGCTGGACACAACAAAGCAAGAACAGAGGCAGCAGCACGAAGGAGCCCGTCCGTGCTGCTCTGCTCTGCCACGGCAGTGAGAACCAATTTAGATTCAAACCAAGCATTTCACTTGCCACCAAAATAAGCAACTTATGGAATTGCTATCCGCCCCGAACCACAGGGTTGTTTTAATGACCTTCCATTTAAGCATTAAGGAGTGAAATGTCTAATCCTGTCGAGTGTGTAAAAACGTGACTCATTCCCTCAGCGCTGTGAGCTGCCTCCTTTTTGGCAGCTGCTCCGTACGGCAACGAGATCAGCCTTCAAAATGGCAGGGCTTGGGTCTGCTCACCTGGAATGAGAAATGAACTCTAACTGCAGGTAAAACCTCACTTAATGTGTGTGTGCAATAACATTAATCCACCTGCCAAGAGAGCAGGAGGTGCAGTAAAGGAAAGAGAGAAATCCCTGTGAATACGGGTGTGCTCTCAGAATCATGGAATCCTGGAAGGGCTTGGGTTGGAAGGGACCTTAAAGTTCATCTTGTCCCCATGGGCAGGGACACCTTCCACTACCCCGGGGTGCTCCAAGCCCTGTCCAGCCTGGCCTTGGACATTCCCAGGGATGGGGCAGTCACAGCTTCATTCCTTCATACGGGACCCTGCTCATGCTGGGTTTATCAGATATTGCCCAGTGGTTAAGACCAAAATCTGCCCTGTCTGAATAAAAAGAGAAGGGTGATGATTTGGAGTAAAACTGGATTCAAACCTCATAGAAATCCCTGAGTGTCCTGCTACTGGCAGCCCTGAGCTTCCCACTGGGCTGAAAACGGACAATGTGATGGGAGAAAATGTAACACTGTGCCTGTGATCATCCCCCATGTGGGTGGGTTCTGCTGCTGGAAAAGGTGACAGCCTTCAAGTCAGCTCCTTAAACTGACCTGTGATATAAACAGTGAACAAACAATCAGGAACAACCCACGGCTGTGTGTCCAACTCCATCTGTTGTTCATGTAACCACTTGTTTGTCCACGTTGCAAGATGCTACTGGGGCAATTAGCGGGGTGAGCTTGCCCCTAATGGGTTTTTTCATCAGCAGAACCCAAACCACGGAGCCCTTGCAATTCTCCAAGCAACACAGTTGCTGCCTTAGTCTTCTAGTTGAAAAGGGATAATTGTAGTGTCCAGATCTCCCACGAGATGTTCTGGAGCTCGCGGGATGAAGTCCTAAGCATGCATGATTCACTGAAATAAACAGTGGTCTGCGTGTTTAAACTTGGCTTTCAAACTGGCTCCCAGAAAAGAAGGGCCCACACTCACTGCAGCAACAGCATCCGACAGGATGTCCCTAACAGAGGTGGTTGGAATCTCCTTCAAAATGAAAGTTGAAATTCTAAACTTGCTTCTAAAGCCTGGCTAACACACACAGAAATGCAGCTCTCAGCAGGCATGCAAGAAATACATTTGTATTCCTTTTTCCTTTCTCTTTTGGCTCTTCCCTGGCTGAAGGAGGTGATGCCCAGACCCAGCCAGCCATGCATGGGATGTTGGAGCTAGTGCCACCCATCGGTCCCACAAAATCAATCTTCTTTCCTTCTTATATTAAGCAAGGCACGGCACCTGAGTTGTACCCACTCAAGAACCCACTCAAACACCTCCAGCCTCACACACCTTGTTAAATTGGCAGCTCAAAGAAATCAGAAACAAACTTTAATGTGAAATCTCACAGTTACCTCACCGCAAAATTGCTGGCATAGTTACTCCATGGAAAAGAGATGAAAATCAAGACACTTTTAAATTAAAAGAGACAGAGGAAGCACAAAGCAAGATAAGAACAAAACAATCTCCAAGTAAATGCACTGCAATGAGCCCAGGGATGTAATTTACTGAGTGCAACGTTTGCTGCAAATGTCACTTCTATTTTTCTTTTCTTTTTGAAGATCACTTCAGCTGAACTGAATTTCACACCTGCTCCATTGCAACATCTGACTGTGCATCTTGTCCAGCCTTCCAGCTGCCAGACAGGAGACCTCTGGCACCCCTGCCCTAGCTGCCAATGAAGGCCTGACACCTGGATTTAGGGATTTAAGGCTAAGGATTTTCTGTAGGAGGCTCTTCCGTGCCAACAGTTATGAATCTCCAGGGCTGCGCAGACATTTCTATCAGTGCTGGCCATCGCTCAAACCCTTGCAAACAATGACTAACAGGAGCCCACACATGGCTCCGAGGGAGCTCTGCTCTCTCTCCAGCCTGGCTGTGTCACACGTGTGGGGTCGAGAGACCACTGGGAGCAACAGAAGGATGCACACGGTTCCTTCAAACCCAAATAACTCCCATTCCGGTCTGCAGGACCAGCTGCAAGTGTCACCCACTGCTTGGCACACGTGTGGGAATCCATTCTGCCATGGGAACACTGATTGGGGCACCCAAGCTGAAAAGCCCAGAGCAAACTTGGGCCAACGTCCCCACAGTCTGGTCACGCCTCCAATGGCAGCTCTGACAGCCTGTGAGTCACCCAGAAAAGATTAGAGGAAAGTTCCCCTCTGTTTTAATGAATGAATAAGCTCTAAGGTTTTTCTAGGGTGTGGAGAAAGATAAGGCTTAAGGAGGAAATGCAATTGTCTGTGAAGCCTTCAGGTCTACCAAGAGCTTCCAGCGCGTTCCTAGAGACAGCTGGCACTTGATCCTATAAATCATAGGTGCCTTTGAATCATGTTCTGGACTAACTGGAACCAGTGCACCTGAGATCCTGGCTGCTGTGCATTTTACTGGGGAGGGTTTATAGGTTTTATGAAGGTCATCACCCACTGCCAAGTGCTGAAAGACTAAAAGGATCATTCATTTGAGCTACAGCATGCAGGGAAGCTAATGGTGGAAAAAACTCTGCTGAGCCTACCTAGATCCCTGGAAATCTGCAGAGACAGCTGTGGCAGCAGGATCATCTCCCACATGTCCAAGTAAATGGCAGAAACAGGCTGTGAGCCCATTCCAGCACCCCAGCAGCAGCAGAAATCAGCAGTGGCCACACAGGTTGAAGCAGCTGATTTTGCTGGCTTACCCCTCCAGAGGTTTGGATGTTATGGGGTGGGAGGCCCATGGAAGGGCTTCTCTTTGGCATCATCTGGCCCAAACCCCACCAGCATTACACAAAGCCTCAGGTGAGCAAGAACCTGCTCCACTCCCACCACACAGAGCTCAAACTGGAGCAGTCTGGAGCTCCATAGTGTCCATGCTGAAGTCACCTTCACTGTGCCCTGCAGAGGCCTTGGAGGGCTCAGCCCACCAGTGACCAGGGCTGCTGAGCTGTCAGGGCAGGGCTGGCACTGATCTCCCGTGGGAACCCTGGCGGTGCCCTCATGGAGCATCCCTGAGTGGGTCCTTCACTGCAGGTCATTTCCATCTATTTCTGTCTCTACTGTGAGCATGGGGTTCGAAGTGGCTTATCCCATGGGGTGTGCTGTGGCCAGGCAGGCTCCCCGAAGAGCCTGGAACACCAGCACCATCCAAGGTCTTCTGCTGGCATCGTGTCTAGAACCGCTCAGGAGAAGGTTCCAGTCTGGGCAGGCACCAGGAGCCGTGTGTGGCTCCTGGATCCCTCACGCTGAACGTCTGAACTCCTTGCAGTACGAAACTGTAAATTATCCCTGCTCTGGCCCCTCAGGATGCCTGTGAAAGATGCAGCCAGGAATGCTCAAGTTCACCCACTGGGGAAACGTCGTGTTACGTGAAGATTGCAGCCTCCCCCCTTATCTGCGAGGCAGCTGATGAAGGGCCTGGCGTCAGTCTGGCAACTCTGATGGCTCCCAGTTAGCACCACGAGAGAGAGAGAGCTGCCTATCAGCAGGACGCTGGGGCAGATAGCAGACAGGACTATCTAATCACATACCTTTTGCATTAGTGCTGCCATATATTCCTTCCATTTACAATCTGGAGACTGGGCCGCACTGAATTTTCACAGGAATGAACTGTCAACAACCCCATCCTTCCCAAGGCCTAAAAATGGGAGCTTTATCACAGAGGCCAGTAGACTTCTTTTCTTAGACTTCCAGGCAATGGCCGGAGCAGACTTGGAGCCCCCACGAGCGAGACATTAAGGAGACCTTTTTGAGATAACAGCAGTTCACTTGGCTCTCTCAAGAATGCCTCATGGCTGTTCCTTTTCAAAGCAGAAGTAAGGAAACCAGCTCAATTAGAGCATATCAAGAAACTTTGTGTCTCCTGGTTTGTTTACCTTTTATCAGTGCTCTTAATATGCTTTCCTGCTTTTCCAAGGGGAGTAGGAGGGCTTTGCTTTGGAAGATCACATTAAAAAATCAATTAAGAGGCAGTTTTTTAACGTAACAAATCAGAGTTATTAACAAGAGGGCAAACTTTCTGCTAACTTGATGTTTCACTGCTTCTGGGTGCGCGATTATGTTTCATTTTACAGGAGATAGTTGTGCTCAGCACACGCTGCCAACCTATAATCTCTCAGGTCATGTTTAAATAGTCTGTGCAACCCAAATACACATTAGGACTTGTCTTAAATGAAGTGCCCGGTGAAACATCCTCTCCAAGAATGGCATCTCACAACATTTTTCCAAGCCAAGCCCTGACTCGGCAGCAGACTCAAGTTCAGCAGCTCTCGGAGCCTACATTATGCCATTAATTGAGGGCAAAATTAATGATGGCCAAATCTCACAAAAGTGCCAAATTAGATTTCACTTGAGACAAGCAGATGTATTTTGGATGACTGGAGCAGGCCAAACCCTGCCTGCCACTGAAGCCTGGAAGTCTGGTCACAGACAGAGAATCAGATTTGCAGCTTTCACATGACTCAGCTCTCCAAGCTGGAATCAGAGGCTTAAATCCCCCTGCCCAGAGATCTGGACACACAGTTCCCAGCAGTGTTTCTGAAAATACAGATTTTCTTTCGTAGGTTGGTTGGTTGGTTGATCGATCCTACATTTATATAAAAGCTTTTGTGTCCCCTGCATCCCTGACCTTTTGCAGGTAAGCTAGAACCCTGCCAGTGCCCTGCACTGTCTCACAGATCCCTCTTGTGCCAAGAAGGGAAAATGATAACAGGAAAAGGAGACAAATCCTTCATTAAAATCTGAATTTAATCTACTGAAAACCCTGGATAAATGTTCAGAGGATTTTTATACTGCAGTGACTTAGTTCCCAACCTGCTGCATCCCAGCACCACCCTGAGCTGTCCAAACCTTGCTTTGTGACCTCTGCTTACCTCCATCGTATTTGAAACTTTACCAATTCACTTTGGAATTGTTTGGGAGAGGGGAAACACAGTTTGGCCAGTAAAGTCCCCATAGCTTCCAGCTATCTCCATGTGTAACTTAGGGGTTGGGCTATTAAATATCCAGCCTCACCCTGTCCCTCCAGAAAACTAATTTTACTCATTTCCCACTGGGAGATAAAATGCAGGTCTGCTCCCATTCCAGAGTTCTTTGGCTGGGACACAAATAACTTTGGAAACACTCTTATCTGTGCTCAAACATCCTTTCAGAAAATGTATCAGCCTGCAAAGGGCTGTCCTGGTACCACAAAGCCTCTTCATACGAAAAATGGGAGCTCAGCCCACAACCAGATCTTGTCAAGGAGATTTGCTTTCCTCTTAACACCAACATCCCACAAACCCAGAGGGAGGAACATCCTCATTGCAGGAGAAGCCTTTTACAAACCATCCACCCTGGAAGGAACCTGCCCACACACTTTGGGGGCTCCAAAGCATGATGTCCCTGAGGGCTGTGTCCTGCCCGCGGTCACGGCGAGGTGATGCTGCACCCCCAGCACAGCCCCCACTTTATCTCCTGCCTGGAGTGCTCCTGTTACCCAAGACAGCTTTCCCTGAGACCCCTTGTTTTTCACACGCTTGACATTTTTTATGGTTCCTCTAACCCAGGCACAGCCTCAGCTGAAAACAAGCCAGGTTTGTATGAACTGCTGAGAGCAGGAGCGGGTCGGAAACGTGGGCAAGTTGCAACCTGGGCTGGAACAGCTCGGGGCTGGCTGGGACACCCTTGGGCTGGAGCCCCCATGCTCTGACGGTTTCCTGAACCTGACCTCCCTCTCACAGCGGTGACACTTGGCTCCTGTGGGTTTGGATTTCACAACCAAAGCTTTGGCACTGCTCCTGTTACAGTGCCAGAGAGGAACCATCACTAACTCCTGACACATCTGCTGCCCGAGGACACTCAAACCCTGGGTGCCTAAAGCATTATATATATTTCTGAGGGAAAACTAAGAGTTTGGCTTTGCATAGCAGTAACAGCGAAATCCCAGCACACCTCTCTGCTCCTTCCCTCTGTGCCAGCCAACCCTGCTCCTCACACCTCTGGCTAAGGGGCTCTGGGACCTGGCAGGGATGGCTGCCAGCTGGGTTTGGGTGACTGTCTCAGCAGGCCAGGCTTGGTGTGAGCTGCTGACTTAGGCTTTGGAGCCTGTCTTGGCTCCTGTCTCAGTGAACCCCAGCATTTCCTCTCCTGGTACTGGAGGAGAGGGAGCGATAGGAGCACAGGGGCTGCCTGTGGCTTGGTGAGCCCCCATCCTCCCCTGCTTCTCCCAGGCTCATCCTTAGCCTGTCCCAGGCTTATTCTCACGGCAAAGGAGCATGCAGGGCCACCACAGTGCAAAAGAGAGGCCTGCAGGGTGGACAGGTGGATAAGAGGAGGGGCAGAGGCTCCTCATGTCCCTTGCCCAGTCTTGCACCAGGGACTGTTCATGGCACAGACGTTGCCACCCAAGGGAACAACTTGTTCCCAGTGGCTCCCGATCCCTCTGTCTCATGGTTTGCCTGATGGCTCCCAAATCTCCTGCGCTGTGGAGCATCAGGAGCCCCTTGCAGATACACCATCTCCAGATGAGCTGCAGGCTCCTTCCCATGGCCTCAGGGTCACCGGCACTTCCATATGGGAGCCACAGCTCTGGTGTTATGGGGATGTATTTCCACTGCCCTGCACTCCACACTGGTGTCTTTGAAGGCTGACACATTGCAAAAGAAGAACAAAATGTTTGCAGCACACTGTCAAACCTCAGTGGCTTCATTTATCCCCCCAGGACTGGTGCAAATGGTCATGCCGATAGCAGGGAGCCAGACCCGCTGCCTTTGGCCCGGAGCCCAGAGAGCGTTTTCCATCAGCTCTGTTTATGAATTGTCTCCCCCCAACACTCCATCTGCCTTTGTTCTTGGACAAAAAGCCCCTCTCCTGGTATCCCTGAGGTTAATCACTCTGAGATGGCATTCTCTGGTCAGACAGTTGTTGCTGTCTTCTTGCTCTGACCCACAGCAACGCAGCGGTGCTACAGCGTGGTGGCTGCAGTTTGCAGCCCTGAATGTCCAATAATCCCTGAAAATCTACAGAATTTCATAAGGAAACAGGAGATTTTTTTTTCTTCTTTTATTTAGTAACATGGACAAACTTATCTGAATCACCCACTGCTCTGAGATATTTAGAGAAGTTCTATTTATTGACAGGTACCTCTTGCACACCCTTACTGCACATCCCCCATGTCTCCTCACATGTATATGTCCCCCAAAAATAGAAGGGGATAAAAAAACCCCTGCATTACATGAAACCCATCATTTCACTCACTTAATGGAACACATTTTCACATGCCTTCACCCCAGCTCTGAAGCTGGAGGCTACTTTTGCTTGGCCCTATTTTTCATGCACTTCGTTTCCTTATCGCACCATATAATTTTCAGATGAATGAAAATCTGGGATTTCACTTGCACAAACACTTGGACATGAAAACCTGGTCATTGCCAACTCTTACAAACATACCCTCATAGCTGATGGTGTTTGTAAGGCCTTGGTCCTCAGAGACCTGTGAATGTACCTGAATCTCAACTTTCCTCTTTTTTTCAGGAGTCATTTTCTGGCCGTGATGGTTCCAGAGAAAAGCAAAAACCCCAGGAACCCAAATAATGCCAAAGGTAGAAGGCAGAGAAAAGAACTCCCTTATTGCAATTTAAAAGAATATGCATTTGCTGGAGTTTTAAGGGAATCTTGTGAGTTGGGGTTGGCAGAGGTTTAGGAACACAGCACAGGACCCCACTCCAGCACCTCCTTTGGAAATGGGGTCCAGTGCAACACCCTGCTGGGGGCTCTCATCCTGGGAAGTCCTTCACCAAGGACTCAGCATCACTCTTTCCAGGCTGCTTTTCAACTTGTTACAAAAACTAAAGATGCATTGTATGTACAGACTGCCTCTGCCAAGAAAAATAAACTCAGACATGCCTTTTTTTTTCCAGGCACTCGCAGTCAAACCAATGCAAATATTAACAATCACTACGTTAGACCCAAACTCCTGTGAAATAATAAAAGAAGGTGGCACTGTAACCCTGGGCCTTAAATCATGTGTGCAATGCACTCCTGCCTGTCTGCTGCTTTCCATCCAAAAGCAATTAATAGACAAGTGATAAGACAGAAAGTAATAATTCCAGGAAGTAGGACAATTAATTTTTATGAAGGAATGAGGTACTGTTTGCTTTTTCTGGTGGCAAAAAATTCATTGCTGGTGGTGGCAGTGGGAATTAAAGGTCAGCAGTCCCTCTGTTGCAGACCTGTTGCAGCCCATGGGAAAAGTGCTGTGTAGGGTGCAGGATGCAGAGCTCAGGGTGTCTGTCCATCCATCAGTGCATCTCCATCCATGCTGGACAGGTCAGCATCACACTTTGTTCTAAAATAAAGGACTTCACAGGTTTCACGGGTGTGCTGGTGTCAAGGATCTGTCCCTGGCTTTACAACTCTGCTCAGCTTTTCCTCAAAGGAAAAGCAGAACCAAGGAGATCTGAACATCAGGGGCTCAGCACATCCATATTCCAGCCTCTATTTCCACACACAAAAACCCCAGAAAGTCCCTTCCTGCTGCCACACAGCTCGATGGGAGCAGAATCTGCTTGCTCAACTCCTGGAGAGTAATTGCAGGCTAATAACATGCACTGGCATGTGGGCTGGGATGTGAAGTATGTGTGTAGGTGCCTCTGGAAATATGTCACTTGGAAAACACCCCTTTAGCCCACAGAAGCACTGTTCAACAACAGGAATTCCTTCAGATCCATATCCATTCAGACTCTGAAGCCACTTGTTGTTGCTCTGCCAGGCAATAAAGCAGCGATAAATGAAGGAATTTACACATCAGACATCTCAGATTCCTCTGCCTCCTTTCCCAGGAGCAAGGCGAGGGGACAGTTAATGATCCTAGTTTATGGTATAAATATTTTGACAGAATATATTTTGATGCCATAAATTTTTAACAGTTCTGGCTGGTTTTAAAATCTGTTTACTCCCCAAGAATCTGTGGAAAGTAATAGTATCTGAAGTGCTTTTTAAGGAGCATAACCTGTCCCTAGGAAAATATTCTCCTTCCTTTGAAATAATATCACTTTGCCTGAAAAAGGAAGTCCAAATGTCTGGAATTACAGAGCATTCAGCAGTCAAAGCTCTATTTTTCCATCTTTAGATGAGATCTATCTGTGTAGGATCCCTTGCTCACACAACATTCCTGGTGGGCTCCTTTTACCATCTACCTCTGAATCCCACCGATCCCAGCAGAGCACTTTCAGATCAGCACAGAGGGAGGAGGGAAGGCTGGTCCCAGAGAGCCCATGGCACAACTGGGAACATCTACAGGGAACCAGCTTCCACCTCTCCTGCCAAAGAAACCATCACCCTGCTGGGCCACTTGCAAGGCTCTTGGCCCCTCCTGGCTCACCTGCTGAGCCAAATTCCCAACAGTGAGAGGAACAGAGACCTTGAGACCCCAAATTTCACAGCTGCTGTGCTGTGGTGGGACAAGACAGGGATTTGTTCCCCCAAAAAGGTGACCGGGGCACTTGGGCAGTGACCAGCACTTTCCACTGCTGTCTCGTGGAAGCAGCAGGGACTGAGATGGACAAGCCTTGGGAAATCATCCAGATGGGATTATTATAGGGCCAGAGACTACAAATCCCAACAAAACCAAGCTTTCTTAGTGCCACTTCTTAATGAACAACTGGTTTAATTACACAGTCCAAAAGGAACCAGTTTTAGAACAGCTTTCCAATATGCTTCCTGGATGTCATTACACCCAAATAGCTGCTAATGGGATGAATTTCAAGCAGAAGTTTCGCTGGATTTTGGGGTTTAGAGTGTGCTGGGACACGCTTCCCACAGTGGAGCTGAAATTCTCTGCAAACATACAATTAAAATTCTCAGATTGCACTAAAAACTGCTACAGCTTCATCTTCTGCAGCAATTCCTGATGGCCACATTTTTCTCTTTCCTAGGGAAAAACCTTAATATGTACAAATAACAGGGCCTGTGTCAATCCCCAGACATGCCAGCTCAGGGCTGAGAACGAGATAGGCAGAAAAATGTTGCTGGGAGAAGGCTCTGGCCGTATCTGCTTCCGAACTTTCCCAGGCACAGAAATGAGATGTGGACCCCGGCACCTCGGTGTCTGGCTCCAGCTCTAAAGTGGTTTCCACTGGTTATAGAACATGCTGACAGCCTCTTCAGATAAGTAGGGCAAGGCAAGGGCACTCGGGCACTTGGCAGCCGGAGGCTCCCAAGTTCTGCCTGTGTGGCTTCAGGAGCAGCTTCTGAACCCCAGGCCTGTGAACAATTCCTCCACCAAAGGCACCTGACCCATAAATCCCTTCGGTAATTTAAAGCTCATTAAAATCTCCAATCAATAGTGCAGGACACTTGGAAGCCCTCAGATCTATTACTGTAAGTGGAAGAGGCATGGGAAGGCAGTCACTGTTGAATGTGAGCTGACTTCCATGTCTGATCCCAAATGTAAAAGGATTTCAAGCTGTCTGTCCATTTTAGGTTTTTACAGTGTGGTGCCTAAATCCCTTCCCCAAATCAGAGTTCCCAAACCTTTAATAGCATTCATGGAATTTCTGGTCTTTTCCCCTTTTAAGGATATAATTTCACTGGGATCTGGAGCTCTTATGGGTTTTTTTTTCAAGTGAGTTAAAATAATTCCAATTAAATCTATTTAAACACCCACTTAACGATGCTCTTTCAAGGAGGTGGGGGAGGCAGAGATTTTGAGATGGCTCGGATTTGGAGTCAGGTGTAATTTTGCCTCTCGCCTGCTTGCACAACTGACCATTAGCAAAATTGTTGGTGGCGTCAGGATGGTTGTTCCTGTGTTTTCAGGTCTCTTACACCATTTACAGAACTTCCATTTCTCAACTGACGCATCACTTTTGAAAGGGCAGAAATTGCTTTATAGCACTATAAAGCTCTGCTCGAGATAATGGGTAATTTTTATCAAGGAGACTTTCTTTTCTCATGAGGGTATTTCAGGGAATCAGGCAGGTGCTGGGAATTCCAGCATCATTCCTGCCCCAAGACTCACCATTGTCCCCCTGATGGTGTGGTGTGCCCTGTGTTTGAGCAGTCAAGAGACACAATGACACTTTTTGGAGAGAAACGAGCAGGAAAGGATCCAAAGCCTTCACCAAGTTAAGGCTCTGGCAGGGCAGTGCCCACAGAAGGGGTTTGGTGTGTGAATTTGAGGCAGGAGCTGCTTTTTGGGATGGTTTCCACATTTGCTCTGCATTGCTCAAGGCAGGAGTCTCCCCTGAACAAACAACCCCGAATGTGTCCGTGAGCGGGGAGAGAGGCTGTCACAGGGTATTACTTCCATCCTTGTAATGTTGCTGAAACAGAAGTAGAGGCTCTTTCACACACACAAATTACGCTGTAGCGTAAACATCGCCTGGAGGAACCCACTCGGATTTCAAAGCTCCACGGCGCAGCCCGGCAGCCTCACACGGGATTTTACCCACACACACACACACACACACACACACACACACACACACACAGGTTTAATGACAATGAAAAAAACCCTTCTGTCTCAACAACAACCCTGAGTCGATAAGCGCTGCTCTGCCTCTTCTCCAAGCAGTCTGTCCCTAATCAGCTGGACAGCCTGAAACGGAGGCGGGAAGCAGAGCACGGGGCGACGGCTTTCCTATGAAAATTCCCCTTCCCAACAGTGGAAGGCGTTTTCTGAGTGTCAGCCCCGGCCCTGGTGTGTCCTGCGGGCAGCCCCAGAACGCTGCTGACGTGATCCATGTGCCAGCACCAAGGCCGGAACAATGGCAAAGCCACTGCCCTGGTCCCGGCTCTTGGGGATGAAGGTCAGGCCAGCACCAAGCCCAGCTGCTCAGCACAGGCTGCAGAGGAGATTTACCCCGGGTTACAAATTTATCCAGTTTTCAACATTCCACCAGGCCAGGCTGGATGGGGCTTGGAGCACCCCGGGATAGTGGAAGGTGTCCCTGCCCATGGTAGGGGTGGAATGAGATGGGCTGCAAGGTCCCTTCCAACCCAAAGCATTCTATGATTCATCTGCCTCTTACCCAGTTTCAGGAATATGATTCAAACCAGCAGTCTAATATCTTCAGAAAGCTCAAATTAGCCCGAGACAGCTTGGTTTCCGGCAGATTGGGGATAATTGCTACTGGTTGATCACCCAGACTTCTCTGCTTTGAACTCTCTTTTCAGTTGCTTATTCATTTCCCCCAGACTGCGTCTCAGGCTTACGACACGGTGCAGTCAGGACAGGAAAGGAGCAGGTCCTGAACTGCCAGCACCTCCCTGAGCTCCCAAACCCCACATGCCCACGTTATCCCAGACCACGGCACGGAGGGGCTGCCGTGACAGAGCGTTTATTGCTGGAGCCCCGGAGTAAACAGAGTCCCGCATCGGTCAGGGCCGTTTAAAAAGTTTATTACATTTCACGGCTGCTGTAATTGACAGCGGGGCCCTCAGGTTTGGAAAGCCTTTCTATTTTCTTTTAGGTCCCTGTGTAAGGGCTTTGCACATTGTTAAGGAGGGTCTCCTCACAGTTCAATTTGCCCTCTGTTCGAGATGAAACTTCCCAAATTTCCCCAGTGTGAGCCGAAGAGGTGTTAATGAGAGCAAAGCAAAGGAATGAATCGCAGCCAGCCCAGGGAGCCTGTTCTTGGGCTGTGTTAAGAACTTAATGTTCGTGGGGAAGTGGTTGGACTGGTTTCTTTCTCTGAAAAAAGCCCTAAGAAGAGCTGGAAATGTTTTTGTAAAGCAAATGTCAACAATGCAGGACTCTCCCCCTCGTCTCCTTCAGCAGAGACCCAAAGCAAATCCCTGGAGAGGCACGTAAGGCAGGATTCAAAGAAGGCTATTTAAATCTCAATTCACAATTACACTCATATCAAGGAAACTTAATTATCTGTATTTTACCATCTTATCTCCAATATGATTTCTCCAAACAAACAGCAGTCTGGAAACAGCCTGTAGATAATCCATCCAATCTCTGATATCGAAGTCGGGAAAGTCAGCGCCTGAGGCAGCGGAAAGAGATTGTGGGGGGAGCCAGGAGCGCCAGATTCCCAAAGGGATCTGCTGGATGCTTGCCTGGGCATGGGGCACGTCTCTGCTGAGCCCAGGCAGGGCTGGAGGAGCTGCTGGGTCTGGAAGGGCTCTGGTTGTAGGGGCAGAGCTTTGGGGCTCAGCAAGAGCAGGGAAAGAGGTTCCACAGGGCCAGCACCAAAGCCAGCAGCACAGGGCACTGCTGTGCCAGCCAGATGTGCACAGCTGTGGGCTGAGATGCTCCTCTCTGCGTTATCAATATGATAACACCCTAAATTCATAAGGGAGAAATTGCATGTGAGTAAGTGCTTGTGGAAATGGGGAACATCTGGGAAATCACACTGTTTCCAGCATTCCTTTGAAGGTGAATGTTCTTTCTGGGTTTTGTGTTTGCCAGCCAAGAGCTGGGCATAAAATTCCCATTCCAATAGCTCAGCAAACATAAAGATGGATCCTGGATCCAGCATCCCTTGTCCTTCAGTAAAGATGGGCTCTTGGACATTCCCATAAGGTCATCAAATTCCCTAAAAGAAGTCTAGGGATTGATGAATTCCCTCAGGTAAAGCTGTTTCCACATAACTTTCACAGGCTGCATCCCAAACACATCCACCATCCTATGAAGACATGGGAAGTGCTGACCTAACTCAGGCTCCAAGGCCTGGTCCATCACTGGCCAAACTCCTTGTGATGACGACAGTGCTAATGACTAATCCTGATAATAATTAAATGTCAAGGAGAACTTTCCATCCAAAATGATACCACAAGCACTAGGGAACATTCTGAGATAGAGGGAACAAAGTGTGTGCAATGTTTCCTATTTTCACACTTGCCAGAGGGATCCTGAATGGGATGGAAAAAGGTTATGGTCCCTGGTACCATCTGCAGAACTCAGAGCATGCACAGAGTCCTGAGCCAAGACTGAACCTACCCTACACAGACATTTCACAACCCTCTCAGTCTGGTCACCTCAGGCTCCCTCCACAGCACATGGAGAGCTCTTTGCATCTCCAGTGGGCACTGCTTAAGACCTTAATTACTCCCTAAGATCTTAATTAATCCCTGGAGGTGTTCACCTGCATTCCTCTACTACAGAGGGAGCCAAGTTCAACTTCAGGCATCCCATGCAGTGAAATGCCTAAAGAAGTGTGGGATGAACCCACAGAAGCACAGAACTCTGCAATAAATTTTGTGTGTTGCCCAAGTCTGGAGTCTTTCCCTGCTGGACTTCTCACGGCACTTCTCTCAGCAGAAAAGTAGCACTGAAGCCATGACACTCCCTGGCAGAGGGGGAAGTGGTGCTCCTTCACAATATCACCCAAATTCATCTGGGGTTTATCCCTCTGAAAGAGTTCTGCTCCAAATCAGCAGATTGACCCTTTCCATCATATTGGGATGGCACAGAGGACAAAATCCAAGCACAGCTCCCTGGCACAGGGTCTGAGCTGTCACAGAATCAACTGGAAACAGGGGAAAGTCAAATGCTTAATAAGATAACTGAATTTTCTGCAAACACCATGTCCCAGTGCCAGACCCTCCAGTGATGGCTGCACGATCCCAAGACCATTCCCATGTTCCTGTGCCCATTCCAGCCATGCTGGCCCTCCTTACCACCCACTGCTGGTTCAGTCAGACCTGGCTGAGACCACAGAATCGTTTAGGTTGGGAAAAGACCTCCAAGATCACCAATCTTTGATCAAGCAGGTCAGCTGCTCCCCCAATGAAATGTCCCTCAACTTGATCTTCTGCTCCATTTATCCTACAAGGTCTTTGTGCTCCCTCCTCCACTCTGTGGATGAGATCCAGCTGGGCGCTGAGCTCCCTTGAACTCACTGGAAACCATTCCCAGCCCAGTGTCTCTCAGGGACTGGGCAGATCTGGGCTATCCTGGGTGTTCCCTGTTCTTGTGAGCATTTGGTGCGACTGCCATGCCATGGGAATTGCTGTGCTCTGCCCTACCTGGGGGATGACAGGGTGCCCCGGTCAGAAGTTCCTCCTCACTGAACTGTTCATCCCATCTCCAAAGAAAATACCCTTTTTATGTGCTAAACCCAGTGTCTCATTCCAAATGTAACAAATTAAAGTGTATGAAAGTTTGAAAATACCTTAAATGCTAGGATAAGCAAAACTATAAAAAGCTGAACGCCACAAATCAGGGACTATGCTGGAATAGGAGACTTTAAGGGAACCTGCAAAATCTGGGACTGTCTGGGTAAGGGGATCGTGATTCCTTCAGGTTATACTCCCTGGCATTAATTCATCATCTGGGAACAAGCACAAGTAGCTTCTGATTTCTGCTTTTGTTTGATAGAGTTGGGCTTGGTTTCTTCTGGCTTTTTGGTTCCTCTGAGCTCTGTATTCCCAGAATGCATTTTAAAATAGTCCCTTACCGTGAAAATGTTCTTCAGGACTTCCAAGAAGGTTCATTATAGTGAATTTAGGTTGTTTGCTTCTTCACTGCTCACCCAAAGTCCTTTTTTTCTGGTGTGTTTGCTCAGAGCTGGTGCCAAAATGATCTGCAGAGTTTGCCACTAAAAACGCAGACTCCCAAATCGCAGGCTGCAGTTTGCACAGTAATTTATGTTTGGGTGGGAAGCACATTTTCCCATGCAGAGAGGGACAAAGGAACATCTTTATAAAATACTGAGTATGTTTGTGTGTGTGAGAGAGAGGCACAGAACTGTTTCCTTAGCATTCCTGCCGGGATTCATGGCCCAAGGATCCAAACCACTGCAACTTGTCTTTGTGATGGGCCCACAGCACTTCAGTCCCCACTAAATATTGCTCCTATTTCATCCCATTTGCAGACTGTTGATTTTTCACTTCTTTCACACTATCTTGTAGTTCTGTTGTACAATTCCTGACAAAACAGGCCAAATTTGTCATAGGAATCAGCAAAACTATAAACGCTGTGCCATTACTGCCTTTGGATTTCCACAAAACTTCAGAGTACCCTGTACCCACAGCCAATATTGGAGATTCTGAACAACCCTCTAAGTTCAACCTCTTTATCCCCAACAGTAAGTTTCCTGAATATTGCCGGTTTGAAGCCCTTTTCTATACAAAACAAGAATGTTGCATGAAGTGAGTCATAAACTGATGATTAAAAATTTAGAGATTATATTATGGAATGGTTTGGGTTGGAAGGGTCCTCAAAGACAATCTGTTCCAACCCCCAAGGTCTGGGAGATGTTTTGTTCCTTTACAGAGTTTCCTATCCTGTGCAACACCTGGCACAGAGATCAACCCTGAGAAGCACCAAGTGAGTAAGTGACACCTGCAGAGCCCCAAGTCTCAACCTCTCCTCTGTTCCATGGCTTGAAAGATCTTCCAAACCATCCAATGCATTCAACAGCAACCAGAGTGACCAGGAAGGAGCTTGTGTTTCTCCTCCAGCTTTGTCCCTAGTTTAAGAATCATGGAATGGTTTAGGTTGGAAAAGACCTCAAGATTATCCAGTCCAACCATCAACCAGCTCCACCACCATGTTCACCACTAAACCACGTCCTCAAGTGCCACATTCCCCAGGTGTTCTGAACACTTCCAGGGATTCTGACTCCACCACTACCCTGGCAGCCTGTGCCAGGGCTGGGAAACCCTTTCCCTGAAGAAAATTTTCCCAGTATCCACTCTAGACCTCCCCTGGAACAACTTGAGGCCATTTCCTCTCATCCTGTCCCTGTTGCCTGGGGGAAGAGCCCGACCCCCTCCCAGCTGCCCCTCCTGTCAGGGAGTTGTGCAGAGCCATAAGGTCCCCCCATGAGGCTCCTTTTCTCCAGGCTGAGCCCCTTCTCCAGCTCCCTCAGCTCCTCCTCCTTCATGTCATGAGCTCTCTCTGCAAAGAGGGATCACCAGGTAAAATTTAGTTAATGAGACAAGGAAATATTGAGCTTGTCTTGGAAGCAAAAGAGGAGAACCAAGCGTTGCACAGGGAACACGGCAGAAGGAGAGAGGCACCAAATTGCTGTGTCCTCAAATGCTTTCATTAGATATCATTTGGTAATTGGTGCCGGGAACATAAAACTAGAACAATTGGGGAAGCATAAAAGAAAAAAAAAAAATAACAGAACAAAACCCAAAGGGAAAATCAGAAGTTGGAATTTTAAACAGGAAAAGCATGGCGTCGGAACGGGCGGAAGATAACAGAGTGCTCTGCTGAACACACAAACAAACAAAAAATAACAGAGACAAACTGGCAAAACATTCCTCTGGCTGACTTAAGCGCTGCTCTGCTCACTCACAGCTCTCCAACCAACGCAGTCACTGCCCCAGCATCCTTCCCTGCAGATAAATCCGAGGGGAAGGGATCTCTCTGCTCTTGCAGGGCTCGGTAACAACACAGCAATGAGAGAAATGTCAAGACCAAAACGAAGAGCAGTTCCCCTCCTGCTAAATGAGGATAACACCTCTGACCTCCCCCTGAGGTACTTTCAAGCTGATTAGTAAAGGTTCTAGATAAAGATAGGACGCACTGCTGTTCCTGCTGGCTGTGCCTGCTCCCACGGAGCCAGGCTTTCCCTTTAAACCCACGGCCAAACTGGGATGCAAACAAACGAGCTGTCTGATCCCTCCCAGGCTGGAAAGCCAAATGCAGCAGGGCTCCCTCCCCTCCCAGCCCTGCTGCACGGACCAAAGAGCCAAATGCCACGAGGAAAAAGCCACAGCCCTGTCCCTGCTTCTCCCATCATCCCCGCCATGCTCCCTGCCAGCACAGCACACGTGGGGCCGTGTCCCCGAAGGCTCCTCCTGCCCCTGAAATGCTCCTTCTCTTCCATCCCGGATTGTTCCAGAGACTTCCCAGCTCTTCCCCAGCACAGCTCAGCAATGGCACTCGAAACTTCTGGGGAACTGACAGACGCCAGGGAAAGAGCTGATGGCCATGACTGTGCATATAATTAAAGTCTGGGTTCTTTAAAACACTAAAATCATCTGGAGACCTCAGCAAATCACCCTGGAGACATGAATAGCAACCTTCAGATCCACAGCCCTACTGACAGCCTTCAAGCAGGGATAGGGACAGAGTCCATGATCTCCTGGGGAATGTGGAGTTTATTCCAGTTGCTCTAATTGTTCCTCACACTCTCCCAAATAGCACTGCATTCTCAGGAGATGAGGAGAGGATGGCTGTTGATACCCCGGGATAACTAAACAGTGCTGGAGAATTATCTTATCTTCCCATCAGGATTCAAATGCGGAGGGTTCCTTTGTAAAGCCCAAATGAGCCCCGTGGAAGTTTGCCCCAAACATTGTTTTACACATTATTTTATTCAAGGAAGTTAGAGGTCTCTCTTCAAAGAATGGGAAACAGATCACTTTTTTCTCTTCAGATCTCTGTGAGAATTCATCCCAACTGAAGAAATCAGTGAAGAGCTCAGGGGCCTCTCTCCTGTACAAGGGGTGCAGAGAGGGTGTGAAACCAAAAGCTGGAGCAGGGAGAGGGGGTCAACCTGTCCTCGGTGTGGCAAAGCCTTGGCTGATGGCACCTAAACAGAGCTCTCCTCCGAGACCTCTGCTCCACATGTCCATTTCATCCCTCTGCCTTCCCTGCAAGACTGTTCATTGTATTTGAGAAAAAAATTAAGATTATCCAGGAAGAACCATAAAGGAACTGAGACTTTCAAAGGGTGATAGATAATTATTAGGAATAAACAGTCTCTGCCCTAGATACAGCACATTAAAACAGCAGCTCACCAAGTCCTTTCAGTATCCTGTAATTTCCTTATCTCTATACTGTACGCAGGGAAGAGATGCCTGGAGAGATGCCACCCTCTGCCCAATATCATACAAAAACCTGTCTGAGAATAGAAAACCAGAGTTTTTGGAAGAATCCAACCTCTATCCAACTGAACCATCACCAGGGAACATCATGCACAAAATTGGGGCTCCCTTATTTTTAATTAAAAAAAGAAAAACAATAACAGAAAAATCACTACTGCCACCAACTTCTCCAGAGTTCTGAGGGGATAAATTTTTCCAGAAGGGCAATAATTGACCCATGGGCATGCTACTGCTTTTCCACAGACTCTTATCCTTACTGCCATCAAGCACCTCAGAAAACTGAATCTTTTCTTGATGTCTCTCAGAAGGACTAAGAAATGTGGGAAAAAAAATAAAAAAGAAAAGAAAAAGCATAACTATAATGATGAAGAAACAGGAAAAGCCATTATATACAGCAATAAAAAGACTGCTTCCCCCCCTGTTCAAAACATGATCACATTATCTTAGCAACCAGCACAGCCAAGCAGATTTTACCACAGGAATTGTATAACCATTCCTAAAGAAACGGGAAGGGGAAAACATTTATTTCTTTCTATATTTTATGACGTGAGAGCTGATAGGATTTGCTGAAGCCGAGGCTGCACATATAGAGCCAGAGTGGGTTTCACACTCATTGTTTTTGCTTTTTGCTGCCCGTATGCCGCAGGGTGAGGTAGTTTCCTACTGCTGGTGTTGGAAGGGCCTGGAACCATAATAGTCTCTCTGCAACATTCCCAAAAGTTGACATGTTTGGTGCCTGTTTTGTCAACCAAACCTTTGCAATCTCCTTCAGAGCTGTCTAGGGTGCACTAAATTAGTCAGTTGCTCTTGCACTCAGTATTTGCTGCCCGGGTTAATAAAAAGTCCTTCAGGAGAAATATATATGCATTTAAAAAAAAAAAGCTCCCAGAAAAGTCTTTCTTGCTATATATAAAGAGTGCACTCAGATCCAACCCCCTGGAAATGCTCCACGGCGCTCGCATTCCATAACCTGGGAAGGGTTAAGTTGGATTTACAACCCTTCAGAGCAATTACCCAGCACTGCAATTTAATGGTAATTCCAGAAAGAGCATCTCTGAACAAGACAGGCATGTTGGGAGAGCCACGCACAGGAAGCTCTTCAGGCAAAACATTACATAGGCTCTTAATTAGGGTCATTGACTCCTCTGTGGAACGATCTTATCATGGCTGGAGAGGCAGAGTCAGCACTCTGCCACCCTGCCCTGGAAGGATGGGGTGGGATGGAGACCCAGCAGGGCTGGGTGATGCTGCGTGGAGAGCCACTGGGCAGCACAGACAGCTCTGCTCTTGCCTGTGAACTCCAGCAGGCTGCTGAAATGCTCAAGTGATAAACGTGGCAGGAAGAGCTTTCGGCCTGAACAAAACCCTGTTTTCATTGCAGTTTTGCCCTTTTATTTCCTGCAAGATTTCTCTTCATGTAGGGCTTCATAAAACATCACCACACGGCTGAAATATGGGGCCCAGGGTACCTGACAGTTCTCAAGCAAGTCTAAGTCCTAATTGCAGGGACTGGCTTGCTGAATGCTTAAAATCTGAATAATGAATTACTTATCTTTGCTGTTGAGGCAGAAATGTATTAGGCACTACTAGCTCCAGCCTCAGATTCCTTGACTGGGTTCCAGCTGTAAACATTCAACAGGAAGAGGTTAATTTTTTGATTCAGTTAATATAAATACTGAAAGGTTCCTTACTTCACTGTCCCACATCACTGCAACATACATTCTGTAATTAGAAGCATATTTTTGTGATTTCAAGGTATATTTTGCCAAACCAACAAAAAAGCATCAAACTCCAACATTTCTGCCAAAAATACCCACTGTATAATTTATGCCAAATCAACAAAAGTCTTCTTTTGTCCTTCCCAAACCACACTAAAGAACAGCCTGTTAAGGAGTCCAAATGTTAAAGTTCAAAAAAAGCCCTCTATTATACAGGGTGCAAGATAGGGAGGAACAACAAACCCATGGAAGGAGCATCTCTGTCTGCCAGGAACGGGATCTCCTTAACTCTGTTTATTCCCCCTCCGCCCCACGCACGCTTCTCCCTCTTTTTTTCTCTCTCCCCCTCCCATTTTCCTAAAGCCTTCTTAGCATCTGGAATGTGTAGGCAGCCATCCATGTGTTTGCAGTAAACTTTGAAAGCAGAGCCAACAAGGACCACATGGGCAGGTAGCCTGCAAAGCCAACCTGGCTTTTGGGGCCGCTCGGCCAGGAGTGCAAGATGTCCCAAAAACTCTGGGACACAGCTAAATTATCAACAACGACATGAGAAAAGAAATAATAAAAGAAAGAAAGAAAAAGGGAGGGTTTTGGTGGTAATTAAGCTTTTCCTTTCCCTGACTCAAAAAAAAAAAATTAATTAGAAGTTCAAGCATTTGGTTTTAATTCAGCCTGATGCACAAATGGTTTATTTCCACACTGCATATTTTCATAGGCTACGGAGCAGCCTCCAACTAGGAAGCCATTACAGCCCCTGATTACAGCTTCTACATGCACTTAGAGCACTTTGGGAAATCGTGGCAGAATGGATTCACTCCCAGTTCTCCCTGCACATGAGGGTGGATCCATGTGCGATTAATTAGACAGGCTTGGTACAGACAATTAACAAACTTTTTTTTTTTCTTAAACAGAGAAATCCAGTAGTCTTTACATATTCAGCATCAATATTGGAACGTGGCACCTTGCCAGGGTGCACAGCTCAGAGCAGAATTTACTTTAGACCATCTGCTGAGTCTTTAAGTGACTGCACCACGACTGGAAGTTGTTTGGATGAACGTTGGACAATAATGCTCAGTCTGGCCCCAGCAGAGACCCAACCATTCATTGCCACGGCAACCACTAATGCAAAGGGTCCCTGAAATAATAATTCCTTATTTATAGACACATCAAGGATGCTCCAGTGCTGCTTGAAACCAGCCAAAAACCCAACAGCCTTTTCCACTATGAATTCAAACCTCGGGTTTTTGATGTTTGCTCATGGCTGGAAGTCACTCAGAGGCATCGAATCCCAAGGTCTGGGTGTTCATCAGTCCATCAAGGCCCCTGGCCCCATCCCACCCCCACGACAAAGGACACAGTGCCAGCAAGTTTCACCTGGCAGCAGGAGATGGGGGCTCCAGAGGCCCTGCAGGGTGTAAATCTCACTGAAAATGTGGAAATTATATTATTTAGACCATTTCTTATGCTGAGTCAATTGGGTGTGAGGAAGAGCTCTGTGTGTAACTGCATCCAATCAGGTTTTGCATGGAAGTATGCACAGATATGGAATACTCCAGCAGGAACAGCACATTCAGCACCATCAGCCGACAGTGCCCAGAGAAGCTGTGGCTGCCTTTGGATCCCTGCAAGTGACCAAGGCCAGGCTGGATGGGGTTTCAAGCACCCTGGGATAGTGGAAGGTGTCCCTGCCCGTGGCAGGGGGTGGAATGGGATTGGCTTTAAGATCTCTTCCAACCTCAAACATTCCAAGATTCTGTGATTCTCTGATTTTGGAACCAAGCAAAAAATGACAGTGATTTTGGAAATGGGTTTTTTAATCCATTACAAAGGCTCTTCAGTGAAACAGCCCATGAGGCAGCATCTGGGGAGAGAGGCTTATCATCTTTCCAGCCATTTCTGCAAAAATTTCTCATTCCTTTCCTGCTGGCTACTGTCAGAGAGAGGGTACAGGACAAGCTGGGCCACATCCCAGATCCTGTCTGTGTTCCTACATACTTAGCTTATCTCTCTGTGTTATGGAGCTGTGATTACATAGCTTGAGCAGCTAAAAATATTGCCAAAACCTTTAAAAAGAGAGGCACAGTTTTGATTCTTTAACTTTCTTTAAATGGAAATGACTGGACAGATGGGCATTGGGGTGACAGAAAATCCAGTGGGACCCCACTGCTGCCTGACACAGGTCCAAAAGGTGCCAGGGTTCCTTTCACCTGAGTGTTGAGATGAGAGAGGCTGCTGGGGGAAGCACCAGAGCCACCAGAGTGAATTTCTTTTGGTGACCATTTATCAAAGCTGGATTTCTTTAGGCCTGCCATGTGTTGGCTTTGCTCTCCAGCATGGCTTTGGCAGCGAATTTCACTGGAATGACAGAATCTGATTTGGGGGCAGCGTTATCTGGCTGCAAGCCCTTGGCACAGCCAAGCAGGGGCACCTCCATGGCTACAAGGGTGACTGAGATGCCACGTGCCCCAGCTCTCTCCCAGGCATTGAGGAGCTGAGGGCAAGCACAATCTCTGAACCAGCTCCATCCTGGCGTCTGACTGCCAGGCATTTCAGTAGCAGCCTGGGGGGAAGGTCAGGCACGGGGCACTTGGCACAGGAGGTGGGAAAGAAGGCAGGGTGAGACCTCTGAGCGAGTGGAACGGTGTGGGGGTGAGCCAGGGACACACACAGGGATGGGTAACACAAAGGGAATGGAGTGAGGAATCCAGGGGAGAGCCTCAGCCCTTCACCAAGGAACCAGGTGAGAGCCTTGAGAACTTCACTGGAGAACCTGATGAGAGCCCTGAGCCATTCACCAAAGAACCTGGTGAGAGCCCTGAGACAGGTGAGATGCCTGAACCATTGCCCAATCCAGCAGGGCAAGGAAAAGCAGGGGCTGCTGCTGCCCTGTCACAAACCCCACCAGGAGCCAGGAGCCCGTTCCGAGCTGCAACAGCAACTGGAGCTCTGGCAGCACTAAACTGCTGAACTCCACCAGCAGTGACCTTTCACGTTACCTCCAGGACTATTTAGACTGGCTGGGCTCCCCTGGCCTAGCAGCAATCCCACAGACTCCATCTGCCTGCTCCAAAGGAGAGTTATAGCCTGTGCTGCCGATGCAGTCTCTAGGATTTGTTTTTTTTCTTGCAATCTTGACTTCATCCCAGCAAGGGCTCCTGTCTCTAACTGGCCGCTGTCAAAACAACTGCAGTGGGAAGATAAGGGGGAGAAGGCTTTGAAGAGGCTCCTTCCTGCAAGCTGCTCACTATCTCCCCAAGACATTTGTCAGCATCCCCTAGGAAGGGCAGCAGACTTGGGGAAGCCAGGAACCATTCCCCCTCCTAAGCCCCCAGTCACATCACAACACAGTATTTAAAGTGGCCCGTGAACCCCAGATAAAAACCAGGCGATTAGTGTCTAGAAGCAACCTCTGTTTTCTATCACCAGATGTGGCCGTTTCCCAGCAGGACAGAGATTCATTCATGGAAGGACAAATATTTCTGTCCATTTTTCCCAGCTTTCTTGCTTCTCTTCTCTTCAGAGCCACCTTTCTCCTGATTTAAATTAGGCTGTGGCTTTGGAGTATGCCCAAATCCATCCCCAAGAGAAAATAAGATTAGAAAAGGGATGTGATTCATTTGGTAGTTTCCCTTTTCTTATATCTTGCTTCAAGTGAAGCATCATCAGATGGAAGCTGCCCCTCCGTGACAATCTGCTTCTTCACAAGAGGACACGAGACAGGGCTGCTTCTGCCCTTGTGGTTGGTCACTGCTGCCTCCATGGCACAGTACGGATGAAATTCCCTTTCTTCCCCATCCCACAGCCCAGCTGGGCTCTGCAGGCCAACACAACTCCCTTCATCTGATAAGGGAATCACGCCCAAACTGAACCGGCTGCTGCCATCAGGGAGAAATTCTCCCTTTGGCTGGGCCAGGTGGGTCATTGCTGCCTCTTAGCTGTTGTTTGGAGCATTAATCAATGGCTCTGAGCTTGCAACTGACTGAGGGTTTGGGTGGGTTTTTTGCACCAGCAAACCACAAACTGAGTAACAATTTCCAAGTTTAACCCTGTGAAGGAAGGGGATTTGGAAGTATTTCCATCCCAGTTCTCTGGGTAGCAGATGAGGTGTGTGAGCCCACAAACAGCGCTGAACTCCGTGCTCTCGGTCCCTCCTCGCTGCTGGATTATCTGACAGGCTATGGCTGCAAAGTCTCCTTCTATGCTTGCTCCAAGATGGGGGTAACAACAGAGCTGGCAAGCCATGTTCCCTTGGGAAAACCAGTGTCTTTTCCAAGGACTCCCTGCTGAGAAGGTTCACTTGGACCAGTGAACCTTGCCCATGACCAGCAGCTCCCCAGCCCAGCCCCAGGCTGCAACCTCAACACCAGCACCGTCCTCAAGCCCCCCGCACCGAGCAAACCCTGAACACATTTTCTGCTTCAGTGGAAGGTGTCCCTGCCCAAGGCAGGGGTTGGAACATGAAGATCCTCCAGGTCCTTTCCAATTCAAACCATTCTGGGATTCAGGGCAGCTCATGGAGCAGAACTGTGCTGCAGCCTTTTGGGATGCCTGGCTGGGAGCTTAGCAGCTCCTGCCCTTAGCGGCGCTGGGGTGGGTCAGGGTGAGCCGTGGCAGCGAGTGGTGACCAGGGACAGGATGGAGGGGTCGCAGCTCCCGAGCCCAGCCCGGCTCCGCAGCCCCGCGCCGGCGTTTCCTGCAGCGGCGCTTCCCCGGCAGCCGCTCAGCCCTCAGCAGAGCCATCTCTGAGGTCTTATTTTAAAACAGGCAAACAAAACACAGGAGTTGGAGCTATTAAAAAAAAAATCCTGAAGTCTGCAGAGCAAAAGGGCTCCAGCACGGAGAGACTTTCTCTGCCCAGCCCATTGTTAGCGGAGGCAGCCGTCCCTTTCCCATGCCAGAGAGATTTGCCTGGTGCCGGCCAGTTCTTTATCCCACTGCGCAATTAATACAGCTTCCCCCAGATAAACAGCAGCTTGTTTAACTATGTCTCTTGATAGGTCCCAGTAAGGCTTGATAACATGGATGGTCGGATGTTGTCAGGACGAAGGAGTCAGACATGCTGGCAGCAACCTTTTCCCTTTCAAAGCACACATGTTTAGAAAAGAAAGGGCTGTGCCTGTTCACGGCACAGCCACCGAAATCTCGCTGTGGCATCAAACGAGGCAGGGGCAGGGCTGGGAGCTGCTCCCCGCCAGGAGCCAGCCTGCTCCCGGCACTGGCAGCCAGCTCCCGCAGTGTCAAGACCCCTCCTCAGGCCATTCCCGTTATGATATGTTAAAATCCACGAGTTAAAATTCTCATGTTATTATTTCTACTGTCACTAACAGCAGCAGCAGAATAAAAATTAAAAATAATCGTTGTTTTTAACTTCCCTTCTGGTTTTACCCCCAGCATGCTTTTATGTCAGCTCTCCAACCGTCTGTGCTGATCACGAGCCCCAGTTTCTTAATTTAGCAACTTTTAAACTTTATCTTAAAGGCCTTTGATTTGATTGTGCAAGAATCTCAGCACTCATTAAAAATAAACTAATTATTTTTGGTGAGACTGGGGATGAGGACAGCGACAATGTCACAGTAGTGGTAATACTCACATGGAAATGATCCCTTTATGGATCAGGACTGCACCCACACTCTTGGTTCTGGAGGTGCTCCCTGTCCCCCCAGCTCCCCCAAGAGATGGATTTGGGGGTGCTGAGGGTCACCCCCACACGATGCTTGTCCCACTGCAAAAGGATGGCATGGAGAGATCTGGCCAGGACTTTCAGTGGGAATCTCCAGGATGACAAATGACAAAAGGGATTTGAGGGCACCTCACTGGTGTTGCTCTGGGGCTTTTCCATTCAGCCACCCTGCTCCAGGGGTCCTGTACTCCTCTGGGATTCTGTCAAGCTGGGTTATCTCCACTGCTCCAAGCACTCCTATCTCCCAGTTCATCCTCTTCCCTTCTGAAGAAATCCCTTCCTTTCTCATCTCTCTCTTGGAAACCACCCTGTTCTTTCCATATTCCCTCTTTCCTTCCTTCCTGCTGAGCTGCAGACAGTGCTCCCCAAAGCATCACTCCCTTATCTGGGGCAGGATGCAGGGGGAACACAGCCCTCGTGCTGCCCTGATTAGATGCCCCCTTCCTGCCAGCCTGGCCCATCCTGAGCCTCTCTCGTCTGCCCACCACCCTCCCAGCTCTCCCAGTCGCACCAGGGCAAGTTCTGAAGTGGGCAGCTCCCTGGGAGAAGGATCCCTGGTGCTGATGGGATCCAGGGAGGGTCACCAGAGCCTGCACAGGGGGAGCAGAGCAGCACCTGGGGTCAGCTCAGGTCTTCAGCGTAATGTGAGGGAGCTCCAGGCATCCCTCAAGCAGCAGCATAGCACAAAACCCTCCCAAACCACCCCAGACCCCAATTACAGGGGTAGGGCTCGCTTCAAACTGGCCTTAGGCAAACCCAGGCAGGTTTATTAAAATAATCAACCCCCGGTGTCTCAAGCAGCAAAGTACAGGGCAGCGGGATCAGATAAAAGGGAAGGGCTGTCCAGGGACCAGGCGAGCCAAAGGAAGGCTCCAGCCCTCGCCGTGGAAAGATCAGTCCATGGCACCAGGAGTTAATCCTGGGACAGGTTCCTTTCCATTGTGGTCACAGTTTGCTGGCATCTTTCCCCTCAGCCGGCAGTTTGGGTCTGTGTTGTTTCAAAATCTCCACTTAATAGCCAGATTAAACAGGTTCACACTTGCAGTTTGCAAACCACAGGGGCAGCAGCACAAGTAATGAAATTTGGTACTTTCTGAATGAAAGCACTAAGTGACCTTTGTGGCACGGTGTTCCCTGACGGAAAAACAGTGCAGGAATAGCGCTGCTTTGCAGCCAGCACAAGTGACTGCACCCATTCTGACTCAAGGAGATCACTTCCCATTTATTTAAAAAGATACTGATCCTTCAGAGGAAGTTAGGGGGCAGGTTTGGAGAGGAAATGGCTTCAGGAAGGCTGAGATGCCTTAAACCAACTTGTATTGGCTTTTTTTCCTTAGCTCTGTTCTGTGACAAACCACTGAGGTGTCTTTGGAGGAGATCAGGGCTGCACAAGAGGCAGCATGACCACATCCAGCTGACATCAGGGGACACTGGGATCTCCGAGTGTTATCCCTGGAGGCAGATCAGCAGGGCAGGTCAGCTTTCCCTGAGTTCCCACCGAAAACCTGCTGCTGCCAAATGCACTTTGCCCTTTCCTTCTATGTAAAGCAGACTAGACCATTAACGGACTGCTCAGAAATGACAGCAGTGCTCTTGAAAGGTAAGAGATAAGATCTGTGACCCAGAACTCCAGGAGTAAGTTAGTCATTGGCCTGGTAATGTTTTTTTGGGAAGAGTACAGCTGCAAGACTGGGAAGGGCTGTGGAGCTGCATTGTTTGGGTGGACCATGACAACCTACACAGACATTGAGGGGGCTGATCTGCTCACACCAGACCTACAAAGTCACAGCTTTTCTAGACCAGGAAAGCTCTCCCTTTCCACACCATCACCACTGCCATGAAGGTGGAGACACCTGAGAACACCATCCCCAGAGGAACATTTAGAATCTCATCCAGTTTTCCTTCATGCTCTGCCCCTTGCTGTGGAATTCATCACTCATCTTTCAGAAGGTTCTTGCACAGTCAGTATCTCCCCAGAGCCTCCTGCCACACTGCATGGACAGAGTGGAGTATTACTTAAGCAAAGAGGAAATTATAGATTGGCTGTTGCTGGCTTTCCCAAACTGCCAGCATGCACACAGCAATGTTTGGCATTCCGTGGTGTCAGCCAAGCACTCCACGCTGTGCCTGCCAGGCGGCCTCGCCTCAGCCTCACTCCACAGCTCAAGTGTAGACAGAGGACCAGGCTCAGAGAGAAGAGCCAGGGTGACAAACAGAGCTGCCCAAAGTGTCCCCACCCAGATCGTGCTGACATCTGAAATGATGTGGAGAGAGCCTTTGATTCCCTAGAAACCTGAGGGATGAACTGAGATTCCCTTTTGTGGCACAGCAAAGGTACAGCAGAGTTGATCCAGGGTATTTAAGGTCACAGGATTCATTCAAAGCCCCTGCCAAACCCCCAGCCTGCCTTCCCCGGGCTGACCATCACTTCACAGAGCTGACTATCCACAGGCAGTGATATTGTAAATATGACACAGAAATTACAAATCATCCCAAGCACCTGGGCTGTGTTCTCCCCTCCCTACTGCTGCAGTCACACCTTCCCTTTCTGCTCTGCTCACCACAAAGAGCAAAGTATCTCTTAATGAGGCCCTGAGCTACCCCTGAAATATCCTCACTGGAGGACTGAAGCTGGGTCAATGGAGACTGGCACAAGGCATCCTCCTCCTCCTCCAAGGGGGTGAATTTACGAGGAAGTCATTACGAGGGAGGCGGGAAGAGGGGCTGGGGACACTGAGAGAGCCCTTTCATTGATCAGATTATTTTTAGAAAACAAATTTCCCTTAATGGGTTTATGGTTTCAGTGAGAAGAGCAGCTGATGCCAATGTTTACAACTGTGAGTCACGTCACAGAATGTCGAGGCAGTGGAAATTCTTATGAGCCCTGGACAATGGTCCCACTGAGCAGAGCTTGCCGTGCTGTCCGGGCAAGCTGCGTTGTCCAGCTGAGCTCCAGGGAGCCAAACCCTCCAGTAAACAGCATCAGCCATCCCAGCTCCAGCTGGACACTGGGGAGCAGGCACTGGAGGAGCTGGAGCTACACACCTCTAACACCCCCTGATCATGGGCAGAGAGGATGGGAGAGAGGGACAGCGATATCCCAAGAGCTGATGTGCTCCTAGAGGCAAGCTCATGTTTTTCTGATGACATAAATTCCATTTTCATGTCACAATAAATTATTTTTTCACCTTGGCCATGCTGGGATGTTTTCTGTAAATGTTTTTGTGTCTTGCAGCAACACAAAGCCCAAGAGCTGCCTGCATGGAGCTGTGGGCTCTGGGGACACAGCTGCCTCTGTGTCCTGCAAGAGGGAGGACAGAAGGGCGAGCAGGGATGTCCTGCAGTGCTCTTTTACCCACAGACTGCACTTCTGAAGAAATCCCCCAGTTCTTTCCCACTGCCACATGTGGTTTGCCTGTGAGGGCAGTCAGCAGATGTGTGAACACATGTGAGCCCCAAGTTCTGTGTCAGGTGGGCAGCAGAAGAGGCTGTGAGGATCTGCCCGACTGTTCTGTGTTTTTCCTCATATTCTCATCTTCCCTTCTAAACTCAACCAAGTCCAGGATGGAAAAAAACCACCGTGGTTTTACACATCAGAACCCTTCCTGCACTAAACCTCAGCTGAGTCACCTCATCCAGCTCCAGGGGAGTCTGGTCCTACCTCCACATCCTGCTGGCTCCTTCCTCCTCCCCAGCAGAGCACAGACAGAGCAGGGACAGCTCAGCCCTGCCAGAGCCAGGCTGATTCCCCAGGGATGCAGGGAAGCACCAGGGTCCCTCCCCTGCGTGTCCCACATGTCCCCAGCTGTGGGGCTGCTGTTCCCTTCCACTCAAGCACTCCCCGTGACACCAATCTGTTCCCAGGGAAGGTCCAACAGCCCTGAGGGTCTCCAGGCTGACCCATCCCTGCCTGCACAGGAGCAGTGGGCCACAGGTAGGGACAGAGCCACATGTCCAGCAAGTGGCTTCTTCCCATGGAGCCTGCAGTGCCCTGACCTGCTCCAAACCCCATTTCCATCAAGGACCAGGCCCCAGAAGCCCAGGTCAGCCTGGTTTGGAGGACATGGTGCACACTTTGGACCTCTTCCATGTTTGTTTCTTCTCCTGCTGAGCATCTCCAGTGAGATTTCCATCCACAAAGCAGACAGTAATCAACATTCCAGCAGTAAAAATCGACGAAGCGGCTCTAAAAAGTATTAAAATCAGCCTTGCAAAGCTTTGGTTTGGTTTGATTTTTTTCCAGCACATGAATTTGGCCCAGGCTTCATGCAATGTGCAGGGCCTGTGGCTCTGCTGGCCTTTGGTTTGGAAACAGGGGTTAGATTTTGGATCATCTTCCGAGGGCACCATTCCACTGGAAAACGTGGGCTGGTCACACCCAGCCAGCTCACAGGATTAGGTCAACGGATACTCATTTTTTAATTGTGAAGAAAGTCAGCCTTCAGGGAGAAGTGTTCCTGAAAGACTGTTCAACGAGTATGTGGGATTAACAGAAAAATCAAGAAGGACAGCTTGGGAGAGGTCAGTCATTCCTTAGAAAAACCAGAAAGACAAAAAGGATGCTGGTCATTATAGAGTATTGCCCTGTAACGGCACAGGGTGGGGAACTTTCAGTGGGGTTCTGCATTTTTGGGCAAGTTGAGGATCTGAGTCAGAGCTTTCCAAATCCTTCTGCTTACCCCAGTTGATGAGGGCATGCAAAATCCCTGAATGGACCCAAATGTCCTTAGAATCAACATCTGGCTCCAATAAGCAGCCCGATGGTCATGCTTTAACAATGTTTGTTCCAAACTAAATCTTTAACTAAACATTTTCTGAAAAGGGGTTTTGATAGCAGAGTTGCAATAGTGAAGAGGCTGCCCGTGTTTGTTTTTACTAGAGATCCCAGTTCCCTGGGGTTTAACTCATCCTCACACATTCTTTTGGGGCTGGAGCTTGGTGAAGCAGGAGGGATTTGTGCCATTATTGCCAGATTTTATCACAGCATCACTCTGGGGATTTTAACCTGCAAACTCCAAACTAGCAAAGCAGCAGGGAAGATGCTTGTGCTCATCGTGTCTGGGTTCTCCCTCCTCCATGTCTAGGATAGGAAGGACAAAGATAACCACAGCAAGGAAGATTCAGGATAGATATCAGGACAATTATAGAAAGGATTATTTGGGTTAGGTAGAATTTCCATCGTGGGATGGAAATTCTCAGATGCCACCTGGTCTAGTGGGTGGTATCCCTGCCCATGGTGGTGGGGTGGAACAGGATGATCTTTAAGGTCCCTTTCAACCCAAACCATTCCATGTTTAGGAAATATCAGACCCACACCTGCCAGACAATGATTGTGCCCCGTGACATGGAGGGATTCCAAGGTACTCTCAGCCCATTCTGTGAGGCTGCTGTGAGTACAAGAGCAGAGCCACATCACCTGTACAGGGATCACACCTCCAGCTCGTGCCATCACCTGCGCAGGGCCAGCAGCTGGAGAGATGAGGCCTCTCCAGAGGAGATTTCCAGTCACCTTCACCCCCACAGCTCCAAGCCACAGCCAAGACCAGACTCGCCTATCACCAGGCTGTAAAGTCTGAGCACGAGGCCAGGTTCTCCTCTGGACAACTCCTGGGGGCACAGGAGAGGCAGCCGCAGCTCCAGCCCCTCTCAGCCAGGAGGGTGGCTGGGAAACACTCGGATCCAGGCTCAGAGCTTCCCCCTGAGCCCCTGGGAGCAGGAAGGGCTGTCCAGGGAGAAGGGGAGTGTGCAGGTACACAGAGCCAGCCAGCCCCGGAGCCAGGGCCGGCGGGATTCGTGTCTGGCTCCGGCAGTGACTCAGCCGGCTCTGCGATCCCGGCCCGCTGCTCCTCTCTGCGTTATGGGATACCAATGCTTCCCTTGCTTCCTAAAGCACTGCCAAACACACTAACTACAGAAAATAATGGCTAATTCTAAAGCAGCTGCTAGAAGTCCTGTCTTTGCCTGCACCTGCTGTCATCAAAATACACGGAAACAAATTCTGAGTTCAGGGCAGGCTCGGAGCCCAGATGGTGCAAGGCTTCTCATTTGTCCTGCTCCATTCCCATCAGCTTTGGGGTGCTCAGGCTGGTGGTACCTGGGTACCTCCTCCTCCTGGCACCACTGTTTTAACCATCATAGCTGAACCAAAAGAGGAAGAGCCAGCAAATCACACTCATTTAGTAAATTTCTTAAATTTACTAAAAATGAAAGTCATAAAAAC
The DNA here is from genome assembly GCA_013399225.1 of Rhipidura dahli. NCBI lineage: Eukaryota > Metazoa > Chordata > Aves > Passeriformes > Rhipiduridae > Rhipidura > Rhipidura dahli. The sequence continues at coordinate 511,355 of VXAC01006905.1, read as the reverse complement.
TCCTTTTAGGATGCTCCAGTACTCATCCAACCTCTCACATTCCATACTCGGCTCCCTCCAGCCACCAAATGCAACCCTAAAGCTAAAAACTGGGTTTAAGGCCTCGTGTGTTTTACACCTCAGCCCCTGTGCAAGGGGATCCAGGGTTGGGATCCCGGGGATCCAGCCAGGACTTTATCCACAGGTAACACCACATGCACCCTCCGGCCCTGCCAACCTTGATCTGCAATTTTTTGTGTGTTTAATTGTCCCTTTCCCATTCAAGAGCCGTTTCCTGGCTTTGCTGGCAGAAAGGAAGGACACTGGAAAGCGCAGCTGTGGAGTCTGATTCCCATTTAGGACCGAGGGCCTCTTTACCCAGCTCCAGCTCCACAGAAAGGCTTAAATGCAAATGGGAACCAGGCCCTTGGAGGGCTCACTTTGAACAGGTTATATTCTTACCACTTTAAACAAACTTTTAAGAGAGAGGAGCAACTGAGTTTTAACCAGTGCAATATGGCAGGGGCTGATAACTTAGGCCTAATCTTTTCCTTGTCCCAGCCTTCCTGACATCCTGGGCACTGCTGGGGAAGAGCTGAAGGGTCAGGGTCAGGCAGCCAACTGCAGCAAAACAGAAACCTTTCTTTCACTGAGTAAATATAAAGATACTGTATATGAACAAAAAATGAAGCATGTCCCACAGAGGATTTTAAAGCTTCCAAAAATATTCCCTCAGCCCTTGCCAAAGGTAATACAGCCAGACTTTCCATGGAAAGCATCATTGTGCACGGTGAGGTTCAAGGAGGTCGCTCTGCTTGAAGTGCACAAACAGCCAGTGCCCTGTCCTGTCCCTCTCTCCACACACACACACACTCTGCCACCAGGAACAAGTGCCCTTTTTTTTAAAAAAAAAAAAAAAAAAGGAAAGAAAACAACTTTCTTCCCTCAAAGGTGGTATAGAATTCACCCTCGCTGTGCAGCAGTAGCAGATACAGCTTGTATTTACAAGCAGCCCCCTTAAGAGGACTTGAATGGCTGTTTATAGAACACCCTGACACCAACAGGTTTACTCAGGGGGTTCTGTATTTTTGGAGGCTTTTCTAAGCCCTGCTTTCTTCCCCATCCCCAAAGCAGTGGCTGTAACAGATCCTGCACTAAGGAGGTGGGAACCTGGCTGCTGAGAGGTTCCTGTAATGCAGGCATTACTCCACACTTCTTGGAGGGCTGGAAAATAACCCTCTTTTCTACAGTTGCTGCCTTCCACCTAATTATCCCCAAAGCTTTGACTTGTAAACACCTGACCTAATTCTTTCCACGGGCAGTTTTTAATAACAGAAATTCTTCAAAAGTGTCTTTATGATGCATCACACCATGGTACCTTGTAAATAAGCTGTGGGCCAGCCGAGCCTTTCACGGGGAAACAAGGCAAAGACACTTAGTCACTGAATATTCAGTTTTAGGGAGAGGCACCACAGTGAGGTCAGCCCAGCTCAGTCCTCAGCATTGGAGCTGGAGTGGGTCCCTTCCAGCTCAAGATGTTATGTGATTCTGGGATCTGAGATTCCACATCTGAGCTCTGCAGAGGAAGGAAGGTCCTTAGATCTTGTCCTAAGAACAACACCGTGTCCATACAGATTTCCTTTCACTTTGGGATCACAGAGCTTTCTATAAATATGTATCAATGAAGCTGCAGAATTTACTCAACGCTTAAGTACAGGGGGATAGGTAAAGAGAAGATCAGTGCTTCCTGAGCTTCCTTTACCCAGCACCCCCAGTACCCTGTGGTGGGCACCAGGCACATCACAGCACGGAATCAGCTGTTCCTGGGCACTCATACACGTGGCAAAACCTGGGAGCCTCTCCAGGAGATTAGCACATCCCCCTGGAGCAGCACCACATGCCAAGGGAAAGGCTGGGAGAGTAAGCCTGATCTCCCCAGCTCCCCATCTCACACTCCATCCTGTGCCTTCTCCTGGCACTCTGGAGCAGAGCTGATTTTGCAAATCCTCCCTATTTGCATTTTGGATTTGTATATCTTTGTATACGGCCGTGCCCAAACCTGAAGTTGTTTTGGCAGCAGAAATACACCTAAATTTGTGATACACCTAAATCTGTGATACACCTAAATTTGTACATCTGTGAATACCCCATGTTCAGCTGGGCTGAGCCTAGGACCAGTGACCTTCAGGGTGACCCAGCAGAGGGGCAGAGTCCCGGGAAGACCGAGGGGTAGGGAAGGGAGTGGGAGAGATTCCTGCTGGCTGGAGGGAGGGAGTTAAGGAACAGGCCTGGAGAAAGAGTTGCCGAAAGTGTTGCAACACGAGAGAAGCTCTGCAGGCCTTTGATCTCGGAGCTGTTCTTGAACTGTCACTTTAATGATGTGTCAAAGACTAAAAAGAGTTGAGATTAAGAATACTGGAGCCTGGGGAGAGGAGAAGGCCATTTTAAGCCTGCTGGGTCTAAGCTGAGTTTCTGGAAGCTTTTAGACCCTTGCTGCACACTGTGCACCAGCACAGAGCTGAAAAACAGGTCACACTCTGGAAGTCCTGGGCCACGGTTTGCCTTATAAAAAGCCTGCGTGCTCCTTGCACGGGCAAATCCCTGCCTGCTCCAGACGTGCACGTGCACGCTCTGCTCCAGCAAGTTCTCTGCACAAAAGGCTCGGGTGAGTTGTTTTCCCGGGTTTCCCTGTGGAATGCTGTCTCCCCTTCATGGTGTGTCCCTAAAGCAGTGCCACGGCTGAGCCGCAGGGCCGGCTGGGGGGCTGGAAAAGGGACAGACCTTCCTTAAAACAGCCCCAAGTACAGGAAACACGGGCAGCTTTATCAGCCCGTGGCTGGCAGGACATTTGGGCTCACTGCAACTGCATATATTTCATTAATATCCCAGCCAGCTTTCATGGCATTACCATCAGGTTAATCTACTTTAGATTAATGAACCTCAGTTTCAGCCAGGCAAGCTAATTAAAATGATTTTCTTTGAACTTGTTCTAATGAATGTATTAATATCATCCAGGGCTTCTTTTGGAGCTACAAGCATGGCCATGTTATTCCTGAGAAGAGGCCAAACATTTTTTATTAGGGAATCATGTGCTGTGCAGAGTCTGGGACTGCCTTGCCTTTGTTTTCTCTGTGCTGCACCTTTACAGTGGCTGCAAAGAGAGCAGCCCTTTGCTTTGCAGATTTTGCTGTGGCTCCACAAGTCAGGAAGAGTTCAGGAGTGCTCTGCACATGCTCACACGCTGGTAAAAAAAGCTAGGAAAATTTACTGTCAACTAGCTCTTGTTCCTAAAAAACATTTCGATTTATTTAACAACTCCCCCACCTCTACTCCAACAGAGAGATTCAAATACAGAATCATTTGGGTGGGAAGAGAGCTTACAGCTCATCTCATCCCACCCAGCAGCATGTTTTCCCCAGGTAACAAGAGATGGAACAGGAAGGAATGGGAAATGGCCTCCAGTGGAGCTGGGGGAGGTTCAGGCTGGATATCAGGAAAAATTTCTTCACTGAACAGGTGGTCAGGCATTGGCACAGGCTGCCCAGGGCAGTGCTGGAATCACCTTTCTGGGAGGGATTGAGAAGATGTGACACCTGGGGACACAGGTTAGCGATGGCCTTGGCAGTGCTGGGGGAACCTCAGAGGGCTTTTCCAGCCTCAGTGCCTCTGGTGTGGGGCTGGGGAGGCAGCAACAACGGGAAAGGTCTCCAGGGCAGGAGCTGTGCAGAGCTCCAAGGGGGAGAAGATGGGAAGGAGGCCATCTGTGGGGGTCTCTGGTGTGCATACCTGGGCTGGGCTGGCAGGGACCTGGTCCCTCAGCAGGGCACAGCCCAGGTGATGCTGAACCACACAAAGAGGGATTTTCTAGGTGATCCTGTGCAGCCTCCCGCGTGGGTCAGGCTGCAGGACCAGGCTCAAGGCCACAGTTTAAAGGAGGGAGAAATAACTCAAATTTTGGCTTCATTACGAACTGCCTGACACTGGCCACTGCTCTGGGAATCACCTGGGCTGGTGCTCTGACCAAACATCAGGAATGCACGGGGGTAAACACTGCGAGGCTGGTCAGCCTCTGGCACTGACAGCACCGTGGGTCCCCACGTCCCCCGGGGAGCCACTGGAGACAGGCTGGTGAATGACCCCTTTCTCCAGCCTCAAAGACACCCCACTTCCCTCAGCTCCACCATCCCAGCCCAAGGCTTGGGAGCAGCTTCCAAACCCGAGTCCCTGGACACGCACAGAGACATCGTTCCACGGATCTGGCTTAAATAAGCTCCTTAATGAATTGTTACTCTCATGAAATGAGAAAACCACAGGTCCCATCTCTCACAGTCACAATCCCTCAACATAAATAAAATAAACACCCTGGAAACAGTTCCATAAAATTATATTGCCACACAGGTATCATTCAAAATTGGGGAGTATGGTTCCTTTTTTTTTTTTTGATTTCCACAAGTAACCAGCCTGCAATCAATGTGCCAGGCCAAGGTGGAGTTTATTTATAAATGCACATTTATGATGAATCATTGGAGGAAATGCAGGCAGACTGGAGACAAAAGTCTGCAGTTGCTAAACCAAATAGGAAATGCTCTTTACATCTGCCTCTTCAGTTGGCATTGACTTCCCCTCCCAGTCTCCTTTCTGCTGGGTAGGCCTGTTTATTTTTGGGCTACTTTTGTTTGCAAAGCCAAACAGAGCTTCTGATTTTTTGTATTTATCTTTTTTTTGTTGTTTTTATATGTAAACAGCATTTCTCACTTATTCATTCCCCAAGATTATTAACAGTGGAAATCAGAGCACCTTCCTACACAGAGCTGTTTACTCTCTTCAGGGAAAGCAAAGCCACAGAGTGGAAACCGGGTGGAAAAGCAGCCTTGTTAAAATGATATAAAAATAAGGACAGTGCTGGAACTACCCTGCCAGCTATGGAAGAATCGCCACCTCTTTTTTATTAGGTTTATTTTAAATATTACTAAATTGAAGTGAATACATTGGTACAAATGACGAAATGAGTATTATGTGTACCTCAGGCCAGGCTGGATGGGGCTCTGAGCAGCCTGACCCAGTGAATGGCATCCCTGCCCACGGCCCTGCTTGGAACTAGGTGAGCTTTAAGGCCCCTTCCAACCCAAACCATTCCTCGATTCTCCGTCTCTAGGAAGTTTCCAAGAGAGAGGACACTACTCGTGACATTCCCATTCATTTTCACTTCTTTTCCCCCCAAACTGGCCCTACCAAAACACCTCCCACTAGAGTAACAGGCATCTTATGTTTTGTGGATCTCCAAGGGGACATCACCATGTCCACAGAAATCTTCACACCTCCAAGCAGTGAGGAATCAGCAGAGCTGCAGGAGAACCCACGTCCCTCCAAGGCACCCATCCCACATGCCAGATATGGGGACCTCACCCATGTCACCCTGCAAGTTCCAGAGCTCTGCTGCTGCAGTGAAATATTTACTCGGCTGGAACATGAGCTGATGTGAGATAAGGAACAAGCTCTGGTTCATAAACCTGTCGTTTCTCCCAGGGCTGGTACTCCCTGTGTGTGCGTGTGCATATCAAACGTGCACATCAGCTATTTGATCACCGCTGCTCAGTGCAGAATTTGTATGCAGAAAGCTGGCATGGCCTTTCTTTCTTCCAGGAGACTTTAAAATCCTTCCAGCCCCACTGGAGAGAGAATTCACACTGCCAATTTTTCTTTTTTTTTTTTTTTCCAAAGGTTTTATAGAATGTGCTATGCGTGCAAAACGCAGCCTTTAACTGCAAGAAAAATACAGGCATTTGAAATGTGAGCAACAGAAATAGAGGCACACAAAAACAGAAACAAAGAGGGCTGATTTGATCCACTTCAGAGGCACTGGAGGAAGAAGCACCCTGGTAACGGTGATCAATGGTAAACACGGATTCTTATTTAGGGAGGCCAGAGCAGCGCCTCTCGTTTCTGCTCGCTTTTTATAGCAGGTTAAAAAATAACAATATTGCCGTGGAAAGATGACGCGAGCAAGAACTTCCCGCTGTCTGAACAATTGAAGCAGTCAAGGCGAGCCCAAGGAACAAAATGAGGGACAAAAGCTCTCCCTCACTTGGGCTGAGGGACCGCTGGAGCCTGTGGTTTGCCGGCGCTGGAGGGGCAGTGCTCATACTTCTGCAATCTTGGGACTCTGGAATGCTCTGCCTCCCCCTGACCTTCGGAGCACGGATCTGGCCAGGCTGAGGCAGCACTTCAGCAGCCCGACCGCTCTCAGGAGCTCTTTGGTCCTTCGACCCCCTTCACTGGTCCTTGGAAAGCCGTGGGAGTCTTCCTATTTATTTTACTGCCCTCAGGAGCAAGGCTTTGTTTGGGAAGGCAGCCTGGAGCAGGTTTAGGGACTTTACACTCTCAAAAGCAATCCCCCAGCCTTTCCCCTGCCTGTGTTTTTATAAAGAAGGACTTTTTCTAAGCAGCACCAGCAGCCAAACCCCTCACATCAGCTCCTGTCCTATGTGAAGGGCCATGGCTGCTCCTCCTGCCAGCTCTGGCCCCAGGAATGGACCTGTGAGCGGGGTCAGGGCTCCCGCCTGCCAGCACAGCTCCCCGTGCCAGCGCTTCCAGAGGCACTGCAGAGCTTTCCAAACTGCACAGGCATATGTTTGAATAACAGCCTGCTCCCAAAATTAAGAAGAGCTGTATTATGGCTCCTGCCAGAAATAACGTAAATGAGTGTTACTCTAAGAATGGGGCTGGGGTGACCACTTTCAGTGCCATTTTCAGGACACTGAGGGGAACTTGCTGTTCTTTAAAAAAAAAAAAATAATAGCTCACCTAATGAAAAAGTGATAAGAAAATCATTCAAATGCCAAAAATTCTCTCTCACACAAACCAAACACTAATTCTTGAGATACTATATATATTTATTGGTTAAAAGCACATACCAGCCTGTCTAAATCTGTGATTGGTGCCTAGTTTATAACACCTTTGTGGCTTTTAGTTTCTCACCAAGACACATCAAAGCAGGGGACACTCAGCCAAGGAAAACTTCATTGTTAGTATTAACTCACTCCAAGAAAAAGATTTTTGGAAGTTTGAGAATTTTTCACTTCATGGCAATTGTTGATTAATGAACCTCAATGGACTACAGCCTAAAAGAGGACTTTGTTAATAAAAAATGCTAAACACTGCAGGCAGAGTAAGGAGATACTTTCTTTGAACCTAATTGATATAAAGGTGTACACAAAGAGAAAACCTGTGAGGATGGATTTATTCAGCGTGATCCTGTTTGCTTTCCAGTTCCGCCTCAGGCTATTTCTACTTGCAAAAAAACCCCAGTTACTGAGGAGAGGAGGAGAAATCAGAGAATCACAATATAGCTGGAAAGATGAGAGCACTTGGGAGATACTAAACAATGATATTTAGGTGAAGCAGAGCTTTGTCCCTCTTGGCTACCCCAGCACGGCTGTTGGAGCAGGGCAGCACCAGGGGCCAGGGCAGTGACACCTTCAAGCAGGCATGGGAGGATCAGGATCCTGGGGGACTCTGCCTGGCCCTCTCATGGTTTTGTTTGGAGAAGTCATCTAAGATCTCTGAAGCAAAATGTATTAGTTTGAAAGCAGGGTTAATAAAAATGACTCATTACACTGGGATGATCCAGTTAATTCCTGTTTACACACTGGTTTAGGCTTCCCAGCAGAGGTACCACGTGGAAATGCAATTTTTTTGCTGTGAGCAGATGGTGCTGATGCTGCTGGAGTTAAACACCCAAACCAGTGCAGACTGGGGCTGAGGGACCTGCACACACAAACCAAGCTCGTGCTGGAGGCAGCAGCGTCCCTTCCAACCCTCACCATCCCGTGACCATCAGTCACCAGAACTGCGAGATTCCAGACTTTCTCTTTACAGTTCTCAGGACTGGGAGGGAGGGTTCTGAGCAGAGTTTAGTTCAGCAAGAGAGTTTGTGAGGAAGCAACAAGGCCCAGCAGGCAGAGCATGAGGTCAGGGTGACCTCAGCCATGTCCTTCCTCTGATCACAGAATACCAGACTGGTTTGGGTTAGAAAGGGCCTTAGAGCTCAGCTCATCCCACCCCCCGCTACGGGCAGGGACACCTTCCACGAAACCAGGTTGCTCCAACCCCTGTGCAGCCTCACCTTGGACAATTCCAGGGATGAGGCAGCCACAGCTGTGACCCAGAGCTCACTTTCCTCACTCATCTATGAGTTTGTTGATGTGACTGAGAACTGTGATCAATGAAACACCCAGGCAGCCCTGGACAGAGATCAGTTCACGGAGCCCACGTGGGTCTCTTGCAGCTGGAATGTGTGCGAGGGTCTGGAGTGCCCACTACTCCAGAACCCTGATCCTTTCCTCTGGGGCTCTGGAGAGCCAAGCCTTTGTGTGTTATTTTCAGGTGCCTGTCGCAGCCAGGGGGGTGGGACTGTAACACTGTGGTACCAGGCTGTGTATTCAGGGAGGCTGCATTACAGTCAGAGGAAAGGGCTGTATTATGGAAATTATATAGGAAGAGATATGCCCAGGCAGTGCTGGCCGTGCTCTGCAGGCTCAAATCTCTGTGCCAGGGGGTGGTTAGATGATGGGAAGAGGCTGCTGGTTACTGTGGAATGTCCTTTCTGTCTACATGTTTCTGAGAAAGAAATGAGAATTGTGTTCCTTTATTAAATTCAGTATTTGTATTCTGCCTCTGTGATAAGGAGCAGTCTATAAATCATAGAATAAAACGGCTGTAAATCATCACCCAAGCTATTAAGCCTCTTGGGTCTTTCACAGATTTTCTACCCCCACTAGTTCATAAACACAATCCAAAATGTCACCCAGACACTTCTTCCCAAGGCACGATTTTTTATTTTGGGTTGGGAGTCTGGATTCACAACGGATCCAAGGCAACATTTATCCCAAAAGGCTGTTCCATATCTCACTGCTGTGTCTGTGCTCTCCCTTTACCCTTCAGCTCTCTCAGAAACACCACACATGGGCAGACCAACTTCCCTCCAGCTTGGATCTCTGCTTTCCTTAGACCAAATACAGAGAGGGGTTGTGATTGTAGTAACTGAATAATGGGAATTTTTAGCTTGATCTAGAACACAGATTTGAACCAGCCTAAACAGATCTCTTACAGTGGTTTCCAAGCATTAGATGAGACCTTGCACATTTTAAGGCCCTTAAACAGATAAGATCCTTTCTGCACCACTAATGGGGGAAAAAATCCTCAATCCCTCTCCCTCAAAGCACGCATGGAACAGCAGGACACCAGTCAAACCAGTTAAATCTCCATCACCAGACATGTTGGAGAGCCCAACTTTCCAGGCAGAGCAGTGGGGTGAAGTGCTGCCCCTGCCATGCCAAGAATGCTCTCCTTAGACATGTTGAGAGGACAGGATAAGTTGGAAGAAAAAGAAGGATCTTTGGCAAACCCAGTTCCAAGGGTTACACTGTCAAAATGTTGAATAAATGAAATAAATAACAGGGGGACTACAGAACATCCCCAGCTGTCCTTCTCTGTGGAAGGAAGATGCACTTTATCCTCTGGGAACACCCCCAGTATCTATATGTAGATTCCCATCCAAATCCACCCATGGCTTAACTCTGTGGAATAAATGCTTTGACAGTGAACTCAATTCTCTGGTGTTTCAGCAGGGAACAGGAATATTTGAAAGGCAGAATCAGAGCAGAGGATGGGATAAGGTTCACCTGAATGACCACTTGCACCCCTCTGTTCCTACTGCAGATGAACAAAAGCCAGGGATGTTGGAGGTAGGCAGGGCTGGCTGAGTATCCAATTCCTTCTTTTTCCAGCATGCAGCCTGCCTGCTGCCAATTCCAGGTGTTCAACAATAATGCACCAGTTACTCCCAAGCAACACCTATAATTTGAGTCACTGGGACACTTCCTCTGGCATTTCAAAGCATATGGAAAGGGATGTGAAAACCTTTCATTAGCCACAGGCAGGCAGCCACTGGCAGAATCTCTCAGAAGTGCCCTAAAAGTTTTGCATAACACATATCCATGTCTCCAAGCTGCTGGGCACCAGACACCACTAGAGACCATGGTTATGAGCAAAGCTCCGATTTCTCCATACAGGAACCACCTCTCTTGCCCTCTGGAAGGGTTTCAACACCAGAACATGATGTTCAAATCACTAATCCTCATAAAGCATCACCTGTGCTGTCTTAGGGAAGACGGATTCCCTCGCCCCCGGGAATGACAGCTCCTTTCCCCAGGAAGGGCATGTAGGGTCAGAGCTGCAGGAGGTTTCTATTCTGCTGTTCTGTCCCTGCCTTTTGTGGAAACCTGCAGCCTTTCCTGCCCCTGTGATGCACAGAGTTGCAAATCTCTGTCCATATTCCACAACATGGTTATAACTTGTCAGATTTTCTGTTTACTATGGAATTTATACACAGATTCAGGAATCCCTATATTTTATAAGAAAACAGAGTGGCATATAAAAACATTATTAGTGCTGCTTTATTTATACAATTAATGGTCAACAGAATAAAATGTACTGTTATGCACTCCACCTCCCTGCCCCAAAAGCCAGTTTTGTTTGACAGACAGCTTTGTTCCACACTCTCAAGGGGTGCATTAACCTCTGCAAAGTCCATGGGTGAGTTCAGAATTGGCATCATCCCTCCTCCTGCAAAGAAAATCAAGCAAGCTCAACACTGAGCTTCTCTGTCCCATCAGAAGGTAATCACTGAGCTTCTCTTTCCCACTAGAAGGGATTCTTTCAGTCTCATCCCTTGGTCCCATCCTGAAGCTCTGTGGCAGTTTGAGGCTGCTGAGTTATGCCAAGTGGGAATACGGCCCGTCCAGGGGCCAGCAGCAGCTCCTGGGACTGGGAATTCCCACTTGGGAGCACAAAGTCTTTCTCAGCTGACTGGGCCACTCACTAATGTTCTTTGCAGGGTGGCACTGAAGATGAAGTTCTATGGGCAGGTTTTACCAGTCCCGTGCTGCTTGTGGATCTGCAGCTCCCCACCTGCTGTGAACCTGCCATGGATCCAACTGTGTTGTGGATTCCAGCCTGGAAACCCCACAGAACCATGTGCCTGAACTCAGGACACTGAATGTTCAGCCTTGAGCCATTTCAAGTCCCAGTTTATAAAAAGATACCAGAATCTACAGGGGTTTCACAGGAGCCTCTTTTACTCCTGGTTTGCTCCTGGCTGTACAGTGCTTGACTGGGAGGTCCATCCTCCTCCTTCTCCTTCCTGGAGCCATGTGCTCCAATCCAAGGCCAGTTAATGGTGCCCAAAGTCACCAAAAATCCAGAGTTAAAGAAGATGAGAGATGAGATGAGATGAGATTTACAAGAAGCTAAAGAAGCAAGATATGGAGAACGAACCTGAAAAGTGAAATTAAATCTGTAAATGGCAACCAACTCCCATCTGAGGAGTTCCTGGGCATTTTGTCCCTAACGCATCCCAGCTAAACTGGTTTAAGAATGGATAAAACAAATATGAAGATGTCTACACTGAGGCTGTCTAGGAGTTTAATTAGATCAATTTGAAACTGATTTCGTTAAACCAGTGAATGTTTCATAATATGGACCAGACTTTGAATTTCAAGCACTTCAAACCTCATTACATGTATCCTTTATTATAACAGTGCTTCCCTCCATGCTCTCATGGCAGATTCCTGCCTCCTGAGGTTTGGGCTGGAATGCCAACAATTTATTTTAATGCAGTTCAGACATTTTAAAGCTTTGCTGAGCTATCCCCAAAATAACCACTGATAGTAGGTGGCAAGCACCCTGAAATGATTAGGGTCTTTCTTGTTGAGGAAAAAAATACATTTGATGGAAAAAAGAAAGAAAGCAAAACTGATGAGAACAGGATAAGCATTAATGGAGAAAAGGCATGTGTTGGGGGTGCAAACTGGTTGAACTCAAATACTTAACTTGAGTTACATTAAAAAATATCTTCGCAGAATAACAGTCACTGGGCGTGTGTTGTCAGGGGTTTACTTAATTCAGCTGCATAAGAGTTGGAACCCCATTTCCCCTTTCTTATTTCCATGTCCCCACTGCACTTTATTCCATCCCAGTTTTCCTTCCCATCACCTTGTTAGGCTCACACTGCTGAAACTCTGGGCACCAGCTGGCACCGACCCTGAGCAGTGTTTGATCCTTCCTGGTCCTGAGTCAATAAACTGCCGCAGACTGGAGTGGGCTGGCAGCAAGGAACAGCAGCGTGTGGTTAACCTGGGAATGGGATGGCGTGCCACATTTGGCTGACTCAGCCTTTTGAAGCCCTGCATTGATACCAGGGCTGGTGTCTCGTGGTGATTAATCAGCTCTGGGAAGTGACAGCTCATTTTGAAGAACATGAATGAGCTCTCTCTCCATACAGTGAACAGCTCTAAACTGAAACAGGCACTGCCCCAAACAGAAATAAACTCTAAACTGAAATAAGCTCTAAACTGAAACAGGCACTGCCTCTCCTTCTCCATGGCTGCTTCAAAGTGTCACCTCTTTACCTTTGTGAGAGAGAGAGCTGCACTTTGTGAGAAATGAAAAACCTGAGGAACAAAAGGATCTCGTTCAGGAACTCCAGACCAAACACACAGCACTTCTTAAAGCAGAGCATCCCTGTATTTAAGTCACAACCAGCATTAAAGTCAGGAAACACTAAAACTTCCAACCATTAAATGACCTTTTTCCTGCTCTAGTTATCCAAATTCCCTGTACTATAACCTGAGACTTTCACCAAGTAGAAATAGTTATGAATCCTGTGACCCTCCAGTTTTTACCAGCCTTGCAGAGCTTCCGTGAAACCCAATGCACGGCCACAATCTTGTTTAGATTTTTAAACTGATCCCTCTACAGCTTCCAAGAAATAAAGTCAAGCAGAGTACTTCAGTGGGGGTCTCTTTGTGGGATGCCTGGGAATGGCAGAACAGCAGGGAGGATGTGGATATATTATCTTCCTCCAGAAGGGACTAGTGGGGAAAAATCCTCCTTGCTGGGTTTGTGCCTGAACAGCCCACAAGTTGGTGGGAAATTTTTGGGCCAGGAGAAAGAAAGAACAGGAGTGACTCAGGTGCGGGAAAAGCAGCCTCTAAGTGTGGCTGAAGAGGTACAGAAGATGCCACCAGAGGCTGGGAAGATGTTGGCACTGCCCAGGGCAGAGTGGAGAGGCAGGGGCTGGAGGGAGATGGGCACAGAGCTGGGAGCCAGCAGCTCCAGGGGAGGCTGAGGAGGGAGCTGTTTGCTTTGGATTTTGTGCCTGTGTTTTTGCTGCAACGCCCCAGGAAGACACAGCAGGGAGTGAACTGACCAGTCTGGTGAACTTTTTATATTCCTTTTGGCCTTTTAATACCCTGAGAAGTGGAAGATCTTTTATTTTTAAACATAGCTGAAGGGCTAAATTAGCATTTTGGCAAGGGAAGTGAGCCTGGAAGGCAGCAGTGAGGGAAGCAACCGTTACCTGGAGCCAAAACTGAGTGGAAACTCAGGCAAAAATCCCACCAGTGCTGGAATCCCATCCCTGGTGAAGAAGGTGAGGGGCCCAAGAGAAAAAACCTGTCCAAGCCTTTGCAGCATCCCCTGCTGATGGAGCCCTGGCAGTGGGACACACCTCACTCAGGTGGCTTTTTCCCAGGCAGGGCAGAAGCTCTTCCCTCCTGTATCCATCACCCAGAGCGCTGGAGACCTCCAAACCCACCCCAGAGTGGGCTGAGGGCTAAACCTGCAAATTGGGTGATGCTAGGTATGCTCATGGAGCATCTGGGCACCACCTTTTGCCTTTGTGCACCCTGGTTGGAGCACCCCACTACACACAAACTCAACCACCTGTTTCAGCAGGAAAGCAGAGTGGAACCACACACAAGGAATTCAGCTGGAAAATGGTCACATGGAATCAGAGAATCCCAGGACGGTTTGGGTTGGACGGGACTTTGCATGTCCTGACACTGCAGCCCCCTGCATGGTTCCTCCTCCATGTGCTCGTGGCAGGAGGCAGCACTCGGGTCACTCAACAGCCCCACACTCTGTCACACTCCTCATTCCCAGCACAGGCCATGCTGGGATTAACATTCCTGAATCCCACCTGACACCCGTGCAGGAGGTCACACACACAAACACTGCACAGCTCTTCTCTGAGAGGAACAGCTCATCCCAACCTGCAGCGTGCTCAGCTTTCCAGAGTCTGTGCTCGGACAGGAGCAGGAGCAGAGCAATTCCCTGGGAATGAGTTTACTGGGAATACCCTGCATCCCATTCCTGTGCTGCTGCTCACGTCTCCTTGAGTTCCATGGCTCTGTGGAGCGGTGCTTTGGGGTCAGGTGTATTTTAGAGGTACCTCAAAGCTGGAGGGGACTCTCCCTGTGATCACTCCCTGACACCCCTGCGAGGCAGGGCCAACCTCCAAACAGAGTTGCTCAGCTCCATAAAAATCCCCTTTTTTATATAGGGATGTGAGACAATACTGATACCCAGTGGCTGATTAAGTTAATTACAGTTGAGTAAATATCCCCCCACGGTCACCCCCAGCATGGCACCCCCAAGGCTGGCTCCAACCAACAGCCTGTAAGCAACAAAATATTCAGTTCCCACTCATTTCTGGCATCCTTCTGGACAGAATTGCTGCTAGAAACTGTTTGTGACTGAGAATCAAGTGCAAGGTATACCTACTTTGCAGGGTTAAAACATCAGCTAAAGCAAGGGCTGAATCCTTTAATCGTTCCAGCATGTGATTTGCATTTGCCTTGGCTAACAAATGCCAAAGAGGCATTACCAAAACCAAAGCTCAGTGCTGCTGAGGTCATGTTATGCTTTTTTCACAGCAATGTGCTGCACCTGGATAGCAGTTTTTAAATGCAAACAGGTATGTTTTATCAATTTGTAGCAGGAAAACCTACGGTTTCACGAGACTGGAAAAACTTGGCGTAGTGTGAATCAAGATTCCAGGCAGAATGCACTGCAGCCCTCGGTGAGAAAGTTGCTCCTTATTTTTCCATCAATATTTTTCCTTCCCAAGTACATTTAATGTGAAAGAATTAATGAACAGCATACCAAATCCCTGTACACCACAAACATTAAGCAGCACACGGACCAAGCCTTCCCAAGGTAAGCCAGCGGGTGAAGGTTGGAATTTATCAAAACATGACAAAATAAACTGCTTAATTATGTTGGGGTGATTGCCAGCATCCAACAATCCTCAGAGCAAAGAGCTTCTCAAACCAGCCTGAGGGCAGTGGTAGTTCAGAATTTGCTGTTAAGCATGGATTTCAGAAGTTTCCTGAACCTCATTAAGAGTATGGACTCCTGCCTGTTTTCCTGCTGACACTGATGAGCTTGGATGATACAGGCCCAGAGCAGTGGCAGGTCTGAAGGGCTGCCAGAGCTTATCCCAGTGTCTCTCTCTTCAGTCACAAGCTGCCTTTTGATATTACAACAAACCCCAGAGTGGCCCAGAACACAGGTCTAAGCTCTAAGGCCACCAAATTGTCCTATTTCAAGGAACTGTGGAGCCCCAACCAAAAGCAAGGCTCTGTGAGGAGTGAGCCAACTGGAATGGGAGGGCTGGAGGAGACCTGGTCCTTCAGGAACACCAAGAGCTCCCCCATCCCACCAAACACCACATTCCTACAGCACCCACCTCCCAAGAGGATGTGCATTCCTGCAGCTGTTCCAGGCTTGAGGTCACCAGGACCTGGACTCTGCTGCCTCACTCTGGGTTTTAACTGGGCTCCAGATTTGTCCTTTTCCTTACTCAGCTGGTTATGACCTGATGCACTGACTCAGGAATGACATCTCAGTTTTGGATTGTAAGTCCCTTTCTTAGGCATTTAGAGTGATCCCATGTTCCATCCCTGAACCTGCCCATGAAACTTAACACCAAAGATTAAGGGTCTTACGTAATTACAGGAGATTTTTTTCCCCCCAGCATAAACCAGAGAAAGGTGACTTTCACAGCCCCATTATTTACCTCAGACTTTACTAAAGCTGCTTTTATAGCAGTGCTAGAGGTTAAATCCTCTGTTATTTCCTACCTGACCTAACTTTACTGTAAGTTACAGTGCACGGGAGTCAATTAATCCAAGCAATAAAAGATAAACCAGCAGCAGAGTTTTCCAAAAGAGGACCTTAAATAAAAACAATAAATTAACTTTTAAAAAAGTTAAGAAAGAAAAAGAGAGATGATGAGCTTTACTTGAAGTTGGGGAAAGCCTCTCCCCCACCATGATGGGATCAATACATCTCTGTCACCCACCAAGGCTGTTGGCTTCCACCGTGGATTCACCTCCTGCAGCACCCTGTGGTTCCTGCTCCCTTTCTGCAGATCTTCCTTCCCTCCAGCTGAGCCCTGGGATGTCTCCTCCTGGGTAACACCACCCCAGCCCTGTGGTCCCAGTGCATCTGGGGGAGGGAGACACCTCCAAAGTTCTGCCTGCTCCCTACTTGGACTCAACGACCTTAGAGGTCTTTTCCAGCCACAATGATTTTATTTGACTTCCGCCCTCCTTCCCACTGCCAGAGCTACTCATCCACAGGCAGTTTCCCTTCCAGTGGGGGAGAGGGTGTTTCCAGACTTGGCAGCATCCCTACTTTGAGAACTGATCAGGCATTTTGCTGGTGGAAAAGCAAGCAGAGCCGCCTCAAACTGTGCATGCAGGAATGAGCTGAACATCCCTTGTGCCTCTTGGCCAGCCATGGACGGTGGCTCCCAGTGCTGGGTCAGTATAAATAGCTACAGAATATCTGTATGAAAAAGCAGCCTTTGCTCTGGCCTGGCAAGGGTTCTAATGAGATCTCCCACAAACTGCGTCAGAACGTCAAGAGGATTTTATTCCCTGTAATTGAACTGTGTTCTTGCCTGTGTTCTCTGTCCCGCCCTTCAGTGCTCTCCTCTCTGAAAATTCCTTTGTTCAGCCTAAAGAGACATTTCATTAAATAAGAAATAATTTCTGGGAGTGGTAATTACAGCCTTTTTTTCAGATGGATGATACGTAGCTGTTCTATTTTCCTTTCTGTTAGCAAAAACAAAGAGAATCCCAGTGCCTTTCATTAGGTGTCAGCTCCAGCCACCCAAACTCCAGCAGGTCAGTTTTGATCAGGTTGTATTTGTTCTTTGGGATGACTGAAACTGGAAGCATAGATAAATGTGGCAACGCTCATTGCCTGCAGGATGATCGATTCTGCCTCCCTGAGCTCTGCTACCCTTTGTGAGAACTTCTTTGCACTGGTTCACGTTGATCCTCTTTTTGTTTTCTTCACTGTGAGCTCAGCGTGTGGGAAGGAAAAGGCAAAAGGTTGAGAGAGGCAGGGAGAAGAGCCAGAGCCAGAGCCTGCACTGTGGCAGCTCTGTGGCAGTGGAATTACACCCCAATAAAGCACCAGCAGCACAAACCTGAATCTGCTCCAAGGTGTGCTCTGACCATCTGTTTATTCCCTATTGCCCAGGACATTATAACCAGCCTTCTGCACGGGTGGGGGTGGGTAATGCCCAAAATTTCTGCCTTTTTAGCTAATGACACACTTCATCAAGGTCTGTTTTTCATCTGCGTTCCTCCTGCCTCGCTGAGCCCCTCACTTTACAAACCAGAGCAATTAGCAGGGCTGCTAACAAAGCCTAACAGGTACAGAGCCCACAGACAGCACTGTGCCCACGGATGCTCCCAGACTGCACAGGCAAACTCCCACTCCACAGGGAGCTCCCTGGCCAGACTTTCCCAGAGGTATCTGCTTCCCTGCTCCAAGGCTCTTGGCACCTGCCTCTTCAAGCCTGCAGAGGCAAACACAGCAGCAGCAGCAAGACTTGGATCTGCTCAAAGTGTCAAAGGCAGCTCTGCCTCATTTTAGGCCTCTGAGGATTTGGGTTTAGCCAAACCAGGCACTTCTCTGCAAGCCAGAAGGCAGTGTGAAAATCCACAGCACTGCACAGAACCATAACCAGAGACTTCCCAAGCAGCATCAGGACTTTGAAGAAGGTGCCACTAGTGTGTCCCAGTATCTGCCAGCAGGTGACATTCTCCCAGGAAGAGACTCTCAGCCTGTGTCCTCTCTTTGGGACTGGTTTGCCACAAATGTTGCAGGGAATCACCCTTGGCACTGCTCTGACTCTTGGAGGTAGCACCAGCATCGCTGTGCCCGCTGCACCACAGCCTCCTATTTAACCTGGGTACATTCCCAGGCTCACACTCTGAAATGGCCAAACTCAGCAGCCTCACCGAGATTAAAATCTTCGAGTTCCATGAAAACAGGCTGCCAGGTAAAGAAAATAGGGATTTTTTGTTTCCCCTTTGGAAGAGAGGGAGGCTGAGCATGGGCTCACAACTCTTCCACCGCAGGAGATTCTCACAGGTGCTTCCCTGAGGATCCTAAAGTTCAGGGGTGTTCTGAGAATCACTTGTTATGAACCCCAGCCCTTCCTCAGAGACAACATCCCTTAATCTGGCCAGAAGCTCTCTGGGAAGTCAGGAAGACTGAGATTTACGTCTTTACCCCAACAGATTTCCTGTGTGACCTGGGCAAGTCGCTTATAATCATGTGAGATCTAAGAAGTGCAAAACATCTTAAATTCCCTTAAGAAGAGGGGAAACCTAAAGGTTTCAGAGTAAGATTTGCTCATTTGGAATTCAGCCAAGCCTCTGGGTTTAACACCCCTACATTTGCAAAAAGCTGTCGGAGATCCTTAATGCCCTCCAGAGCTCACAAGCTCAGGTTTAGGTTTCAGCTGCAAGCCAATAAACAACCAAAACGAGTGAAACAGCCACTTTTGTGTAATCTGAAGGATGGTATTTCCAACAAGCAACATGGAAGTTTCATTAGGGTTGCCTACAAACTCCCTACAACATGACATAAAATGACCTGAGTGCTTTAGCAGTGAGGGTGAGGAGACAAACTTAGCATGGCCCCTTCTAGATTCCCCCTGCCCAGACTTTTCCAATAAACCCCCCAGTCACACTTGCTGCACCGCTCTCACTACACCTAGACAAATAAAACAGGAGTAAGCAGATATGCCCAACTTGTTTAAACTCAAGTAGCAAATTCCAGCTGGCAGCTTCCAAACCGTGCTTCTGATTTATTGGCATTTCAAAATGTTTTACAGAACCACGGTCCACTGGCACCAGAGCCTTGTTACACTCAGCAGAGAGAGGAATAACACAGCACAAAGTTCTTAATAAAAGTGCCAGGTCCTCAACATCCTTTGGGGGGGGGGACGACACACTTAAAGCACCATTCAAGTGTTTCCAAATAACTGTGTTTTCTGCTCAAAATAGGCTGAAAAGGAGCCTTGAGCCAAGTGAGCCTGGTCAGACCAGAGTTCCTTGAAGTGTGTTTCAGCTGTGAGGTACAAGGCACACAAGTGAGCTCCACAACAGCCCTGGCCCCAGAAAATCTGTCCCAGCAAACCCCATCCCAGCATGATCATCTATCTAAAGCCCTGAAGCCTCTATGATGCATTAATGTAACAACATCTAAGGGCACAGGGACTTTAATGATGGCAAACCTCTGAAATTAAAGAAATTTCAGGGTGCTAACTCAGGGAAAACCCAGGAAAACCCAAAGCAGTCATGCACAAGCTGACGAAGTGACTGGAATTAACTGGGAAGAGAATTCACCTGCAGTCCTCAGCAGGAGGGGAAGAAGGGAACACACACAGAGCCCCAGCGCTCTCCCCACAGCCCCAGGTTGTGCCTGGGGAACTCGTGGTGTGTGTGGGTTTTACTACAAGAAAAGGGATCTCTGAACCTTCTTATGAAGCCAAAGCTGGACAAACAGGTTTCCCATCTTCAGCCCAGACAGCTACAGGCTGTGGTGTCAGGCAGTGCAATTCTTCCCTTCACTCTTTTGTCCTTGTCCCATTTAAATATCACAGCTGCTGCTGTGCCTCTAAAAGCCGTGTCCTGGGTACCCCTGGGAAGGAGAGGACAGAGCTTTTGGGCTGTGGGTTACTTCCTGAGATCTTCTACTTCTATTTTATAGAAACTGGAAATTAGTGTCACTCTGCGTCCCCCCCAGAGAGGCACAGATGTAACTGGGAAGGAGGGAATTTTAGCTGTTGAAAAGGCTGACACGGAGTCAAATAGGAACACCCCCACAGCATCCATCACCCTCTCCCTCCTCCTGCCTGGCCCATTCCAGTCTCCTCCAGTTGTCAGGAAACCCCACACCAGTACCAGGCAGCACTGCCACTGTGTCAGCAAGCACAGGCTCCGTGCTCCAGAGCTTGGGGTATTTATGCAATCCCGGCTGGCTCGGGGCCCACACGAGCTTTATTTATCTAATGTCTGCACTGCAGGCGATGAATTCAGAGAGAGGGGATTATTAGAAGACAACACACAGAAAGGGGAGGAAAAGAGTAAGTGAGAAGTCCAGTGGAGCGAGGCTTTGCTGCGCTCCCAGCTCTCCTTGGGCAGCGATCGGAGCAGCAGAGCCGGGAGAGCCTCGCGCAGCTCTGAGCTGGAAGGGTCCTGGGCAGGGTCCCTGTCACAGCCTCGTGAAGACCCTTCCCAGCAGAGCAGGAGACAGCAGTGAATTCCAGTAATTGCCTCAACCCAATTAATTATGCAAGAAAAGATGTAAAATGAAAATTAATTCCATGAAACCAGTCCATGAAAATTATCCTGGAACCTTAACCCGGCATTTCCGCAACAATGAGAAGTTCCCTAGGACCCTTTTAATGTGGGAAGGAGTCTCGAGTCACTGTTTCATGTCATGTTGTCAGAAAAAAGCTGTTTCCTAGAAAGAAAACCACCTAGAGAGACTTGATAGTTGGCTGAAAGGATTTAAATTTCCAACATGTACCTGGAAAGGAAATACATCCCCCACAACGGCCATCCCAAAACTGCCTGTGCATTAAGGAGATAATAAACCTGTGGGATCAAAACCCTTTAGGGATGGAAATGTCAGAGCATAACAAACCTCTGGATTCTGTTTTCTATTTCTATTTTCCCCTTTTCTATTTCCACCTTTGGATTCAGGACTCAAAATCCCATTAAATCTCATGCTTTAATCATCAAAATCTGCCCTGGCTGCAAATCTGAACAGAGATGGCCTTTTCCTACCTCTGATTTTGACATCTGAAAGGGGGAAGGGGCTGGTTTGTTTTGTTTATGGCTAAGTTTAGGAGATGTTTGCTTTTGTGTTTAATTCCTGAAGTTTTTACCCAGCTCTTAAGACAAATAAGAAAAGCACCAGCTAAAGCAATGGGTGAAATTCTGCCCATGAGCATCCCTGAGTGGGCATTATCTGCTAAGAGTTATTTGCCACTATGCACAAACTGCCAGAGAAAACTCCTTTTGTTCCACCCTAGTAACACCTTCAGCCTACAAAAAAATCCAATTCTCACACAAACCTACACAGTTGTTTAAAACCAAGTTACCTCTACACTTGTGCTGCTTCAGAAGCAAAATGTTCACTCCTACAGCAGATGCAGGATTTGAGATATGCCTTATTTCCTTAGTACACTTGGTTTTCTGCCTCTTTTTCTTCCTGTGAGCTCTAGACAGGGGGAAAAGTGCACTGTAAGGAACTCGCATTGCTGGGGCCTCAGTAATATCCGTCAGTAAACCTGTAATTAGATAGGGAGCCCTATTAATCTTGTGCATTGCCTGAGGGGCACTGCCAGCATCCAGCAAAACCTCTATTGATGAGGAAGGATTCCAAGCATGCCTGTATGAAAAATGAAAGAGATCAAGTATTTACTTACTCTACCCTTCCCTCAACTACTCATTCCCAACCAAGGGATACTCCAGACCCCAAGAGACTGAATTTCATCCTTAACATCAATGTCTGAACACCAAATGCTCAGCCTCTGGGTTTCTCCTCGAGTGCCTGTAATAACAAATATTTCAAAGAAACCTCAAAGTGTGACATTTTCAGATGTAGCAATATTTAATTTAAAATGTGTTAATGGAATGAGAACAGTTAATGCAAACAAAGATGTTGGTCAGTTGTGATAATGGAAGGCACAGCCTGCTCATCCTTCCACATGATTCATAGCTCACATCTCATTCATCTGGCATCAAAAATGTGATTTATAGATGTTCTTTTTTGCATGCGCCACCCTTGTTTCCTGGAGGAGCGGGAATAAACTGTTTTATACAGAGGTAGGAATTTTTTTCAAATGAGTCTGTAGAGTGAGGGATTACTCTGGCCTATTACATATAGCTGGAACACCCCAAAAAAGAGTTTTCTTATTGGGAAGGCATTTAATAAAACTGGCATTGTTTCTATTACACCTGACTGCCAACTTCATCACTTCCTATCTTCCTATGAGTAGTTTTCTTTTTTTTCTTGGTTTCTTTTTTGCATTCATCTGCCTTATTTGAATGCTGGAAATGGAAAAGAGGCCAGTAGGTGGAAACTGCCCATCCACAGGTGTTAAATACATTCAGCAGAAAACAGTGGTGGCATATTTTTACAAGTGTGGAGAGCAGAACTGAGACAACTTTGCATTTGGCCTTTGAGGCATCTTATTTTATTTCTCAGCCAATTGCAGTATCCTTGTGAAAAGCATCCCCTGGCAGCTGCTACTCCCCTGGTTAGCTTTTTTTAGAGAGAATGAAAATCACAGAATGGTTTGGGTTGGAATCGACCTTAAAGCTCATCTCATTCCACCCCCCTGTCCAAGGCAGGGAAACCTTCCACTAGACCAGGTTGCTCATTCATTGACTGAATCCTGGATTTTGACCTGAACAGAACCAGGACTTTACCCCACTGCTGTGAATTAACTCTGCCAAGGCTCAGTAGTTATAAAATGTGAGGAGTTGGACAACATGAGCTACCAAAGGGAATGAGGCACCAGCTCCAGGGTCTTCCACATCAGAGCTTAATCCTGGTAAGAACTGCAGTGTACACTTAGCATTAAACTGTTTTGATAGAAATGGGACCACATAAAGATAATTAGCATTAATTATGCATCCAAGTGTTTTGCATATCTAGGCCAAACTGTTCTGCAGTTGAAGGCTGGGGACCGCAGGCTCAGAGCTGTGCAAAATTCCTTCCTCACATGTGGCCACCAAACTGACAGTGGATTGTGCAGCCCCGTGGACATTACTCAGAAGTAATTTTCAACTACAACAAGTGTGAATGCCATATCTGTTAGGACTCCTAGGAGAAATCCAACCTGCCTGCTACATTTTCCCTGTGGGAATCCCACCCACTATGTCACAACCATCATTTTTGGTATTCAACTCCTCCTTAAAAAAAAAAAAAAAAGAAGTGGCTGCCACAGCAATGAAAGCAGCCCCATGTGTCCCCATGTGTACCTGCATGATCACAAGGAAGTGAACTCTCCAGCTGAAGCACGTCTGTGAGTTCAGCACAGGACTTGCTGAAGTTGAACCAAAACGGGCCAATCTAATATTCTGTAGCAAATATTTTCCCTCTAAGGAAGTGGCAAGTTCTGAAATCTGCCCACTGCGGCAGTGAGTCAGGGAAGCTCATTAAAGCAGTTCTCAGGAGAGCAGCTGGATGAGTTAAGCCAGAAAATTGCAAACTCCATTTGCCAGCCACTTTGCCAACACTTACATTTTTAACCCAGGGCTTTACATTTTGGTGCCCAAAGCCCTTCAACCAATGTGCTGAACTACTGCACTACTGACTGAAAGTGCTCTTCCCAGCACAACCAAACAGTCTGGGAATGGGGATATTTTATCATTATATGGTTTTACTTCACGCTGAGCCTGTGTGAAGGAACTCTGCTCTAAGAGGGTGCAGAGTCAACCAGGAAATATCTGAGTATTTCCTACCCATTCCTTGACAGTTCAAATACACCTGCCAAGCCTTCCTTCCTTCCTTGCACATGCCTGAACCTGGTGCTGGGCTCCATCTACTAAACAAACTGCAAAAGTTGGTCCCCCACAAAGTAATAAAGAGCTCCTAGGACCTTGTTCTGTTGGATGGTAAATCCCAGCAGCAAGTACCTCTCAATCACAGTCTGGCAGATTTCTGTTCCAGAGGATTTTCCCTATGGGAAGAGCATTAGCTTAGGCATCCCTGATAAACTCTGCATATAAATCTTTATTAGTGACACTGCCAGACAGATTATTAGAATCAAACATTTGTGCTCAAAGAGTTTGGTCTCCATAAACATAATTCAAAAAGCCTTTGGGCCCTTTAAAATGCCATATGTTCTCCTATGATTAAGGGCTACATCTCCCTGGAGGCAGCAAAGTAAGGACTAAAAACTGATCATATTATTTAAAACCTTGGATAACCAACTTTGCTGTCCTAGAAGGTTCTTTGGGGAGTCTCACATGAAATCCATTCTTATCCAGCTTAGGGTTTGGGCATTTGTAGTCTCCCCACAGGAGCTCAGCCCCCTCAAAGCAGCCAATATCTCGCAGGGAGGTGCTGACCAAGAGGGGATCCTGTGATCCAGCTGCACAGAATTCCCAGCAAACACAAAGTACAGCAAATACAGCTGATCAGTTCTGGGATTTCACAGAGCACGTCTGTGATGAGCAAAACTAACACAGGCTCATTTTCCACTTGTCTGATTCCCAGTCTTTCTTCACCTCCTTTCCCTGTGTGAATCTCTGGTGCTTAATGGAAGGTGAGCTTGGCCTCCTCCCTCAGTGAGGTGCTAACAAGGGCTCTCCCATTCATTCCCCTGCCACCTGTTTTCCCCCAACTTGTAGGAACAGATCCCTCCTTTGAGATCTTCACCCTTTTTCTAAATCTGGTTGGAACTGGCCAGTGAATTTAAAAGCTATTAGACACACACATACACCCCCAGAGGCAGTGTGATCACACAAGGCTCATTTCCTTAGGCTATTAGGCAAAAATGCCTACTTGGAAGTTGTTTGATGTTGGATGCACCTTTCTCCATTTCCTGGCTCTGCATGAAATGCCACGGAGAACCAAAGACATCACAAGTAAAAGCCCATCCCCAGCAGACTGTTATTAGCCTTGTTTCTAGAGTAACTCTTGGCTGGATATCAAAACAGAACCTCCTCTCCCCTCTGGGGTTTGCTCACCCCGTGCAGATCTGTGGGTGGCATCTCCGGAGGATCCTTCTTTGCAGATCCTGCTAGCAATACCAGGGTTTAGTAGAAATAAAATGCATTTCTAGAAACATCCTATAAATACTAGCTTTTAGCTCGCTGGTTGAGTCAGGATGTAAATGTTTTTGCTCATATCACTGTCACTGACTCGTAGGTGAGCCTGGCCATCAGGAGGCACATTCCACTGGGGTAGCAATGATGTCACTCTGGATGGACAAATCAATTACAAACGGCCACTCTCAGCCTCTGAGATAAATCAGACGCTTGAATAAATCAGACACTTACAGTTATTAGAGGAAATGATGGAAAGTAAAACAGTCTTTCCAAGGATTTAGCATGGTTTGTATAAATACTGGCAGGATTTGGTCGCTCAGGTGCTGGTGAAATCCAGCCACAGGTAAAATCCTGCAGGTGAAACACAGCCCCAGTAGCACGGGATGGAAAGAGAAATGAAACCCCCCAAAGGATGAATAAGCCACTTGGGGTTTATTCTGGGAATCAGAGGGATGAGGAAGGAAGCAGAGAAGTGCTGCTGCTGGTCCAGCACAACCCCATCTGGAATCATTGTCTGTGCAGGGGCTGTTATTGAGGGGTTATTCCAGACAACCTCCACTTGTGGTCAGCCCTTGGACAGACTCTGATGAAGGTGGATCCCTGCTGTAAGGCATGTTTTCAACATTTAGCTCTAAGGTAGCAAAACTCTAAGCCTGCTCAGAGCAGAATTATTTTAAGCCCTTAACCCCAGAGTCATGAACCAAATGTTGATCCCAAAACCATACCCTCAACTCATCCTGCATTCAAACCCCTCCTTCTGGGAGGTGCTGAGTTACCTCTGTTCTCATTCCCTTCAGTGAGAGTCGAAGCTGCTTAGCACAATACAGGATCAGACCTGCACGGAGGAAAAACTGCTCCAGTACCTGAAGAACCAGCTTTAAAATGAGGAGCAGAGCCTGGGTCTGAGCTGGGAGCTGAATCCAGAAAGGGAGGCAGCAGATCCATGCTCCAGTAATTATATTAAATAACACCTTCTCGTAGATACCCAGATCCCTCTCCCCAGCACTGCTGCACCTTGGTGTCAATTATGCTAACGATGGGTTTCTTTTCAAAGGAAGAAGCAAAAAATAACTTTCAGTTGAAACTGCAGGAAGAAACTTCAGTGGGCAGAGGGTAATTATCTGAGCTGGAATCCAACTTGGGGATTGAAGAGAAGGACCCCTGCTCTGGCTGGGAGGGATCAGGGGAGCACTAAACCCACAGTGAGCCAGCCTGGAGCTCTCTGAGCTGTCCGAAGGCAACAGCTCTTTCAGCACAGTCTTTGTTTTCCCATTCCCTGTCTTCCTTAAGAGACAGAATTGTGTTTTTCAGATAACCACACCGCAAATGGAGAACTATGAAACCACAGAGATCTATTTTAAATTAACATTAGCCATGCAGCTGAAACCCACAAACCAAGGCAGCGCTCTCCCCACCATAACTCAGGGCACATGGCATGTGAGATAAGAGAGCTGCAGCTTTATTTGGTAAATTTAAAACCCACCTCTCAGGCGACCTCTCGGTATCTCCTGCAGCTGCAGCACAGACAGCCCAGGTGGGTGGGTGCAACCACAAACCTGAAATTTCCCAGCTTTCATTTGAAATTCAGTTCCTTAAAGTTCTTGGAGGGAAGGGAAGGGATGGGCTTTGGGGTTGGGTTTGGGTGGTTGGTGGTTTGTTGGCTTTTTTTTTTCGGTTTCTCTGCCAATTTAAACTTCATTTTATTATGCTCAGTGCTATGTTTAGGCCTCTCTCCAAAGACTGTCTCCCAAAAATTAAGAGACTATTTTATTACTACACAGAGGAACTTCAAAAAGGGATCTGATAGTGGGGGACTTTTCAACCTTGCTTAATGAGATCTAATGACTGGAACTTGCAACTAGACATATTCGACCTTGTATTAAGATGTAATCTTGTAGCTGGGAGGGTAATGACATACTGGAACGACTTCTCATGAAAGGTAGCTGCACTACTGCTCAGAAATCTTACCCCAAAATCAGATATCATTCTAGAAAACAGCATCTCATTTGGGGCTGGGTAAAGGTCTAGGGGCTGGAAGCAGACGGAAGAGAAAGGGGATGACATCAAGCTGGATGTTTATCTGGGGTTTGGGGCTGGGAAAGTCTCTATCACCCCGGGTATCACTGTCCTTCCCTGGCCCCAGGAGAAAGCAACTGCCCCACGTTGCTCTCTGTGCTCTGCAACCCCATCCCCTGCTCCCCCAGCTTCCACAACAGGCACAAAGCAGCATTTGCTCTGATAGCAGCTTCAGGGGGAAGAGATTCCTTCTGGAAATGTCTAACTGGAGTGCCCCTCATTGCCTGGTTGTAACCAAAATCTCTTTTGCAGAAACCATCTTAGCCTGAAACCATCCACTGCTACAGAAATGAAGTGTTTATGGCTTATTTTAAAAATATTTTCCATTGAAAGGCCACAAATCATGGAGTTTTCTCTCAGTATTTCCATCTTTCCTCCCATTTGGTCAGAGGCCTGGTTATGAGCAAAACTCTTCTTGCTCTTTTTGGAGAACAGGCTGTCACTGAGCACCTGAACTCACCCTGTGGTCACCAAGCAAGGGAGTGGGGATGAAAGGGAACGCATGGCACACACTGAGGGGGGCAGGTACCTCTGGCCCATGTCACTGTCACCTGATGGGCACGCAGCACACGGGCATGAGGGACCAGCAAGGGCTCTGGTTTGCTAACCCACACAGTAGTGTGTGTATCTATCAGGGAAGGAAGGATTCAAAACAGGAGGCAAAATATCCCTGCCGATGAGAAACACATTATTCCTGCTAAAAGGCCTTGCAGGTTTGTTATCCAGCAGGGAACAGCTTTGGGATGGGCAGTCGGTGCCCCTGGGCACACCCGTGCCATGTGCTGCACTCACTGGAGCGGTTCCCGAAGGAGCATTAACCCCGGCACAGCTGGGCTCGGGTTACAGCAGCATCTCTCCAGGCTGCTCCCACAGACCCTCACCCTCCCCCGGATCCTGGCCTCCCGCTTTCCCTCCCGACTGGAGCGCTGCTTCTCCCTCCCCACACTCCAGCTGGCCTTAGGATGTTGTGCTCCTTCCAAATATTTGAACTGCTAAATTAGGTTTTTTACCAGCTACAGCCCTGCAAATGGAATGATTCGGGGTGGGATTCCTATCAGCAGGGCTTCTGCAGGGGCACAGCTAAACCCAAGTGAGCACAGAAGGCAGGGAGGGATAAAAACCAAATGGAAGCAATTTAATCAACAGAGCTGACATTTGAAAACTCCATGGAATAGGGAGGGAATGGTGCTTGGGTTGGGACTTCTGATGGTATCTGTAGTGCAAAGAGGCCCTGACGGTTTGGCTTGTTCCTGATGGATGCTGCAGCTTTTGCTCTTCTGTTTTTAACCTAAAATTTGTCTCAGATGCTCTATTCTAGAAAAGTTCAGGGATGCGTGGACAACCGTCAAGATAACCACACTGGGGATTCAGAGCACTGGAAAAGGGGTAATGGGCAGCTGGGGACTCCACCTGGGGAGACCCAGACCTCAGCTCTCTGCCCCTCCAGAAGTCCCAGTCCTGGAGGGGAGCCCTTGGATCATCAAATGTGGACACCAGCTCTTCTGGCAGAAATCCCCACAACTGAGCCCAAACTGCCCATTCCTGGGGTTTGGGCCAGTTCTTCCAGCCAGTGTGCAAAGTGAGGGGAAACAGCGTAAGGTGGGGTTTAGATTGTCCAATTTGTAACTATGAAATATAGACAAAATGCCTCAATAAACCTCAGAATTCTCTGTGGAGGAAATTGCCTTTGTGCAGATTTATCAATTGCTTTAAACACGAAAACATGCAAACCAGCAGCATAAACGCAGCTAAGAGCAAAAAACAGAGAAAAAGTCTTAGGTGAATAATGAGAAAAGTAAACAAGATTCCTGCCTGTCCATATGACAACAGCCCTCAGATCCAGCAATTCTTCAGAACTCTTCCTACTGCCCATGTTACCACCTATATTTGGAATATATTTTACAAATTTCAAGAGAATCTCTAAAATATTTACAAATAAGCACCTTTTCTATCAAAATAACAGAATCTGCTGCTATTCTGAAAGCCCTGAATTTGATTTTGTAGAAATTTGTGGAGAAGAGTCAAAATAACTAAGAAATATAAACAGTACGTGTTATAAAAAAGTGAAAACAAATGTCTGAGATGTTTCACACAGTCAGGTCATTCCTGCAGAATTTTTCAAGCCTGGTTCTGCTCAAAACAGCTCACTCAGGGGTAACTTGCAGGTGCTCAGAGGTGACACTTTATATCTGCAAGTGGGGAGGACAAGCATCACTTGTGGCATTTGGATGAGACAGCTTCACTGAGTCACAGTGTGCTGGTGGATGAGAGGCCTTTAATTCCCACCAGGTCTCACTTTTCTGGCTACTTCCACTGCTTTGCTAGATGTGGCAAGACTCTCATAAATTTTGATGAAATTTTTTAAAAAGGAATAGGAAAGTGAGGAATGGTCACAGAAGCTTCACAAATCACATATGAGGACAAGCCATGATTTTATGGACTGCCTAAAATCAGTTAGAATTGCTGGTGTTGTGAGAAAGAAAAGGGCAGGTTCAGGATCCTTCCCTAAAGGAAGAAAAAAGACAAGCTGGAAGCAGGCAGGAATGTCTTCCAGTAAAGAATGCCTTTAGAAGGATCCGATAAATCTTGGCCTGGATTTATTTGAAAAGGAAAATTCACATAAAGACACTCCCTTGATCAACATAGCTTGAGTGGCTTATCTTTAAATCAAACCCAAAAGCTCCAAGGCACACATCTTTGAAATCTGAGCTTTAATGGCATTAAGAGACTCAGAGACCACCAGTTTCAGACTCAGATCCTGAAAAGCAGGACTTGAACCAAACTGGTTGATTGTATCCAGAACAGCATTTTTGTTTTCAGCTTGGGGGAGGCCAGAGAGCGAAGGGTCAAGCAGGACTGAGATTTATTTACTGGCACTGAAAAGTAAACACCAGGCATTACCCTGATAACAACCTGGCCCTGACAAAGGCCATTGGCAAGGCACATTCTTGAGGAGGAAGAGTTTGAGTTGCTGCATTTCTGCTTTGCTAAGGGGATAGGCAGCAAAGCAATTACATTTTTTGAGTACAGCCGAGGCTGGGAGAGCTGCCCTGTGTCTAACGTGGCAGGAGGTGCTGGCAGGGGAAGGTGGGAGGGAGGACCGTGCTGCAGAGGCAGGATCAGGGCTCAGGGCTTTGCCAACCCCCCTTTATTTCCCTGCTGGATAGAAACAGGATGACAAAACCCACCAGAGGAAAGAAATGACTCGGTAGAGGGCTGATGGCCTCGCTGCAGAGTTTCTGGGTGAGCGTTTGGTTCTCACCTGCACTGACACAGTTACACTCTTATCCAGCCATCCCACTGGCACCAGTGGCAAAGAAGCTTACTCCAGGAAAACCCCTTCTGGGTAGGCTTAAAGCAAAAACATGGGAAGGATTCTGCCAGGGAAAGGAAATACTACTGCAAATCCTTCTGTCAGGAGGCTTGGGAAGAGCAGCACAGACACTGTATCAGTAAGAAAGGCCACCTGTGGCTGGCAGGCTGATCTGTAACATCTTCACACTCTGCATTTCATTTTCCCACTACGTTTAATTCTTACTATTTCTTAATTGCATATTAAAGAACACTTAATTTAAGCAATAATTAACTTATCAAAGCAGAGTTTCCAAAGTCAGAAGATTCAGTAACTTTATGGATGCCCTCATTCAGACACAAACACTGGGGACACCACAGATCTGAGTTCCAAAGGGGAAGATGAGGAGCATCCCAAAGCACTGCACCAGGATCCTGGCAGGAAGCAGGGTGAGCAGCCAAAAGCACACCAAACACAGCTGCACAAAGTCCTCCAGCCTAAAAACTGAGTTTCTTATTCTAATGCACGTGCTTTTCTCAGGTGCAGAGTAACTGCTGGGGGGTGGGAGCTGCAGCCACAGTCCTGGTGAGTAAGGGCACAGCCACGTGCAGAAAATCAAGATATTACTATTTTAAGTGTGCAGCTGTAGACAGAGCTCGCATGTTTTCATCCCAGCCTGCTTCTCTTTACTTGTGGATTTACTTGTTTACATCAGAACATTTTCTGAACGAAAATATTGAGAAGTTTTAAATGCTTCATTGCCCTGAACCAGGGCTCACTGAAAGCCCTTTGTTGTCACAATCTCTTTATCTGCCTCATAGTCCTGATTTTCTTCATTTTAAGGGACCTTAATGTATAGCACAGCTTGATAAATTTATGTCTCAAATTACTCTAAGAATAAGCACAATTTAATACTTTGTATATTATTTGCAGATTTGATTAACATTTGATGACAATGTGCCTTGGCTGGAAGCCCAGAATGCACAATGCACCTGTCAAAAATGAAGAGGCCTTTATACCCATTGCTTTCCCTGTGACGTCCACATTAATCATCACAATTTTCTGCCTTTTTTTTTTTTTTTTTTTTTTTACCAAAAAGAAACCTAAATAGTGAGGTTGGACTGAGTGCTGCTGAAGTTGTTTATGGCACAGAGGGAACTGCTGGCCATTCGGGTGGACTTTAATCTGTGAATTGGGTTGGCCAGTCTGGCCAGGACCTTACTGCAAGTTTCCGCCCTTTCTCGGATGAAAAAGCAGGAGAATTTAGCTTGTCAGAGCAAAACACCTGGGAAAAATCAGCATTTGTGACAGTCAGTTTTGTGTGGAGATGCAGCTCTCCTGGCTGCTGATCTCCATGGCTGCGCTTCACAATTCCGTTTTTTTACATCTGGGGCACAGCAGTCTTCAGGTTCAAAAAAATCAGTTAATGGGTAAAGTTCCTGCCTGCAAACCCAAAATACATCCCATTTTTTCTACTGACAGCAATCTGGGCTACCACACAGCCAGATTCAGCTGCACTGATGGACTGAATGTGGCAAAACCAGCTGGAAGAACTTCCTCCCAGAGCAGGTGAGTTCCTGCCTTCCAGCATTTGCCTCATTTTATTTGTTGGGAAGCAACTCTGCAGAAATCTAAACCTGTCATAGAATCAACTAAGGCTGGTAAAGACCTCCAAGATCATTCAAATCCAACCTCTGACCAATATCCTCGTTCCCACCATACCATATCCCAAAGGGCCACATCAGCTGGGTTTCTGAACACTTCCAGGGCTGGTGACTCTGCACTGAGCCTGTGAGCCAGGCAGAGGCCCAGCTGGGATCTGAGGCACAGGGAGACCATCCCAGCCACAGTCTGCTTCTACCTGAAGGGGGAGGTTGCTGTAGATGGAACAGGGAAAGCAGCAGTAAGTAAAACCTGTGATATTTCAACAAATTTTTGGCTACAAAGACCACACTGTGACATGTGCTGATATGGAAACACCTCAAGGCATGTTTTTTCCCCTGGCTTCTCCAATATAATAAAGATACCGTTGACAGGTGACAGACTGTGGTCTTCCAAACTGAAAGATGAAGGAGCAAAATAAAGCTGTTGATCCAAGCAGTGCCTCCTTTGGAGCAGGGAGCTGAAGGAGCAATAGCACTCCCACAAAAGGCCAACACAAAACAGGGACTCTCTCTGTTTAACCACACAATTGCCCTTTATGGTTGGGTATTTTGATGTTTCTTTTTGATCATTTATGATCATTTTTTATTATTAAAAATTACAAAGCTCCGAGTTCCTCCTGTAAGCTGTCAGCATAGAAGAGCCACTTCTATTTGCTTTAGCCAGCAGCGTGTGGGGATTCAATGTATTATTAATTAATGTTTCATATTTTGATCCTGAAAAACTCAAGAGGCAGCTGAGGGTATGGAGAGCTCAACATCAACTTCCCTCTGTAACTTAATACGAGGTACCTGTGCTGGTACAAATGGTTTGTGCTGCTGCCAGACCAGAAAGGTGAATTTTTACCCTCACTCCACACTCCTGCAGATACCAGCAGAAAAGGTGCTTCTGGTAACAGAAAATCTCTGCTCTGTCCTTCATCCACTTTCCAGTTCTCCCACAGAGAGGATTTTAACTCGTCTGTACTCCCTGTAAAATGTTCAATATTTGCTCCTTCCCTCTCTGGCTTTTCCCTGCTCATCTCTTTTTCTTTTAACGTTTTCTTTTATTTACACAAAGTCCTCCTGATTACTTTTAATCTTTCTGGCCACTGCTGAATTACGTTCTGTAAAGATGTTTAAGGAACTCTCAGCTCTGTTTATATACATACATAGAACAAAATGCAGTAGGTAGTGCAAAATAAACTTTCCCATAATCCTTATAAATCTGTCTTGTTTCAGAAAATCGTTCTGCGTGGGAGAATGGTGAGGTCACTCTAAAGGCCCAATTGCCAAACTCCTTTGGCAATCTTTCCCACCTTCTCCTTGTCCTCAGCCCTCTGCTCCCCTTCCCCACTCCATTCTGTCATCATTCCCGTTGTTCCTTTATTCATTTTAATACCAATTCCAGTGCACCTGGAAGGAAACACATGAGGGCAACTTCAAGAGCAGTAATGAAGACCTCAAAGGAAAGCTCATGGCAAGTTTGAGCAGCAAAGAATCCCAGAGTGGTTTGGGTTGCAAGGGACCTTAAAACCCATCCCATTCCCCCCCCTGCCATGGGCAGGGACACCTCCCACTGGCCCAGGCTGCTCCCAGCCCCATCCAACCTGGCCTCGGACACTCCCAGGGATCCAGGGGCAGCCACAGCTGCTCTGGGCACCCCGTGCCAGGGCCTCCCCACCCACACAAGGGGGAATTATTTCCCAACATCCCATCTATCCCTGCCCTCTGGCAGTGGGAAGCCATTCCCTGTGTCCTGTCCCTCCATGACTTGTAAAACAGAGCCCTGCTTGCAGCTCCAGGTGCATTTTGTCCTGAGCAGGGACCATTCCTCACCTGGCAGCACAACTGAGGTCACATCCTGATTTCCAGGAGCACTTGCACTGCAAAAAAATAAGAATATCCAGCAACTCCTTCTTAGCAGGTTTCCATTCTTAAGCCTTTTCTAGAAGCTGGAAGAGCTCAAGGCCTGCTCTCAGTAAATCCCACTGGATAAATAACTTAGCTGAAAGCACAACCAACGCTCTGCTGTGCTATCAGGCTACAGAGCCAATAAACTAAAACAACACTCATGAAATCACTTAACCAAGAGGAGCTTTCCCAGTCTTGTTTCATGGGAAGAATGGCATCCAGCCCTGATCCCCAAAAGCAGCAATCATGCTACAGGATTAATAAACCCAACTTCAGCAGACGCGGCTCCACACAAAAACACGCACTGAGGTTCTCTTAAAAAAATTCCCCAGCTAGCAATGTAAGGAAAAATATGTGTAATGCCCTGATACAACTGACAAGAAAAACAGAGAATAAGATTTATAGAGTAAATTCATTAAGCTTTCAACTCACATTCCATCGTTCTGGAGTCCAACTCAAATTACTGTATGAAAGCTCTTTCTCATGGAACTAGATGAAATTTAAGATTACTTTTAATTACAAAGGGTGTGGGAGAATGTTTTCATGGGAGACAAATACCTCTACACCTCTTACCAGTGTGGATTTAAGAGGTTCACAACAAACAGAAACTGATTTATGAGCATTGGGGCATCATTGTGTCAGGCTGCAGCATGGGCTGAGACCTAATTTCTTTACTTTTACTGCCACATATATATCTTTTGCAAGTTCTAATTGGAAATTAAAATGGCAGAAATTTTATGGGAGGAAAGTTTATTACTACTAATGGTTTTCAAAACTAGGCTACAGAAAAATATTAACTGTGGTGATGATGTGTTCTTTTTAATTTAAATTTAGCTGTGCTTTCAATAACTTTTTACATAAATCACAGTTCTGCCAAGTTGTTTCTCTGGTTAATCCAATGTATCCTGTTTATTGAATAAATAGTGGTCTCTGCCTTGCTTTTATTTGGGAATGAACAATTGTGTAGGAGCTATTAGCTCACATGCAGGTTGCAAGCCTTCTTTTTATCAAGATTGCCCAAGTTTGCCAAAAAGAAACCCTTTTTACAATTTCCTGTCACCCTGCCAAATGAACCATTCCTGCTGAAGCTTTCCGTGCTAAGTACTGGCTTGGTTTTTTTTT
This sequence comes from Rhipidura dahli, assembly GCA_013399225.1. Classification (NCBI taxonomy): domain Eukaryota; kingdom Metazoa; phylum Chordata; class Aves; order Passeriformes; family Rhipiduridae; genus Rhipidura; species Rhipidura dahli. The sequence goes on along the minus strand of VXAC01006905.1, from coordinate 476,328 downwards.
CCTAACCAAATGGTTCAGCAACTTCAGAGGAAAAGGGTTAAAACAAAGGAATAACTCCCCTGGTAACCTGTCATTAAAGACAGATAACACAATACATGTGCCAGGAGGTCAGCTGAAGGTGAACTGCGACAGTTTTGAGCAGCCGAGCACTTGACTTTGCAGAAAAAGAACCTTTTAGGGCAGCTCATGTTTGGATGTTAGAGAAAACAAGCACATCCCTGGGTGCTGAGCATCTGTCTGCACACATTCACATCCAGCTGAAATGGATACAAGGATGAATTAAAGCCACCAAAATGCAAAGACACTGCTTGTGCACACATAGGCCCAGAGTATCCCTGTAAGATGTGACCACTCTGGATGGAAGCAAGAGGAAGAGGTTGATGGGTTATCAACTGATGAACAATTTAAGCTTTAAATTATTTTCCTTTTTTGATGGCTTCTGCATAAGGGTGTGAGCTATGGCTGCACTCCAGCCTGGGAGCCCTGGAATGGAATTACTGCCCCACAGAAAGGGCAATAAAAGTAGTTCTGTGAGATAGGTACTTCTCCAGCTCTGAAAGGCAGCTTGTAGCAGGGGTTTGGAGGGTTGAGAGAACAAGACCTCAACATAAAAACTGCCTGTTGATTCTTGCTTTTTCAAATTCAACACAAACAAAAGAGATCAAAATTCAAGTGTGATTTGGGCTGCCCTGACCCTCAGCTGGCCACAGCACACGAGCCCTTATCTCTGCACTAAACATCTTCTATCACTGGAACTGGTAAATACAGTACCCACACTAAACTCTGTACACAACCTTTTTGCTCTCTGCCTTCCATCCTGTTTTCAACTTTTACAAAGGGGTGGAGAAAAATTGTACAAAACACCAGGATGCAATTGCAGGGTCATTCATTCCAGCATAAGTCACTGCTGGCACCGTGGCCTCCCCATCCCTGTTTGCTTTGCTGCCTGCCCTGTTGCCAGCACCACAGTCCTGGGCTGAGCTGTGATCCAGAGCAGGGAACTGATCCAGCTGAGCAACAACTGAACCGATAAAAAGGTGATGTCAGCACAGGAGAGGAGCTGGGATGAAGAGGAATGGCAGACAGGAGGATGGAACCACCCTTCTGCACTGCCAGATTAAAGGAACCATATAAACACAGTTTCAGAGTTGTTGGAATGCACCAAGCTGCTGCAAAGAATTCCTTTATAAATGTACACTTGGACTGGCTTTGCAGGTCCATCCCAAGCTCTGCAGTTTCACTGCTGTGACTGCAAAGGCATCCAGACAGGATGAAAGACTTTGCTCCTCCAAAACATTCACAGAAGCTAATTATAACTTGTGCTGTCTTTCAAAAAAGAACGAACAGGCTCATGTGCAGAGGCACAGGTTCTTCAGGTTAAGGGCTGTTTTATAACCCTGCACTATCAGGGGACTAGATCTTGCTTTCAAGAAAATGCATTTCGTGCTGTTGTACTTCTAAAGGGAGTATCCACTTGATTATGGCAGGAATTTCAGGCAGGAACCCAGGCTCTGCTATTCACAGATATGGGATTCAGAAGCCACATCCTTACTTCAGAAATGAAATGAACAGCAATTGTTTTACAATCAAGTTGCACTAATGTCCAGGTGAACAATGGAGGTGAACACAAGGAATTGTTACTGTACTTCCAGGATGATTTTTTGCTTTGATGATGTTGTTTTGATTTGAGGTCATTTTCCAGATTCGCTTTAGTATCAACTGCAGCTTAGTTGGTACTTCTTGGGGCACAGTGCTGTCTGCCAAGTCTCAGTCTTAGAGTGATTAATGGCATCTTTCATGTGTCAGCACCTCCATGAAAATGCCAAGTACACCTGGCAAGGAGTAACTCGTGGAAGCTCACGAGTTACAATTCCCTTATTCTCTGGTATTTCCTTTGTTAGAAGTTGAGCTCCTACCTTGAAATCCTTTAAATCAAGGAAAGCTGTCTTTATCACAGTCCCAGCATGTTTTGATGGTGACCACAACCTGAGCTGCAGGAGGGAGCCTGCACCTGGGGAAGGGCAAACTCCTACCTTAATTCCATGGAAGAGGAGCAGTGTTCACAGAGAAAGCTCACAGGGGATTGTTGTTGCTCTTCTTGCACATTTTCCTCTTTATTTTGTGTTGCTGTAGCCGGTTCTACTGCCGCATCAACAACTTTTAATGATTTTCCTTATTTTCCTTCATCAGCCATCTTTATCTCATAAATACTGGTAATTCCTAGCCTCATTATCAGTTACCTATTTCTCCTTTATTTCCATTCCTGCACTCAGATAAATGCACGTGCCTGTTTTCATATGCATGTTCACACAGCAGCTTCCACTTCCCTTCTCTACTGGGATGAGGGAGGAGAAAGGAGTGTTTGGTTCACATTGACAAAATCCTCTTCCACAACTGCTAAACTGTGACTTCTACAGCATCTACTGAAGTTTTCTTAAACCATTCCCTGTTATCATCTACATTGTTTGCTTTAGGGTAGTGGTTTTTTTTTTTCTTTTCAAACCACTTTGCTCATAATTGCTTTAATCTTTGGGAAAACAGCCCTTTTAAAGAATCCAGTATATCCATTATACAATTAATGACTCCCAGTGGTCTTCCCTAGCGTGAGATGCCTTGACAGAAGGAAGTGGAGCAGATTTATTTGCAATGGCACTTCGCAAGATCTTGTTTCAATTTCTTGGCCATGCTGCTTTCTGGGACAAGTAGGTCACAGCACATAAACAGACAGTGCTGCCATCAAGCTTTCCTCATCTTCCTCAATTTAACAGTGGGATGTGAAAAATTAAGTGAAAAACTAACTTCTCATTCCTGGTTTTATGTTTTAACGCTCCTGTTACTTCACACTGTGTCCCACAGACACGATAAACAAGCAACAGTGAAAACAAACACTGTAAAAGGGAAGGGTGGAAGAAAGGAAATAGGATTATTCCCATTTTACCAAAGGAGAATTGAGGCACTGAAAGATTAAACAACTCTCTCATAGCACAGTCACACAGGGAAATGGAAGAAGAATCTGGGACTGAACTCAGATCTCCCACAACACAGTCCAGGACTTTAACCACAAACCATTCTTCATCCATAATGAATAGCTCCTGGCATGCACATACCAGCAACCAGCCAGGGAAAGGGACATGTCTAGTCAGGAGAATATTAACACTTAGTTGCAAAATGGTCACTGGACCGCCCCTTGGACCGCAGGATTCAACCCAAGTGTTTGATGAGATGATGAAGCAATTCAACCGTTAACTTGAGATTGATTCCTCGGATAAAAAGGGCAATGATGTAAACTTGGGACAGAGGCTGAGACACTCATTTTCTGGAAGAAACACATTCGATTCATATGCTGATTTAGTTTAAAAAATGGAGCTCATTTAAAATGGGGTGAAGCTTTTGGCATTCTCCAGTCAATAGTTCATGTAATGTACCATACCAGAAGATCTTCATGTTCCTGCCAAACTTGCAGCCAGCAGAATCTTTTACTGGTGATAGTTGAACATTGCAGCCCTGTGAGAAAGCAGGCATTTCCCATGATATATGGGGAATCATTTTCTTATTGGCAAGGTCATTGGAAAATTGCAAAATATTTTGCCTAAAACAGAGAGAGTTTTATCCTACTTTTTGCAGGAATGTGTAAAGAAAAAAAAAAAAAAGATAGAAGACAGTTCTGCAGTTTCCAAGGGATTCTGTTAAAAGATAGGAAAACCAGGCTTTTTGTTTGAAGTGTAAGTGTGAGGTTATTGAGCCTGTGATGGGTTACAGCTCCTCAGAGGTACCATGAATGGAACAGCCTGAACCACTCTTTTATCTTCTTGAGCTCATTCCTGAGGTGCAGCTTCCCAAGCTTCTCCAAAGCTCTCAGGCTTTCACCTGGAGCAGGGACACATTCCCTGAATCACCCCTGGCTCCCAAAGCACAGCTCAGCACTGATCCCAGGGGCTGCACTGCCAGAGCCATCCCGAATGGCTGCACAGAGGTGGCTCAGTGACAGGCTCTGTGCTGTGCATCTCCACATCCCTGTCAAACCAAGCACTGAGATGCCTCTAATTTACAGCAGATGCCAAACAAGCTGCAAGCAAAAGCAAAGAGCAGCAGTGAAGCCTGACACAGAGAATTCCAGCTAAAACCTCCTACTAGAGAGTTCAAACAATCAGCACTTTCTGCTGCAACAAAGTCATCTTGGATATGATCATGAACCTGCTGAGAGTTTTCAGCATTTGAGAAAAATGTGCTGCTGCTGAACAGCAAAACCAGCAAAGCCACACCTTGGCATTTGGCCTGTGGCCAAACAGAAATTTGGAAAACACAAGATGGAAAATTTATTGTCAGGCTCCTGCATTAAAGCCTTGCTCTGTTCAGAGGTAGGGCAGAGCCCCAGCAGAGGAGCCCCACACTTTTAGGGATGAGGTAAAGGACAGGAGGCAGAAATCCTGCCTGAACAACCCTGAGCAAGTGTTGCTTTAAGTGTGGAGATCACAGTGTCAATCAGCTCCTCAACATTTTCTCTTCTCTCAGAGCTTTACTGGCTGAAAGAGAGGGCTGGAAAAAGAGAGCAGCAGAAGTGGCCACGTGTCCAGGCCTGCGTGTGCCACATGCGCCCTGTTCTCCTGCCCCTGCCTCCCACCTGGAAGCTGCTGTGCTTCCCTGCTATTCCTGGGGCACAGAGGGAGCTGTTACTCACACCCACTGCAGCAGGTCAGCATGACCTGGATCCACCAACAAGCTCTGTCTTGTGCTCACTAGCTGCTCACAGTAAATTAGGCTTGGATTATTAAGTCTCCAGGAGTATCACCAGAACTGAATGAGGACTATTAGCCGTGTTATGTCTGCCAAAGGTAGCTCAGCTAAGGAATGGCTGCATCTCCTTCTTTGGTTCATGAACTTGGCGTGTGTAACAAAACCGTGATGTAGCCAGCAACACCAGGAGTCCCTGAAGCTCCTAATGGCAAAGGGGTATTCAAACTCCTTCCAGGCAGGGACCAAATTTCCAATGCAAAGCAGTGTAGATCTGGGGACGGGTTCTGCCCACCATGGAAATGAATGTCAGCTCAGAACTGGCTCTGAATGGGAGATGGATGGTTCCCCAAAGTCTGAGGCTCTGGAGTAGTAACTGTGCTTTCATTAGGAAGGTTCCCAAGTCCACATCTGAGTCCAAAAAAGATCTGTAAAACTGACAGATGACAGGTCTGTCCCCTTTGTGACAATGCCAAGCAGCCATCAGCAGGAGGAATTCCAGTCACTGCAGCCACACCTGCATCCCAGCATGGCCCTTTTACTGCAGTGGGGAGGGAGGGGACATGCACTGCAGCAATGCTGTCACAGGTATCACCTGTCACCACCCCAGCTCAGTAGCAGCCCTTAAAACTGTCTGGCTGCAGTGTGAAATTGCATCTGGAATGGGGATGCTCACGGAGGGAACTTCCTGGAAAAACACATTAGAAAACACTTTTTCTTTTCAAATACAGGACTCGGAGCTCAGAGCAAAGTCTGCAGCTAAACCCAGCATGCTCAGGCTGTAAATCTTGCTGGTGCAGAACCAAGTCCTCGTCCTGGCTCAGCAGAACGGCTTAGATTACGTAGTGACATTTGCTGCACGTTTAGGACCAGTTTGTATAAATTTCCCCCTGGCTCCCAACTTGTCAAATAGTTCCCCCCTTTCCTCCCAGATCTCAATCTGCACAGAACCCCAGGTATTAAAGGTCATCTGTTCCAAATTACCCAGCAGGACACAGCGCTGCGGCTCCGTGGCTCGAGGCACGACTGTAGCTTATGAATCTACAAATATTTGCCTGAAAACGCTCACTTTGGATCAGTTTTTCTGACATTTGCTGCAAGAGTTTTCCAGAAACACCCACCCAGAGTGAGCTATTGTGCTGTGCAGAGAGCCATGCCGCTGACATTCTGGATTGGGAACTCTCCCTGATTTCTCCTTTGCAGGGCCGGATGCTGATTCTCAGTCAGGCTGGTACCAACTGCCTGCAAAAGTCCCCATCCCTGCAGGTTCACAGCTTCAGTGAACCCTTCATTTTGAGAGCACTTAGCATTCCCTCCAGGCACCTGCAAGGAAGGCAATGGGAGCAATTCCATTATCCCTCAAGGAACAAAGAGGGATCTTTCTTTTCTTCCTTCATCTTTCCTTTCCCTTTCTGCTTTTGCTGCAAAAGGTCCATTTTCAGTTTGATCTCTCTCTCCTCTCAAAGTGAGTTTGTCTCCGTGTTATATTTCTACTGTAAGGATGTAGAACTGAAAAAACTGATTGGATCTGCTCTGCACAACCCCAGTTCACCCAGGAATGGATTTTGGGAGAAAGAAGAGGGATTACCTCATCCTTATCTTGACGCTGCTACCTTCTCTTGACTGTATCATTTTCCTGACATCCCATATGCACCAAGCCCACTGAACACCACTGAGCTGGACAGGTGCCAGTCCAATATTCATCCAGACTCCTTGTTAACTCCAGTATTTCACAAACCACGGTGTAGGAACTAATGAGAAATCAGAATCTGGCGCCACGGCTGGACTGAAATCAAACCATGAAGCTCCTTCCCGACCTATTACAAAAATTACAGTGTGGAAAGTGAATTTAATGGTGCAGAGTGCTTAATTGTAATATCAGTAAGTGCTTTGATCTGGGTGACTCTTGACATCACAGAATGAGGAAACTCCCTTAATGATTTGAAAAACCACACGAACGGTTGGGGAAGGAAATTTGGTTTATGTGTATATATTAAAAAATGTTACTAAGTCTCAGAAAGAATTTTATTTTGGCAAGGGAGAGGATTGTTGGAAAAGGGATCTGTATTACAAAGGGAAACGGAGGCTGGCCTAAAAAAAACAAACAAGACATTGAGGACATTTTTAGTGCAATGGAATCACGCTTGCCTGGTACAATGCTGGTGAGGATTAAAAAATGTGATGTTCTTAGCAGGGCCTGTGCTAAGTGTGGGGCGTCATCCTTTAGCCCAGAAGGTGCACCTCAGGTGTCTCAGAGCTCCTCAGGGTTGAAGGGTGAATCTTTGCCTCCTTAGCCCATGGATGATGCAAGACAGATCCTTCTCCAAAGCAGCTGACTCCAGTTGTTGTGTTGGAAAAAGAGACATGGCTGCACTGACCCTTCCAAGTGAAAGCCCCAGAACTGTCTCTGACAGAGGCTGGCTGAAAGGGCCAGGCAGAGGCAGAGAGGAGGGAACTTCACCGTAGGAATCAAACATCAGTGCCTCTCCCAGTCTCCCTCCCAAGCCAGAGGCCTAAACACCTCAGGAATGCACTCAGCAAGAGGTCCTACCTCCAGCTGGCAAGGAGTAACCACAGGCTTAAAAGCTCTGTCCCACTTCCACTGGACCTTCTGCATCTACCTTAACGTCAGAGATGACATTTCACTGAGCCAGGTCCCCTAAAAGGAAGAATTTCCTGCACCTTAGGCTGCTGACAGCTGCCAGAGTTGATCTGGCAAGACTTTTTTCATAGCCTGATGTGAAAACCAGAACTTTCAATGACGCCAAAGCACAAGAGTGTGATATGTGGCTTAGGAGGGGAGAGGAAAAAATACATATATTGGTACAACTACAGAAAAACAAGTTGGGATGACTCATGAGGTGTCTGTGACCTTCCAGGAGAATTCTCAGGTACCTGGTTTCCACTGTAGCGCTCAGGCTGCCTCAGATAAGCCTCCAAAGCCATCTGCCTGGGTGGGAAAAGTCTAATTTTTAAGGATTAAAACTTAGAGCTCCAGCCTGTGGGGTGTTGTCCTTGCTCAGCCTCACAGGTAATCTGGAAAACCTGCCTTGGCCTGATGCTGGGTGGAAGCTGGTGGGGATGCAGCCAGGAGAGCCCTGCATGTCCCCTGCCTGGGGATGGACATCCTCCCACAGAGCAACTTCCACCCTTCCATGGGGACTCAATTTACACAGTCAGGACCTGGCACAAGACAAATCAAGCAAAAACTGCACTAGGTGAGATGCCCAGTCAGTTCCTGGATTGAAATGCTTCAGTCCTTACAAGAAAGCTGTAGGAGAGTCATTATAAAACTGGAATCTTCTATCTGAGCAAAAAAGTGAGTACCTGTCAGTTAAAAAAGTATTAATGGAAAATTTAAATGCACACCTGCAATGTCACCTTTCAAGCACTGCAGAAATTCCCATGGCATTCAGACCCTGGCACATAAAGCTGGACCAGCACAGCAGTAAACACACCAAATCTCACCCCACCTCTGAGCATTTCCAGCAAGCACCTTTAGCTACCCTTTGCCTCGTGCCATTTCTCCATGCTCCTATTTCCTTTCCCAGCCTTTTTTTTCTGCTTTGCCTGTTGCAGACTGGAATGTCTCTGGGGGCAGGCAGCTCCCAAGGCTGGGACCCCTCAGGTACAGCCATCTGCAAACACCACAAGATAAATGCCTCTCCTGCAAAGTGTTTTAAGTGCAGGGAATTTACTTTTCCCCAGCGGCTGCCCACTGATACAGGAAATCTAATCCTAAATCTCATTAGGTTCTCCAAACAATTCAGCCTCTTTCCCCAACAAAGTCACCATCCTGAACTGCTCAATGTTTATATTTTATTTCTTGACTCCTTTTTTTTCTCTCCATTCCCCCACCCTTGCAATTTTCCTTTTGGTAAATATTTCTACATTGGAGAAGTCTAGCCAAAAGAGATTTTAAAAAGAAAGTGAGCAGGAGAGACAGAGTATCAATCATTTACCTTCAGTTCCCCTGGGAAGAGGCGGGGAGAAAGAACAGCAAGGTAAAAAGTTAAAAACGGCAGAACCACAGCAGAGTTCTTTGAAGAGCATCCAGATCTATTTCTTCCAATGCTAAGGCCTTTGCAACAAGTGCCAGGACNAAAAAAAAACAACCTAATTCACTTCCAAAAGTGAATTTTTCAGCATCAAGCCAAACTACTCAATGTTAATTTGGTTATTTGGCAAAAAATAACAATAATACTAGTACCTGAACTGATGCCATCTGCATCTAAAGATTCTGGCCAGCCCATTTCCCAGGCCAAGAATTACAGCAGATACCCCTGACTGTTAAAAAAATAGCTTGCAATTTTAAATGTCTATTGTATAACTAAGTGTTGCATCGTGTTGGGAATGGAATGACAGAGTATCTTGTACACAAACAGGGGATGAGGTAAGAAAAAGTGATATATCAATTGTATAAACACTTCAGAGGCCAAATACTGGCTCCCATTTCCTGCCATAAATGCACAGCTTTAATTAAACACTCAGAAAAGCGCTGGTAAAGTGACTTATTTTCCTTTGTTACCCACAAGATGAAAATGTCAGTGTGTCCTCAGATGCCACATGTGGGAATGCCTTGAATGTGCATGAAAAAGAGCATGGCTGCTCCCAAAGAAAAGCTACTGGCAGATTCTGGGGTGAGCCATGGGACAATCCCAATGAGACTAGCACAGCCTTTTCTCCAAAAAAAGCAGCAAGATATGGAGCCTGCAGAAAGTGTTTCAGCCAGAGCCACGGTGGGGTCAGGGAGAGGGACGGGCAGCAACCAGGGAAGGACAGGGCTGGAGGTGCAGCAGCCAGGGAAGGAGGGAGGACAGAAGAGCAGCACTGTGCCAGGCTGATCCTGCTTTGCCTGCAGCCAGGAAGGACCCCGGGGAGCTGCTGGTCTGAAGAAAGAGGGAGGGAGAAAGGAAGGGAAAATAAGGCAGAGGTCTCTGCTTGCTGCCCACAGACACCTCAGGGAGCTGCTCCAACCCAGCACCAGGCTGGAGCCAAGGCTCATCCTGTGCCTTACTCATGTCCCTCAGTCATTTTTGCCACCTTGCAGAGAGCCAGAGGGTCAGACACAGGACCCAGGCCCCATCCCAGGCTGGTCCAGCCTGTTGGGCTCAGGCTGCTGGGACACCCATGGGAGAGTTCCACTGAGCTGCCTCTTTAAGATAGAGCAGGGAGACTCCCTCCTTCCCCTCCCAGGGAATGCATTGCGTTGTCATTAATTATGTTTTGGATGACTCCTGAAAATCATGCCTTCAAATAATTGGACAGTGGTTTAATTCAAGGCCTGATAAAAAACACATTGAGAGCCGAAGGAAGGGTGCTGCAGGAATGTTTGTTTGTGCAGGGCTCTTTTTATGGAGAGTCAATCCCCTGTTTAAAGCTTCCACTAATGGGCCAGGCTGCTTGGAAACTTTGCTGCTGATTTAAACACTCACACCACAGACCTTTGCTCTCACACACAGGACCTTTGAGACCTCAGAGAGGACCAGGATCTCATTGGGCTCCTTCCCTCTAGACCATCTAGATCATCATTGCATGGTCATGATGCAGCCAGCTTGGCCTAGAAAATAGCAGTAAGGATTGTGAAATACATCACAAATTCCCTTGAATTATCCTCTTTTCTCTTATGAAAGCACTTCATACTCAGGAAATGCTGGGGGATTAACCTATCCTTCAAAGAAGGGAAAAGCTTGCAATTAACTGGAGCTCCCTGTGTACTTGCCCCTTATCTCAGCCCCTCCCATGGAAAGGCCAGGCAGTCTCCATAAAAAATAACTTCAGGAGCAGAAATCTGGCATATATGGGCCTTGTGGGCTGGCAGTGACATAGCTGTGAACCGGCAGCACCAACCAGTGCCTGGGGCCCAGACTAAAAATCTTTGTCCCAATGACACCAACGGTCAGCATTGATATAAACACAATGGAATTTGTACTGATTAAGGCCTTTCCTCCCCACGCTGGATATAGGATTTCCTGTACTGAAGTATGTTTGAGTATATTATTTCTATGCCAGGGAAGGGAAACCATTCTTATACACCGAGAAGAGAAAAACAGATCTCATGGGGTGAGGAAAAGATACAAAGCAAAGAATCCCAGCTGAACAGCACAAAGGTTGGGGACTTGCATTACTACTGACCACCCTCTTCCCCAAAGCTTTTTGGGAAGGAAAGGAAACTCAGCCCACAGCCATGAGGACGAGGGAGAGAGGGGAAAGAGTTTTAAGCATTTACAGTATTTATGCTCTAATTCATGTTCTGAAGTAACTGGATAACCCCATGGGATTCTTCTGCCCATAGGAATTTGGAGATGATGATCAGCAGGTTGACACAAACACACCAATCGGGGCAGTTCCTTTAAGTGGAACTTGTTTTTTACAACTGAAGATATTTTCCTGCACCAGCCCACACAGTTCAAACTGAAAATGCAACAGTGAAGCAGAATTTCTACACCACCAGGAACACAGAGAAACAGCAAAACTGGTCTTCACCGTTGAGTATTCCAATGGTTAAATGCAATAAATGGGTGATGGGCTCAGTCCACCACAGAGTTACTCACTCAGTACCACTGGGAGTACATCAAACCTCCCAAGTGAAGTTCTGCCTCATAAAAACTCCCCTATGCAGGACACGTCCTGCCACTCATGTGCTATTCTGCAAGAGGCCTGAAAGAATGAAAGCACTTTGTGGTGCTAAGATGATAAAACAGATCTCCAGGACATCTTTCAGCAGCGAAAGCAAAATAGTCCTGGGACTGTTAGTGATCCCGGGGAAAATAAACACAGGGACCCCAGCAATCCTGGGATTGTTCGAGAGGCTCTGTGGGTGGCTTGCATTGCATTAAGGGTAACAAGGTTTCTTTTTCAAAGGCCGTTTTGCCGTTTCAAAACGAAGTGAAAGAAACAGGCATTACAGCAAGTGGTCATTCCAGGAGGTGCATGAACTCAGGACTGACTGCATGGAAAAAGGCATCAATACCTCAGCTGCTCATCCATCACAAGGATCACACTTTGCTTTGTGCTGTTACAGTTGGGGAAAATGCAGATGCCTTCCAGAGGGTTCCTTCACTCCAAGCTTTTCACTCCTCAGGACGTTCTCCAGCGGGCAAGCCCCGAGCAGTGGGGCTGTGAGGAGCGAGACCCACGCCAAGGAACGTTTCCAGAGCTAAACTGCACAAGCTGTCTGAATGCAGCCTTCACAGGGGAGGCTGCAACAGGCATGGAGACCTCCAACAACAAAGCAGCCCAGAAAAAAAAAAAAAAAAAAAAAAAAAAAAAAAAAAGCCAGAGGAAAAACAAACAAAGGGCCTGGAGAGTTTTCAGAGGAAAGCAAGAGTAACCCTTGAAAGGACTGTGTGACCGCTGGTAAATCTGTGGCTGCGAAGGGATCAGTAACCCAGCATTGCCTCAAGGCCAGGGGAATGTGGAAAACATCGATGTAATCCTGCTGTGCTCCCAGCTCACACGCAGCACAAAGCATCACTCACTCCTTCACAGGAACCACACAGGTCTTGCTAAGGGCCCTGAAGGACACAGCTTCACAGCTCCACAAATTGTGTTGAAAATGGAAAGTCACAAGCAGCCAAGTGCCACTAACTGATATTTTTGGCCTGGCCCTATGCAAATGAAATCCAGTAGATAGTTCAGCTGGAATATATGGACCAGATCAATACTGGGCATCCATTCCTTGTCACTTCCTCCAGTCCTTTCACATTCAAAACTCAGCATAGAGACAGTTCTGCTTCTGTCCGTGCTGAATTACAGGTCCAGTTCCTCATCCTCTCCCCCTAAAAGGCAGGCTGAATGCTATCCCCAGGGATATGATGCCTATTACAACTAAATTTTCATTTACACTCACCACTTTGAGCTTTTCAAATCCCTGTTGAGTAGCTGTCAGGTACAGTGTCACTGCAGTAATTTGATCAAGAAGTTGGTGGCCAGAAGGAGATGTTTAAATGATCAAACCAGCAAATTCTAAAGAGTTTAGAAAATCCCATCTGAATACAAAAATTTAAGCAAAACACTGTCATGAAAACATTTCTGATTCCCATCCAAAAAAGCCTACCATTTATTATGAAGCCTTCAAAATTGACAATGAGGGAATTCTTCACTGTGGTCTCGCCCTCACTTTCACCCTACAAAGCAATGCTGTATGGAGGCAGAGTAAACACTCTGTGCTGTATTTTCCTAAATAAAGCGAAGGAAAAAAACAGATCAATGTCTATTCTGCTGCCAGCAGATATGGAGTCAATTAAAAAACTAAAATATACAATAACTTAACTCTTTGCACAGAGCTCCAAACATATCAATACAGTGAGCAGAAAATTGTTTTCCATAGAAGCACTGAAACACCCTGGGTTGAAACACACTCTCAGTTTTTAAATTTTGAAGGTGAATTTGTTATTCCAAAACCAAAGGATCAGCAGGCAGCCCCCAGGCAGCTCTCACAGCCACTCTAAGTTTCTTCCTTCACCAATTCTGCCAAGGATGTTCCCCAAGTTCATCTTTTCCCAGGACATGTGCCAGGTATGGCCACCCTGGCAGGGGGGAGATGCAGAGGTGGCTTTAGCCTTTTTCCAGGTTCCGGTTTTAGGAACAAGGACACCAGGCAGCGCTCAACCCTCCTGCCAGGCAGATTCAAGTGGCCCTGATGCTCATGAGAAGCTGTAAACAGCCAACAATCTTAATTTTTGAAGTGCAATTTTTGTCCTTCTCTTGTTTTCCACTTCCAGAGCTGCCTCAAAAATATTCACCTCATCTTTTCAGCCAGTATCAAACCAAAATCCTCGGATCAACTCCTGAACATGGGAATGTTCTGAAGGTGAATTAAATTCCAGAACTCACAGCTGGGACTGGGCAGCAGCTCTCCCATGCTCCGTTCTGCAGGCCTGGCGGGGAGAGCCAGTGTCTTGTATTTTTCTCTCAGACAGGATTCCAGGTGCCACATCCCCACACGATGCCATTACATGCTGCTGGAGCCAAGTAAAATGTTTCCTTGCACATTTTGGCTCTTCCCTCCAGCTTAGCCCTTACTTAGACAAATTCTCCTGCCTTTAGATTTTTAATTCCCATTAGCATCAGTATTTTCCTGAGTAAAAACTTTTCAAAATGGGCAAAGTCCAGGAGACTTTGTTAGAACAGCTGCACAGCTCGTGCATTACAGCTCCATTTCCAAATGTTTTCAACAGTGTGGCACAACCTGAGGAGCTGACATACATAAAAAACCACTTTGACCTGAAGAAGGCACGGGGCATAGCCAAGGTACTGGGAACCACCACAGCTGCAGCCTGGGTGTGACTGTGACACCAAGGCCGGCCACCAAAGAGGTGCACAATTCCCACAGCTGCTTTTTGGGCACACTGCAATAGTTTGGAGGCAGGTGGGATGTTGTTGTGTCCTCATTCCCCTCACTGGTACCTGCTGGCATGGCAGGCACTCTCCCCCTCTGCCTTCAGCTTGACTTCTTGGCTAGAAATACCAACTCCTGCCAGTGCTGTGCTGAGGCAGCCATGGTATTTCTCCAGCCCCATAAAATAATTTCTTCAGTACAGCAGAACCTGATTTTTAAGGTAACTTTTGTTCTCCCAGCATCTGGTAAACATCGACCTCGAGCCCCTGGGCTGCTCTGGAGAGGGAGCAGCTCCGAGCTCTGAATGCCTGAGGCCGGGATGGGAGCAGCAAACAACCCCAAATCAGGTGGGCCAAACTCCCCCAGGCCATGGCATTTCAGAGCCAGGTCCAGATAAAAACTATTTACTACCTTCATTTACTCTAGGCACAGTAGCTTCTGGAATGCTGGAGGAATTCTTGGGCTGGAGGGATGCATAGTCCAAGCTGGACCCAAGCTCCTGCCTGAGCTATTCCCAGGGGTTCTGTGAGCCCACCGAACCACAGTTAAGATCAGCCTGGATCCAGGACTCTCTCTGCCCATGTGGCTTAAGTTTGTCTGAGAATTTCATCCACTTAAGAGGGTTTAAAGTAACCCCCAAGTTTCAGTATCCAGCAGCACCTCTCCCACATGTGCCCAATGAGCACATCCCTCCCCTGGGCCCTGCCTACAGCAGGAATGGCTGCCAGGCCAAGCCAGGCCTGAAGAAAACCAGACTTATATGTCATTTAAGAGTCACTCTCTTGCATTCTTTGAGAGGTAAATAACCAGTAGAAATAATCATGAAGTGATCGAGCTGTAGCTTTTCCTTTTTCTTTTTATGCCCATACATTCGCCCATGTGCCCCATATGTGTCTGTGCCTACACAGATCTGTTCATCTGAAGCTGCTGCTGCTCCCCCTGCAGTGCTGCCCACAGGGCGAGGGGCAGCAGAGCTGGGGGAGCATCCGGACACCCCGAGCTGATCCAGCACTGCCACTCGGACCCTGTGCTCAGAGGGATGGGCTCGGAGAGGATCCAGCCTTGGACACAACCCGTGACTTCTACAAGGTGCAGGCTGGATGAACTGCCCATCAAACAGTATTTTTAGTTGCTCCAAGTCAGAGAAATTGTTGCATGCATTCGTAGCCATCCCTGGAGCCTGCTACTAGCATTGCTTGGCTTATAAAATACTATTTCCTACTAATTATTCTTTGATTACTGTCAACATTTGGGTTGTGATCTTCCAAGCAAGTGTCTGTTTCTAGCTGAATTGCTAACAGTCATTTAAACCCCACTTGTTCTTGAAAGGAATATAAAGTTAAACACTGCATTAAAGTGTTTGATGACAGGAATTCCAAAAATTCAAATTCTAGCTGTTTCAGACTAGGCAACCTTATTCACTTGGGTCATTTTAAAATGGATTTATTCTACAAAACAATCCTGAGCTACCTCTAAATGATGGTAAAACCCAATTCCTCTTGATTGGAGACACTGGAAAAAGCCACTCATCTTAGTGAAGCATTCAGGTGAAAAACTGGTGCAAACCAGGCAAACACATGAGAAATGAGTAATTTCATCTCCAGATTAGAGTTTTCATAGGTTGCTGCAAGAATGACCTTGCCCATGTGAAAGATAAAGAGGAAGAATTAATATCCTGAAGACACAGCTATTTAAATGAGCAGTTCTTTCCCACGTGGGGTGGCTTCCCTTCTCAGGATGGGCATGTGGACACACACGTAGGACGAGGCTGCAGAGCTCCTGCAGCCCACCTGAGCTCACAGGTAAGCACAGGATGCTCACATGTGGAGTCAGAACCATTTCAGACAACAGCCCAAAAACTCTTCCTGTCTGTCGCCGCTTCCAGGGATTCCTGTGCTGGAATTCTTCCTTCTCCCCAGCTTTGGAAGGTTCCCTGCACACCCAGAAGGTGCAAATCTTCCTCTGAAGCTTTGTTTACTTGCTTTTAAATGGGAAACTGCCAAAATTCAGGGACTGTTTTCTAATTTGAACATTTTTATTTTCCACGGGGGAAAAGCAAATCCCGCAACACAAGTAATTGCCATTCAATCTCTAGCCTGGGTTAGAGTTCCCAGTCGGTTTCTCATCTTCCAGGGCTGAAAGGTAAGATTTCCCTTGGGAGCTGCAAATGATCCCTCCATTATGTGGATGCCGTGCGTGCGCATTCACGGGATCGCAAATCTGAGTTTCCTTGAGTGACTTTGGCATGGCTGCCATGAATCCATATTAAGCTATTCCCCAATATTTATTGTCAGCAGCATTAGAGGATGCCTTGCCTCCTGTTTCAGAACCTAATGGCCCATTGACCGCACTTCCTGCAAAGCACAAACTGTGTCCCACGACACTAAATCTGTGCCACGCTAATGAAAAGCCCTTTTTATTTCAGGCCAGTATCCAGAGTGGAAATGATTTAGACCACAGTCACTGGGTATTTTAACTCACTAACTCACTATTTCTTTAGTAATTAGAGATGAAGCCAATGGCAATGCCAAGTTGTAGGCTGACCCAAACATGCCTATCTATTCTGGATACTCTCCTGGAGATTTTTATTTAACACATTTCAAATTAGAGCTGAGGTGGGAATGAAAAATTCTTTGGCACAAGGGAGGGACACAGATGAGTGCATTTTCCACTTGGTTTTTTGGTCCTTAACACAGCAATATTTTACTTCATGTTAAAGACACCCAGATGAGATGTGACAACAGGGACAAGCTGGATTCCAGCAGGGTCCTGCTTAGGAGTACAAAAGCAGAATCATTTCCCCTCAGCACCTTTGGGCTTGTCCTGCAGGGTGACTCGGGCAGAGTCACTTACACAGACTGGCAATCGCTTTCCTCCTCATTTTATGTTTGTTATTTTTCTAACCTCTTCAATCTCACTTTGCTGAAGCAGAGGAAATGAGGTAAATTGGTCCTAACACAGGCCAGGAATTGCTGTCCTGCTCCTGACGTAGGGTTTAAAGGCACTGTGGGAGTGGAACAGTAAATCTCTGGAGCACAAATTTCTTGTGATAACACTAAATTTACCCAAATTTTATTGCTAAGATACCAAGTGTTATGGCAACACGAAGAAAAACAAGTTCTAAGGTTTTCCTTTAAGGCATAAAGATCCACAAAACTCCACATACTGCTGCCTACACTTCAGCAAAGACATGGTGAGATTTCAGTAACATAACTGGACACTCACAAGCTCTTTTACAGTCCTGTGACATCACACTTTGGGTTTCCTTGCTCAACAAGCACATCTATAAAGCTGCTATAGGGATTGGGATACTCTGAGATCCCTTCAGAGTCATGTGCTTTAGCATTGCCTCTGTATCTCCAAAGAGAAGCCCAGGAGCACTGCATGCACAGGTGGAGTGCAGGAGGGTTAGGAGTGGAACTGGAATATTTTTCTGCAAGTCAGCAAGAAACAAGTGCGAAACTGTAACTCAGAGACCCTCTCAAGCATATTAAATAAACCTGAGGATGAGACTAACACCACGAAGGTCAGTTCCAAAATGTAACCTGTGAGAGGCATTATTAATTACATATACAGGCACAAATACACACAAAGGAGCCCACGCTTGTTATATGATAGTTTTGGACCTACAATCCACGTTCTTCTACTTGATGTGAAAGCATCACCTTCATTCCACAAGGATAAACCAACCCCTGCAGCCTTTGCCTCCATCCTATTTTTGATAAGATATTTCTACTGTGTATCTTAGGTTAAGTATTAACTTACATGAGAAACAGATGTTTCCCCTCTGCAAGGAAAAGCATCTTTTCAAGGGTCATCAGTGGGAGAGAAGGACTTCCAGGATTTACACAAGGCAGTGGTAGTTCTGGCCACTGGCCCTTCTGCTTTTAAGATCTTTTCCATTTGGCTTTAACTCTACCCAGTTTTAAAGAAGTTCTTTCATCCCATTACCTGGTAAAAGATATTTTCCATACTTCCACTGCAACCAGATTCATTCATTGGGCCGTTCCTAAAACCACAAAGAATATTTTCTTGAATAAATCCAATCCCTGTGTTCATTCCTAAACATAACTCAAAATATTTCAACAGTGTCTCCCCTCCTTTAGATGTTTTAATATCGGATAGGGAGATTTGCAGGATATAAGCTTTACAGCCTGTGAAGTTTTCACATCTCCAGGTGGAATTGCTTAACAGTTACAAAAAAAGAAAACTTAAAAAAAGAAAAGAAAAAAGAGGGAGAGACGACTTGAACCTGCTGGTCCACAAAAGAGAAGTTAATAAACCACAAAGAACTGCGAAGCTGTAATAAAGTTTTCCTCGCTGGTTAAACACAATGGAATTAATGATCTGAGTTTCAGGGATATCTAAAGGCTGTATTGCATTACTTTGTATAAGGAATAAACTGTCCCTGTCCCCTTCCAGTATTTCACCCTCTTCAGGAGGATGAGGAAGAACTTTCATAAATAATAATACATAAATATGCAATGTGCAAAGATAAGCAGCACATAGACCAACACCAGAGCAGAGAACAGCTCAGCCCAAAATTAACACCAGCACCCAGAGAATTAAAGAGAATTTCATGTGCAATCCTTGATCTCAGCACATGAATAAATCAGGATGGAGGAAAAGGCAGATCTAAACTGAGATTCTCCACCTGGATCTGTTAACCCAGTGCGTGACTGTGGGCAGAGAGTAACAGCCCAATCCTTTACACCAGCAGCTATGGGAATCATAAATTGAATGAGGAGATTGAGGAGCTGTGAATGGAGAAAGAACTCTCCCTTCTTCCTTTCCAGCAGCCTGAGCTCATCTGATCTCCCAGAAAGCCTCGCACTGTTCCTGGAAGACTTCACACTTAGAAGGTGGCACAGTCCCAGTATCACAAGGACTTAGATCAGCCCCTGCTCTTGCATTTTCTCCCAAAGCACGAGCTGTCCCCAAGGTTCCCAGCCCCAGCTGGCCATGCCCTGTGCTGAGGTGAGGGAGCAGCACCCCAAGCCCATGGGGGATGTGGTCCCTGCCTGCCCTGCCAACACCCACGAACCTCCCAGAGCGGTGCAGGAGCACTCCAGGGAAGGGCAGAGCGATGCCAAACCACAGGGTGGGGTGAGGACAGTGTCTGCAGGAATTCTCCAGCTCTGGGACAGATAGCATCAGTGACTAATGATTTCAGGATCACACACACTTGGAATTATCAGCAAGTCACCCCTCAGGAGCTCACAAACCCCAGTACACAGCCCTGCACTGGCTTGGGCTGCTCTTGAGGCCTTTTTGTGCTTTAAATAAACAGAATCAAAGTCCAAGAGTTAAAACTCGACTTCAACTCTTATAAACTGCCAGTTTCTGAAATTACACAAGCAAACAATACTAAAATAAACAAAACCTACAGGCGAACCCTTTCCAAGAGCCCACAGCATTGTTAATGTCAGTACCAGAGAGCGTTTGTCTTCTGTAAAGTTATATGAAGTCTTGGTTTGGCTGAACTCACGTTGTCTGGTCACTTCTCCCTTCCCTGGAGAGAATATGAATGGTTTCTATTTCGAGGAGGTTACAGGTAGCCATAAATTATCACCTAAGTGTGGGCTGCCTCAGCCCCAGCACCTTGCCAGCTCTTCAGAGCGCTGGATGGCTTTGGCACTGGAACCTGCCAAGTCTTGGGCCACGTCAACTCAGTTTTTGACATGTGTTATGTGGATCATAGGGAACCATTGCAGAGACCTCGTTATGGAAGAATGAAGCATTTTTTCCCCATCTATCATAGGTACTTTTTAGATGACTGCATTCCTTCAGGACTAAATCATCATTTTTTAAAAAAAAATTTTAGCTCCTCAGTGCCCATCCCTAAAATATCAGCAATGACCAGGTAGCTCGTATTGTCACTGAACACATTTAATTATCACCTGCACAGTGCCAATTGTGGAGCTTTGTCTTTCAGGCACAGAAAGAAATTAATTACTATGTTGAAGTTTCTGACTGAAAAAGTGAGTTGACATAAAATCCTGCCACATGGATGCACACAAAGGCCTTTTCCAAAGTACACATTCCCGTAATGCTCCTGGAATAAAACTACTTATATGTAATGCATGTGATACACGTTAGCTCACTGATCTTTGTAGTGGATGAAGGGATGTACTTTAAAGGCAGAGTTTAATTAAGTTTCTTACCACCCCTTTGTGAGGATAAAATAATCATTTCTGTTTTGCAGGCAAATGCTAAACAGTTAATTAAATTACAAGATCCAGACAGTGACTTAGAGGCAGAGGCAGGAAAAGAGGTCAGAAGACTCAGTTCCAGTCCCAGCTGACAGGAAACTCTCCACAATGACTGTTCTCCATCAAGACAAATTTCACCTGATTTCAGATCATGCCACAAACCTCAAATTTTACTGACAAGACAACTTGAACTGTGAGAGATGCTGTTTTCCTACAGAAAGCATAAAATAATTTGGGTATTGCAAAACGGTAACAATGATAAAGGAATACTTTGGATTCCAAATCTCAAAAACTCAGGAAAAACATCCAAAATTAAAACTTTAAACAAAACTGCAAGAACCTGAGAAACAGCAATACAACACCTGATTTCCTTGGATTCTGAAGCTTCTGAAGGGTTGTGCCCTATTTGCTTCCTTCATCAAGTCCAAAATAATCCGAATTAAATGAACAAATAGTTATTACTGGATGCAAAGATGCTGTTTGAAAGAAAAAGTGAGCTGGAGGGCAATCATTAAAATGATCCACGTAGAAGGTCTGCTGATTTACATAGAAATGATTTGTTATTATTGTATTAATGATGTCATTTCTTTATCAAGTCACGATACAAACCAAGTTAAGTGCTTGGCAGGGGACTAAAGGAAAGCTATAACCCAAGTGAACATGTACAGCTTAATTCTTCTAGAAGAAAGCTTGAATATTCAGTTCATTGTGCAATCACTCCTTTGATTGGGCTAATTAAGTCAATTATGTAAAAATATTCTGGCTTGCCAGGGTAGGCAAGACTTGAGGAACAGTGGAAAAGAACAGAGAGAAGGAGGGTGCCCCAAAACTCTTGAGGAGCAACAATCAAGAAGGCAGACGGGTGAAAGTAAACCCAGCAATTTGGGAACACTGGAATTAGGGAAACCTGGATGGAGTTTGGTTTATGACACAGCCTGTGGTCAAGACATGGTGATGCCTCAGCCCCATGTGGATTCTGGGATGTTTAGCAAGGTGTGAGAGCTTGTCAAACCCAAAACATTCACGGCATCTCCCTCATCAGGGCAGCTTCTCTGTATCACAGAACTTTGGGGAGTGTTCAATTCCTTTGGGTGAACAGCTTTAGTTGTATCTGCCTGTAGATACATAGACAAACAAAACAACTTTTCCTTGGAAAACCAGCTCCCAAACACACAGAACACGAGAGAACAGGTGTCATGACTGTGAAATGATTGTGCAGCCTCCAGCCACCACCAGAATGGCTGGGAAAACTGCAAGAGGTACCACCTGCATTTAGGGCTCTGGGGAGACACTCAGGGTATTTTGCTGCTTTCAGAGGAGACCCTGCAGCTCTTCCTCTGAATTCACTGAGTCTCATAGCCTGATTTCCTGCTGCCTCTGACACCACTCAGCTCAAAATGCCTTGCAAAAAAGGAATAGATAAGAATGCAGAGTGGTCCTTAATATGGGTCAGCTTTCTGTTCCATAGGGAGAACAGTCATGGCTTTGACTTTTCATTGCTTAGAATGGTACAGAAACAAAGTTTTACTTGATTAAAAGTAAATGCAATCTTATTTTTCTTGAAAGGTTATTCTGATTTAAAATCTATCAACCTATTTTAACACAAAAAAACTCCATGACTCTGAAAACCCTGCTTGGGCCAAAAAGGCCCTTCTTGTCATTACCAAAGCCAGCCTGATCTGGTTGTTACTGTGCCTGAGCACCTGCTGCCCCTCCCTGCAGAAAAGCTCCTGTCTTGTCCCTGCTGTGACCAGGACTCCCTGTGTACAGTGCAGATGGGAGCAGGTAACAGAGCTTGGGCAGCCCCAAGGCAGCACATAACAGAGTGATGCTGCTGAACAGGAGCTTTATCCTGCAGACATGGGGACACACCAGGGACTCTCCCCCTCTGCCCAGCACACCTCAGTCCCTTTGGGCAGGCAGACCTCACTCTGGGCAGAGCTGGGCAGCACACAAACCCAAAGCAGACCTCAAAGCACCACGGTGCCCCTGCCCTGAACTCGTGCCCTGCACACACTGAACCAGCCAGGAGCAGCAGCTCTCTGCTGGCTCGGGCTCTCTGCTGGCCTCCAGCGCTCCCCAGGTGCAGAGGTGAGCATGAGGTAATCACACCTCCTGAATGTGAGGTTTAGTCTATAGGAAACCAGCAGAATTTATGTAATTCTGGCACACAGGGTGTTTCTTCTCTGTAAATTTCACAGCCAGTAGCACACTTGGCTCCAGAACAGTGTGTGCACTGTTACACACAGATCCCCAACCCAGGGCTCTGTGTCAGGGCAGAGCCTCAGCCAGGGCAAGGGGGCTGTGACCTTGGGCAGCAGCCGTCACACCCTCCCCTCCCATCCTCCTCAGCAGTCCCAGCTCAGCTGGGACACGTCACTGTGGCCTCCTCATCTCTGGAAGTGTCCAAGGCCAGGCTGGCACGTGGGCTAGTGGAAGGTGGTCCATGGCGGGGGTGGAAGGAGATGAGCTTTAAGTTGTCTTCCAACTCAGACCATTCTGGGATCTACAACTCACACTGTAAAAAGGGTTTTGAACAGAAATTGTGTGTTTGCTCCCAGAACTGAAACTCTCTGTTAGGGGGACATTTCCCAAAGAATGCAGCAGAGGTTGCTGCATTTCAGCTTTTTTTAAATTGCAATATGCTCTTGTAGATAAGGATGCTTTACCAAGTTTAAAGTTTGACTCCTAACTCCCTGCCTTAGCAATGAGCAGAGCCCTTTCAATGGATCAAAGGTTTGAACTTGAAGGAACAAAACATTGTTCTAAAGGTAAATATATTTCAGCTTATTAAGTTATTCATCCTCACGGTCTCAGACAACGAGTTTTTAAGGTTTTTCAAAGGCATTGAGCTGTCCTGTTATTAGACTTTTAAAATGGATTAGGCTTCTCATTAGGTGGCCACACTGTGCTATGACACATGTACTGTATTAGAAGCTGTGAACTTCTGCATGCCAGTGCTGCTGGGTTCTTTATTTTGTTTTACCAATGAGAAACATTTTATATGAATACAAAACTTTATTGTAAAAAAAAAAAAAATATATTTCCCCAGTGTCTTTTTGTGTCAACAAAGGACTTTCCTGGAGAGTAATGAGTTTGCACTAAGCAGGCAAACACAAATAAACGAAGTCTATGTGGATAACCAAGTGTGGTGTATGTATATATTGTATCTCCAAGGATTTAAAAACCCAACAGCACAAGGAATCTACTCCTTTTGGAAAACAATAGCTATTTATGAAGCATTTTTGCCATTTAAATTGCCAGAGAAAAATTAACCCTTATTATTTCAGGCACTCCTGAACAGATTCTAAATAGTCACTCTGCACCTTGCAGAGGGAAGAGGGTCTGGAGCTGCCTTGGGCTCCCGAGCTTGGCCTTTCAGTGGCTGCAGTGCTGGAATTCCCAAAGCCATCAAGAGATTAATGGGCAGACATCGCACTTTTAATGGAGACACAGCGTTAAACTTCTCCCAAAGTTTAAAAAACCCAGCACAGACTAGGACTGGCTTCACCACCACTGTGCTGGAACTTGGCAGTGGGTTAAGAGGACACATCAGCACTAAACAACAGTTTGGAACAGGAAGAGAAGATGGATATCTAATCCGACTGAAACTGCAAAGAAAATAATACACAGGCTAGCTGGAATGGACCCAGCAGGCTCAGCCTAATGGCTCTGGGCTTAGGAAAAGCTCTGCTCTGCTCAGGATCTCACTACCAGCCGTGCCTACCCCATGTCAGCAGCTGGATTTGGAGTAGCCAGAACCTCCCTCTTGTAGTAGAACTGAAAAATCGGTCATGGGTCTTTTAAAATCCAAACCAGTCCATTAATATGGATGTACCAATGGTCAGGCATGTCTGGGAAGAGATAAGATTCATATTTCACCCTTGTGTTTCTTTTCTACAGAAGATATGAAAAAAAGTCTTCCAAAATGTAAATACTTCCTACTTAGGATACAAGTAAGAAGAGCATTGCTCTGTTGCTTCAAACAGAAAAAGAAATAAATATCTAAAATCTTTCCACCCAGGAAGTCCCAGAAGCCTCCAAATTTCCTGGTTATCTAGGAAAAGCCCTTCACACAAGTGCTGTTTCCCAACACATGAGACATAAATCGCTTCCAACCTCTGCACAGGGACATCCCAAGAACTGGAACTCCCGAGAGCTGGGACGGCAGCCAGAACCTTCGGGAGCAGCCGCCCGGGGTTCCCACACCGGAGCTGTTACAGATGAAGCCTGTGGTGTCTCAAGTTCTTCCTGAAGGCTGTTCTCATGCAGATCCAGGAGAATGTGAAGGAACCTGTCTCTCCCAGCCTGAGCCCAGGGAAAAAATGCAAATGCAGAGCAGCTCCAATGTGGAGGAGCCGCTCCGGTGAGTGGCTGCACACAGGGACTGCGGACACTCACCCTGGCATAGGGACCAGTGCTCCTCTGGGAGAAAGAAGTCAAAGTTCCCGTGATTCATTCCTTAGCATGGCTCCCTTCTGGAGCTTCACGGGCAAATTTTAAAGGTTCTGTCCTACTGCAAGTTGCAGAGGCACTTGAGTCTGGCCTAAAGCCAAGTTGGGGACTTCTTTATTTATAGTCCGGCTAGCTCTTAGCTGGATCAGTTTTCTGGTCTGGGCCATTGCCCTGAAGACTGATGCTGGAGCAAGAGAGGCAGCAGCAACAACCATCTGGAAGATGAAGAGAGTGGGCTGGGATTTCTGGATCACTTAATTCAGGATGAAGTGACCATCTAACAGCAGCCTCACTTGCTTTTGGGAACACCTTCTGGACACACTACCACCAAATGCACTCTGGACATTTTACTCCTTTTCCAAAGCAATGCATCTTTTTAAGAAAGAGAAGATTCCAAAACAGAAATGGATTGACACAAGAAATCTGAGGATTCAAAAGAAGATGACTGTTGGTGTTCAGGAGTGCTCAGTTCTACACAACACCCCCTGTATTCCTTTCTCTCAGATTCCCAATAGTTCACCATACTACATGAGCTCATGCTGCACTTTAAAAATCCCATGTAAACCTCATGAATGATTTTTCAGGATGAAGAAGGGAACAAAGCCTTGGCAGCAGTCGGACACAGGCACAATCCAGGGACGCTGCCACTTGCTGCTGGACGGCTCCCCCTCGTGCCTCTCCCGACAGGAGGTGAGATTCCCTCACACCCCATACAGACAGACTGGACACGTGCTCAGAGTCTCTGATGTACAAGGATGACACTTCACAAAGGACACTGAAATCTCAGCTCCTTATCAACACGTGTTCCATAATTAAAATCACATTAAGCGTGGTTTTGTCAGGGTGAGGCCTCGCATGGTTGTGGTTTTGATTTACTGGACACACTAATTGCTTTCTGAGATGTAAGAATCAAAATATTTGTCAAAATATTACTGGCCACTGTCTAAGGGGGCAGAAGGCTTGTGCTGGCTCTTGGGTGATGTGGTGAGTGGGAACTCTGTCAGTCTGGCTGCGCAGCCGCCTCTGAGGCAACACAAACACCACCCTTCACTCGATTCCCATCTCTCTCTTTGCATAAACACCTCCCAATGGGACACTGTTTGCCTTCAAGATTTCAGGGGTCCATAAATGCAAAAATAAATCAGTCAGAGGGAACACATATATGTTCAATCTGGATATCCGTACAGTGGAACTATTTGTGCAACAATTTTATACTGAGATTACACATTGCAATTCTTTACACAGAAAATCCCTAAAAACGTGGTCCAATTTAAACCAGGGACCTGGGCAGCTTCCTGAACAGAATGAGCTGGCCCAAATCATGCTTGGATTATCCCAAAAATGACCTATCCTAGAAGGACTTCACTGAACTTAGCTGGGCACTTTCTATTCAGATCCCAGTGTCAAGGTCCAAAAAAAGATCTGCACTTAATAAACCTTTTTTATACTAAGGACTCAAAGCCTGGGATTTCACTTCCCTCTCTCCACACACACATCATTTTGACCCACAGGACAATTATTATGCAGCCTGTCTTCAGCTGCAATAGAGCACAAGCTTAATACTCCTGACAAACCCATTTTTTGCCTAACCCACTTTCTCCTTAAGTCACAAATCTCACTTGGAAACACTGTGAACTGGAGCCCTACTAATTAACAGCCCCACAGAAACTTGAATAACTGATTATCTGCAAAACTGATGCATCTAAAATGAAATATAGAAAGTCCTGTCTTTGAAAGATGCTCAATCTCTGGATCCAGCTTTACTGCCAAAACCTGCCACACACAGCAAAACAGTTGAATAAAGGAAAAAATAAGGATACTGCAGCCTAATTCACTTTTTAAACATGGCCATTGGTATTATTTCATGAAGTTTTGTAGAGGATTTAACTTCTCCCTAGGTCTCTATCAGCACTTTTTCAAGTAATGACAAATCTGATTTGTTACAGGAAAAGGCTGAGTGTATCTTAACCCCCGAAGTACAGCTTAGGACCGAAGAACATTGACTTCCCAGCTTCCAGATCCCTTTGGAAACACTGAATCCATTGTACAGGACTTTCTCACTTCCCTGCACGGAGCCTGTGGAGGCTGAAATGGGCTCAGTGGGATTTGTGATGGAATCCTGACTGCCCTGAGGTGAGAGAGACTTGGGTCAGGGATGTCAGGGAAGCTGTATTTCACTGCTGGAATGTTCCCTGTCTCCAGGTACACGCGCAGGGCCCTTCCATTGGCTCACAAGGGATGGGCCCTCCACAGCCATGGTTTTAAAAAGTTTTGATGTCTGTAATTGCTACTTTGTTACACATATTTCACCATTTATCCAGAATTTCCCATTTCACCCTGTTGTTCAGTAGATTTACAGAAGTGAGCCAGTACAACTGGCTTGGATATAATGTTGTCACTCCCCTTATTCCAAATGGTTCAGGATTTTATTTGCCATTGCACACAGGCTCCAGAAGGTATGGATTGCATCCTGTGTGTGTTAACACAGGGCTGTATCTTTGGGAAATTCAGAATTCAAGGAACACAGAATCATCCTCTGCACCAGTCACCAGTTCACAGACTGCAAACACAGGAAGCCCAGTTAAGGAAAGATCTGAAGACACGTGGGACTCCTCACAAAGGTACTGACAGAGTGTTTAACCCCACAACCCTCACAGGAACTTAAAAGTGAAACTAACAGGAAAGGCAAAACACCTTTTTCCATTCAATTTTCCCAGGGAATCTAATCTTTCTACTTTTAACCCACTCAAATTGCTCAGCTGCTGCAGAAGGATTTAGCTTCTTTTCTACACTTTGGACACCAGCACGGAAAGGAGAATTTGACTTTCTGCATGGAAAGACTGCCACCAACCACGCTCAGCCCCAGAGCCTAACAGGAGGGTATTTCCTCCCTCTGCTCTCCTCAGCAGTACCTGGAGTCGGTGTCTGTTCTCCCAGCGAGGTGGGGAACCCTCTCTGGAGAAAAAGCCTTTTTCCTTACAAGGGAAAACACCAGGAGATAAAGATCTGATGGGTTTAAGCTGCTCTGATGTGCAAACTAATATCTGAAACAGAACTTCTGCTGCCAGTCTCCATCTTGCTTCTCCTGGCTGATGTCACTTTCTTGCACAACACACTGACACTTCTTCCCATAAAGATGCAGACTGCTCATCCAGAGGGCAACCAGAAGGACAGGGGAGACACGGGTGACTCCACAACCACCTCCAAGTCGTCAGGATAAAACCAGCCCTCACTAACTCTATGAGACATAAAAGCAGCCCAGACCTCACCAAGGGATCTTAGGTGGCATCTGAGTGCAAATGACAACCCATGACAATAATGGCCATTGGCACTTTTCTGATGGAAAAGAGCCCATTTTCCCATTTCCTTGAATCAGATGGTGATTATGGACATGAGCCTGCAAAGGACCTTTTTTGCCAAAACTGTTCTTTTTCCTCACTCCCAGTCAGATGGTGGGAGATTTTTTTTGAGTGCCCCTACTGTAAATTGCCAAGAATAACTGTTGCCTCCCCTAAAATGGGAGTGAAAACAGCCCTGCAGGTTCCCTCTGAAGTGACAGCAGCTCCGACCGACTTCAAAGGAGACGCGAGGTTTTTAGTGAGGGCTGTTTGTTGATTTTTTCTCCAGTGAAGTGATATTACATGGCATTTCCAACCCTCAATCCTATTAAGTGACAGAACTACCTAATAGCACTCATTAAATAACATAACTTGGTGTCAGAAATTCACTGACAGGCTCCTGCAATTGAAGTGGTAGATTTATGCCCTAAAACAATACAGGTTTGGTGTTATTGTGACGGGGGTTTTTAAATAAGTGTCATTTATTTTAACAGGTGAAAGCATAATAGCCAGGACAGTTCATGAAAAGGTTATCCCAGCTGAGAAGCTGGTTCCTGAATTTTACATTTAGAGGGAAGAAAGAACTAAGAAAATGTTCATTGCTGCTGAACTCCTCCAGCTCTGGGAGATCATTTCTTGGGTGACACCACCCTACTCTGTAGTGTTGTCACAAGGCACTCAAGTGTTCCAGCACTATTCAGGAGCTTCCCATCCTTCTGTCCAAGGAGATACTCAGAGTTAAGTATAGGTGAAGTAGAAAACAAGTAACAGCCTGAAGCTCTCAAAGGACAAAATCAGAATTCAGAATAAACTCTGTTATCAACATTACAGCACAAGGATCGTGTCCATACATCCTGCACAGGGACAAGTTAAGTTTGACACAGCCAAACCCATTCCAGGTCAGCACAGTGACAGAGCTGAGCCGCTTTTAACAGCTGATGCTGCTGAAAGCTCTGTCCCAACCTTCTCTCCCTTCTCTTTTCCACCAGCACATCCCATCACACAATCCTGCTGCTCCTTGGCACCAGTCTGAGCTTTGACCAGCCCTTCACTGCTAACTGCACAAATCCTCAGGCCTTTTTCTTCAGTTTTCTGAAGGTGCAGTGAGCTGAATCTGCTCAGACAGGAGTCCAAGTGCCAGAGCAGCACAGGGAACTTCCAGGACCATGAAATAATTTCGGAGTAAAGGGACCTCTGGAGGTCACCAAGTCCAAGACAATGAATCATTGTCTTGGCTGTGCTGGATCAGGCAGAACAGAGAAACCATCCTGCAGCCTTCTGGATCTGGCACCAAAATACCAACTCTCACAACTGTCCAATGAGTTTTTAAGGGGTTTTTTTGTGCAGCATGAGTGTTTTTGCAAAAACGACTTCTTTCTGTATTTTAAAAGAACAATTACAATAATAAAAAAAAAATTCTTCCTGGAAACGACAATTACCAGTTAAATCCCTGACTCTAGCGTTTCGACCAAAGGCAGAATGCTCTAAGGAATAACAAAACAATACAGCGAATATTTGTGCAGCAGGAAGAATTTGGAGGTGTTTGTTTATCATAGTCTGTTCCTACTAGACAGAAAGGTTCCTAAAGAACCCATATAAAGAGCTCTGATTATTAATAAAGTCATGAAATGGTATTTCTAACCTATTTATAAATGGTTTAAAGGAAATCACAAATACATAAAAACAAAACCAAGTTTACAGTAAAAGGGCAGAGAACTAAATTGGTTATTCCAGTAAGCAGTATGTTATATGGAACTGAGCTGAGCATGTCTGCCACCATTCTACTTGGAAAAAATCAGAGTGGGGAGAGGAGAAAAGATTTTTAGTTTACCTTTTTTTTGCAGAAGCCAAACAAAAGGGAAAAGCCCATATATTGTATTACCCTACTGTACATATGGACAAGTAGTTTGAGTAATGTACACAACGATTTCACAATGTGCTTCGAAAAGATTCAGTAATGGCTTTGGAAATATGGGAAAGTAATTTTTAACACCACATAAAAAAGTAATAGAGGGCCCAATCCTGTCACCACTAACTTAAACTGGGGAGAGCTGAACTTGCAGGATCTTATGGCGGATTTAGAACACTGTTCAACAGGCCAGTTTGGATATTAGCAAAGCCCAGCCTGGCTGGCTCCCATCACATCCCCACTTGCTAAATTACTCCCCTCCTCCATTATAATTTAAAACAAAAATATTTTTACTGTCTTGAGTACTTGTGTATTTGGACAGTGCCTGTCTTTCCCTGTCAGCCTGACAGCCCTGAGCACTCTGACCATCAGCTGCCTGAGCACAGAGAGCTGCAGCCCAGCCAGACTCACCAAGGCAGAGCTGCCCACTCTCAACAGCAGCCCTGAAAGCACCAGAGTCTGGTGAAGTTCTCATTTTCTGCATAATACTGCCACACAAACAAATGTCTCCCACCCAGTCAGAGGACATCGTGTTCAGTTTTCAGACATCTTTACGTCCGAAAGAAACATTTTAACATCTACACAGTAAGAAAAATGCCAAAGATGAATGTAGGGACTGAGAGACTGTGTTAGGGACCAGCCACCCTCCCCACCAGTGACATCAGGATATGGCACATTTCACAACCTGAGTCTTCACCCAAAAGCCCTTCCCTTTCTCACCCATCCCACTGCAGTTCGAGGTGGTGCTGGAAATACCAAACCTCGGAATGTGGCACATGAGATTTTAACCATTGTCCAGCAACCCTGTTGCACTTCCCAAGATGCTGCTGGATCAGAACAAAACTCGGATACAATTTATTTTAAAAGGGAAAAACCCAAACAAATGAGTAATTAGTTACTCTTTCTCATGCAATCTCACTGGCCAAGTCTGCGCTCCAGGGCCCATCCATTTCTGCCTCCTCTGGCTCCCACCTCGGACACACCCGGCATGCTGTGATCCAACAGCACCATGTCATGTGCTAGGGAGTTAAATGCAGTAAATACAAGGGCAATGACCCAGAGTTCTCATTCACCCTCTGCTTGTCTCACAGTGTTTCCCAGGACAATTTCTGCTTTGAGCATCTAAAACCTTTCCATTTCTGTCAACTGTTCCAACTCATGAACTGACACCTTGAAGCTGCACAAACACAGAAGGGTTCTACCCACAACATGCACTCAGACTCAGAAGTCTGCTGGGCTGCCTCAGGGCAAACCTCCTCTTCACTACCAATGTGTTAAACCCTACAATTCAGCCCAAATAAGCCACAGACCCTAAAGATCCAGTGCTTCCTTCTGGTCTCCTAGTTCGGGTTTAAAAGCAGTATTGGCTCCAAGTTCAGCTCTACTGAAAATACCTCTATCAGTGCCTGGCAGTTCTTACATTTCCAAGACAACTCATCAGATTAATCCAGGCTGTTTTGTCTCTTCCTTCTAGTTTAGTGATACCCACCAACAATAAAACTTTTCCTATTCAAGTCTCTTGCTGCTCTTGAAGGGCTGAAACAACATGGTAAAAAAGTTCTACCACAGTAAAGTTGGTCTTGAGGAGGAAAGTTTATTTCTTGGGCTTTTTATGACCTTGCTGACATTTCCTAGCCATAATCTGGAAATGTTAAATGATAAAAAATACAATATTAATCAACCAATTGAGTTGCCATTTCTAATTTTGGAGAGAAAACTGGACAGAGAAATAATCAAAGACTTAGCAAAAAAGCAGATGGCTGGAGAGTGCTTCTGGCAGTCATGCTACTTGCACATGGGACCACTTGAGTTTAACAAATTGGACAACAGAGAGAGAAATGAAATGGAAATTGGGGCTCTACTCCATTCAAATTCTTCAGAATGTTTGTTTTGGATTTGTACCTCTGCTGCAATTTACAACTCTAGATTAGATATAGCAAGAATAATATTCTTGACTAGAAGAAAAACAGAATGGCTGAACTGTTTGCCAACTCACACACATTGTCTCCCTGTGTACAAATAATACCAACACATAAATGGGTCTAAATAAAACCCAGTACTAAACGTGTCTTTTACTACACAGCAGTAAAGTTGCACAAGACATTTCCCTGAGTAAAATTGCAAGGCCCATATCAGCATGGAAACAGGATGGAAGGAAAACCCAGAGCAACCCGAGATATCACAGCTGTCTCCATGCAGCAGAGACCTCCTATTGCTATGGGGAATACATCCCAAAACACACTGCTCAGGAACTAAAGGGGCATTTGTTTCCAGCATGAACTAGTTTTGAGACACAAGGCATAGTTCAATGCTTCTTAATTGATCAGGAAGGTAAAAAACCACAAAACCGATGTCAGCTGTATCAGTACCAAGGCACACAGGTAGCAGACGATACCAAAAAAGGAAGAAAAGAGACTCATTCTGTCAGTCCTCCTGCAAGAAATCAGTTGCCTCAGTGTTTTAACAGGAAAACATGAAGGTCTTTCTCAGTGAGATGCCAGTTGCAGCTTAAGGAAAGGTATAGCCAAATATGACATCACCTACCACAACCAAAAATTAAGATGAAAGTTGTGCTGGTCTCAGGGACCAGTCACTCACCAGGGAACCGGTGGTTTTATGTGCACGCCTTCCTGAAGAATCCAAAAATAACATTTTTCCATGGAGCAGAAATTCCTGCAGCGTTCACGCTTTTCCTTTCAGCAATGTTGCAATCCAATGTGCCAGTCCTGTGTAATGAGGTCATCCGACAGTGTAATTTGTAGTATTTCAGTCTGTCAAAATTGATCTTAGAGTTTCTATGGCAACTAGATCCAAACAAAAGATGGAGCAGACAGAATTCGTCTGTCCCTGCCACCACCCAGATTTTTATATAAATATATATGTGCATATTTATAAAGCATTACACGTATATAAAGTTAATGTTCATGATTCATCATTAAGCAACACTAGAAAACTGGCACTGGAGAAATAGCACACAGGGCTAACATTAAAAAAAGGTAATAAATGTGTAAACTGACATCAATAAAATACATTTAAAAAAGGTAATTCTTCAATTCTCGAACACCTGGGAACAGAGCATGCTTTTCCCCTAAAACCCAGCCAGGAAAAGATATTATCCATTCCTGCTTGGGATAGATGGAAGGGAATCCTGGCTTTGCTGCCATGAGTTGAAGAGCACGACACCTTCCCCTCTGAAAAAATCACCCTTCAACCATTACTGTTAACATGTTCATGCTTAGGAAAGCTTGACTGTCACTCAGCTTCCTAAGCTTGGGTTTGGAAGCTCTTATTCAAGTCTTGCATGTCTATCTATTTATTTTAGTGCCCCTGCAGGAGCTGAGCTGGGTCCACCTGTTGGATGGAAAACTCTGGATGAGAAACCCAAAGCCATTTACAGTTAAATAATATGATTGACATCAACACCAGCCAGCCCCTTCCTTTTGAAATAAATTGGTGGGATAAGCTTGATTTTCCTACAGATCACTTCTCCTTGACATTGGAGGAGCTTCTGAGCACTCCTCAGGAGACTTCACTTGGGTCCTTATCACTGATTGCCAACCACACACTGTGTTCCTAACACAATTCCTGACATTCCATGCAAATCCCAGAACAGCCACATGGGTCCTGACTTGGGCTTTAAGGAAAGGATGAACCTCCCCTATCAGGTGGCATGTACCTGCCTCCAGAAATCTGTGTGGAGTCCATGAATGATTTTCTGACTCCTGTGTAGTGCCACTTTACAGCCTCTGGTGTAAAAACATGGGACAGTTTTAGCAGATCCCTGAACAGGGTGGGAGGCAATTTCTGAGAGCAATGTGCTGGCTGGCAAGAGGGTGATATACTCACTTTTGTTGTGCTGTGTCACTGCAGGTCCTGTGGGTTTGCTGCTGGCTGCCATCTCTGGAGGTCACCACGTGCCTGATTCCCAAGGCACTGGATCAGCCACAGGATGCGATTGTGGCTGGAAGGCAGTTTGTCCTCTAGGCCAACTGCTAGTGCCTGTTAAGAAAAAGACAGAATGTTAACTTAGTTAAATATTGGCTATTTACCACCCATTGTAAAGAAACAAATACTCTGAAAAACAGGCTACTTCTCTGATCCCAAACTCTTCTCCTGGAAAACAGAATTTCCCCATCAGTTTATGTCTGATGGACAAAAAACTCAGGGTGAATATAGGAATAAAATGGTGTGCACACATAGTCTGAAGCACAGCAATGTTTCTACAGCTTACTCTCCTAAAATTAAACACACTCAAGCCTTTCACCTAAGCAAAGACCCTCGCTGCAATGAGCCTGGCAGTCCTGTTCACCCTGGACCCAGGCACCGACCTCCCAATGCCCGAGAGCTCGCTCCGGGTGCAAGTGTCTCAGGACTTTGGGGGGTGGCTCACGCCGAGATGAGGTGGTCCAGGGTGAGAAGCCGACGAGGCACAGTGGAAATAAGGCAAGGAGGCAAAGGGCTGCGAGAGGGGGGGGGGGTCTCCCCCAGATCTGCTCTATTGCAGGGATAGGTGAAGCGATACGGGAAGGGTGCCATGGCGGCAGAACTCCGAGAAGCCGGAAGTGCGCAGCCGGTTAACAGGGAGGGGAAACCTGGGAGGAGCTGGGGGGAACAACCAATGGGATACGGGGCAAGGGGAGGGTGCAAAGGGCAAGGGGAGGGTACAAGGGTTCAGGATCCAGTTAAAACACTTGAGGGGAGGGTACAATGAGCAATAACCAATAAAGCATCGAGTATCACCGAAGCTTCTGGAAAGGTTGGTCGGCCCAGAGCCCCGGGCACGTCTTCCGTCGGCAAGGAAAGGAAGGTCCCGCCTACCGAGTCCTCCCCGAGGGAGGAGCCTCCTGTATCGGAGGTGAAGCTGGAGCAGGCGGCTGCTGCAAAGGCTGAGGCTGCACCTCGCACGGACCCTGACCCCACAAAACGTATTCACTGGATGTAACGACAGTGAACAATCCAACCCTGGCAGAAACTGAACTATGTCTTATAGTGAATTACTGATGCTTCTTAACGACTTCTGTCTATACAGAATACTGGCATTTCACAGCTTATCTAACAGCTGACCCATGGCAGCTGACCCTTGGCATGTCTTCACATGAATATAGTTATAAAAATGTACACAATGAGCTTTTGAACTTCAAAACATCATCGCTCTGCTACTGCAGCAGGAGATGCAAAATGCTTGTTGAGGTAGGAGTGTTTAGGAAGTATAAAAGTAAACGAAACGAAACTGTGGATTTTTGTCCTAATTATCACCAGTTTGTGTCTGTCAGAGAAGATGTACCTTTTCCATGTGAAACCCCTCATTACCCCCTCCATCCAATAAAGGCAAGCAACACTGAACCTTAAAGTTCCTGTCTGCATCCAGTTTACAGGCCCCACCATCCTGCCCTTTGAAACGGAGTCACATATGAGGCACATCAGAAAAACTGGAGGAAATTTGAGATAAAAAAGATTTTAAAATAAAAACAGTATTTATGTGTCCCAAATGGGAAGTTTGGATCAGCAAGGGCAGGAAACGGGCCGGTATTTAAGCTGATTACCCAAGCAAAGTCCTCTGCCTTTTCAGCAGAGCCACAGTCCCTCAGTAAAACCATTTAAATTAATTGGAGTTTAGGGCAGGGGGAGCGGGGGGAAGATGTCAAATTTTATCTGGAGTGTTAGTGATGGCTGGCTGGAGAGGGCCTTTCAGGGCTGCTAATTGGGCCGCTTTACTGCGACGCCACACCGGGTTTCCCTGACGGGCCCTAACGAGGCCAGGGCGCAGGTGGCCGCGGTGGCCGCGCTGTCGCAGCCGCTCAGGGCCCGCTCGGCTGCACCGGCGGCTCGGGGCCTGCCGGGCATGGGCCCAAAGGTCCTTCCCGGAGAGGGAGTGAGAGCCTTCACATTTGTACCAGGAATTCACACAAATAAAAGTCTTTTTGGCCACGCTGGCCCTATGGACATGGATCTTATTATGCGTTTTACCTAATTATCAAGCGGGCTTTTCTCCTCGCGGAGCCGCGTCCCCTCGGGCTGTGCTTCCATTGGTGTTTGCACACATGTAAAAACTACATCTCCTCATTCACACTTGCACATAACTGACGAGACAAATAATATTATCCTAGTGGGAAGAGCCAGAATTAGAAAGGAAATACTGCAACGTTTAGATTTAATCTGGTGAGCGTTAGATCATGATTCACTCTGACATAAAAGCTCAAGAGCACATTTAGCCAGGGCGAAACGCATTACTGTGTTTTACATGAGAAGGAAATAAGTCTGATGTTTCACGGGCTGCATTGTTTGCTGTTGAAATCCTAATGACTGCCCACGCTCTACACCTACGTTGTACTTAATGAATTGGGTTTAAATTTCAGAAAGCTCCAGCAACAAATTGGACGATTGTATTTGCTTCTGGCTCTCCACCATAGAGGAGTTTTTAGTAGAAGAGAACAGAAAAGAGACAATAAATTTTTAAAAAAGGTTTCAAATGTAGCACTTCATTTATCTTCATCACATATCACTGGAGTATTTTTAAAATAAGCATCTTTTTTGATAAAATATTTTTTCAAACGGGTAACTACTCAAACACCATAAGCAGAATTGGAATCACTGGTTTTCAATATCCACAGTTAAATGTCCTGCTCAAGGCTCAGGAAGTTTTGCTTTACCAAATAAAACACTGGATTAATGCTCCATATGAAACAGTGGCTGAATCAACACCAGTTTTACAACTACCTTAACCCAACCTTCTGCTTTCCTCTCACTGTCATCCACAAGACTGCAGTGCTTCCCTCCCATCACCTGCTGCTTTTCAGTGGCCATAGGAAAGCACAAATCCCTGCAGCCTCCTCCCTGCTCATTCTTGCTCACATCAGTGAAAGGGCAGCAGCACAGTCCTGCCCTGGTTTAACACAGCCCAGCATTAGCAGGCTCCAGGATAGATATTTTTTTTCCTGGTACATATCCAGGCCCAGCTGTGTTTTCCAAGCAGGGCTCTCCATCAGCATCCCCAGCACTCTCTCAACAGGACAGAATAGATTCCATTTCATAGAATCATGGAATAGGTTGAGTTGGAAGGTATGTTCTAAAGGCCATGAACGGGAGCACCTTCCACTAATTCCCATCCAACCTGGCCTTGGGCACTTCCAGGGATGGGGCATCCACCGCCCCTCTGGGGAACCTGTGCCAGTGTTTTACCACCCGCATTGTAAAAAGTCCTTTCTTATATGTAATCTAAGAATTTCGCCCGTGTGCTGTTCACGGGAGGAATTTATAGCTGAGACGTGAACACAATTTTGTCAGTGCCTTCCTCAGCCCAGGGCATCCCAATAAAACCCCCACGTCTGGCTTTCCAGCATAATCTGGGTTTTACTTATACTCATTCCTGTTGCTACATGAAGGAAATGTGCTGAGAGGAACACAAGTCTATCTAAAACACCCAGATACACAGAACGAGCTGCTGACTCTTTCTCACAGATGCCAGTTCCCAGGAGCTGCTGTGACTCCATGAACATGGTTCTCCCAGATGAGGGTTGCAGAGCTCTCTAAGTATCTGCAATTTCAAGGCAGATAAATGTTATGTAAACTCAAATTTTGCAACTTTATTGCTGTGTATTATTTCATGCCAAGGCGTGCTTTACATAGACGGCAAACATCATTGAATTTATTTTCTGAAAAAAGCAAAATAAAGTTTCCAGTTCTGCCTGGCCTCGAGTTTGTTTATAAACACAGGAGCAGACTGGCCTTATTACAATGGGGATGGCAGGAAAAAAAAACCTTCTTCAAGCTGAACATGAGCCAAGAGTGCTCTCAGCAAGTGAGGGCTTCATCTGAGCATGGCCTTGGCCTCTTGGGCCTGATAAAGAGATGGTGATTTAATAACAGGTTATCTAAAAGGAGATAGTAACAACTCCCTCACTTGGAGGGAAATTACAGTGATGACAGAGCCAAAATTCTCCTTCAAGACAGATGCTGGAACAAGGGGTAACATCAAAAACTGTGCCTTGGCCGGCCCAGATCAGAGATTAGCAAAGAAGTTTTTCAGCAGAAGGGTGATGCAGCCCCTAGACAGGTGCCCAGAGAGGCACAGGATGGTGATCCTTGGAGATATTTCATGCTAAACATGGGCCTTTTGACACTTTTGATAAAATACGTTGCAGAACAATTCTTGAGGTGTTGGAGGAACCACAGATGTTTGGCACTTCTCAAAAACACCTGTCCCTCTTTCTTTAATAAACAAAAGCCTTCAAAAGCCTTATCATCAAATGCCTGATGACTGTGGCTCCATGCCTGTATCCCCACAACACCACACCATTTGGGGGTCCCATGCACATGCAAACCCTGGTTTTGATGGACCTTTCCCTATAAACACAGGCTTAGGAGTAACAGTGCAGGATCTGTTCATGCCAGTTATGTCACAAGAGCAAACTGCACATATTTGAAAAGATTATCAGTCAACTACAGTTCTTTCCACTGTAGAAACAGTTACTCAGTTAAGATAAACAAAGAAATTCCCATGCACTGAAAAGGAAAACCTATTAACTGATTAAACATGTGAATCAGTTGATAAACTGGTTATCAAAGTTCTGAAAACATTTTTAACAATGACCCTTCCTGCCATGTTTAACAATGACCCATAAAAGCTAGAATAATCCAGCCCTTTACAGGAAACCAGCTGGATAGAAAGCAGAAAGTATTTCTGATCTGAGAAGCTGCAGCTATGCCATATGAGCTGACAAATTTAGACACTATTTATGAGTAAAGTAGTGATAAACATTTCAAATGCCAATTAAAAGCTTTGCACAAAGTTTTTTCAAAGGTTTCTAACTCTTTTCAGCACAAAGAAAAAAAAAACCCATCTGATGGATGTTTGTAACTCATTCCTCACTTCAGGCTTTTCAGGTAACTATAAAAATACTTATTAATAAAACCAAACCAAAACACTCCTTAGTTTTCAGGACAAGTTGAAGAGCTACAGGTGGAATAGGAATGTAAATATGTATATTTTTCTTACAATTGATCATGCACATCCCGTCTCAGAAAAAACTCCACCTCAGAACTATTTGCAGACATGCAAAAGCAGAACGCAGCACAGGCTTATAGTGAGATTTCACATGAGAGAGAACATGGTTTTACTTCTCAGTACATTTTTTAAAAGGTACATTGAAAAAACTGCTGGCTCTGACCTTAGGGATAGCTGCAAGATCCTTTTTAGACAAGCCCAGATCCACAGAAGAACAAAAACTTGGGTGCCAGGTAAAGGTCATGGCTAACGAACAACATCACAACTGTTCACATGCAAAGCATGGACAGAACCTGCTGTATTTAAAGAAAATGTCCCTCGAGAACTTCAGGTGAAGATTTATGTTTTCCCAAAATTCAGAGAAATATTCAGACCTAGGGCACTTTTCAGAGCATTCTATACCAAGGCTTGAATCTATTCCTCTTCCTCCTAAACTTTGTATTAGCCATGTTAACCAAAACACACCCAAATCCTACTTCTGCATGGCTTCATGGCAAGCAAATTGCCTATAGGTTTATTTTTCATGATCAAAAAAGTCTGTCCAGCTAAAAGGCAACATCACAAATCAGAGAAACCCCAGACTACAAGGTATTCTCACCGGGGTCTTGTACAGCAAGTT
Source organism: Rhipidura dahli (assembly GCA_013399225.1). Taxonomy (NCBI): domain Eukaryota; kingdom Metazoa; phylum Chordata; class Aves; order Passeriformes; family Rhipiduridae; genus Rhipidura; species Rhipidura dahli. Next base: position 436,717 of record VXAC01006905.1, on the reverse strand, counting down.
AGCCAAGACTCCGACATAAAACTTTTCAATCAACGAAGAACTTTTTAAAAAGTCACAGAAAAAAGATTCAGGCTTTCTACCAGTTACTGCAGAGTGTTGGAAGTAAGTTAAAACAGTCGGTATTTAAACATTTGGCTTTACAATGATCTTAAAACAATCCAGTCTTTTTAAAAAAACATCTCCCAGCCTTCTCCTAAGCTGAAATAATAACACATACAGAATTAAATGCCAGTATTCTATTTTCATTCCAGAAACACAACATTTAAAAGCAATCAAATGAGGCATTTTTTAACAGAGCAGCATAAATAAAAAGAAAATGTCCAGAGTTTTTCAATTCTGAAAAGTCTGCTACCATTTCTGGGAACATCATATCTCAACCGTGGGGCTTGCTCACTGTATAGAAAGACCATATTTATTTGGCTACAGCCCTGTTCTCAGTAAGCACTGATGGCTATGCTTTTGGAAGAGGAAGAAAACAAGAGGTTCAGAGTGTTATTTTGAAGTGTATTCCAAGACAATAATGGGTTTGAAATACAGCTGAGCTCCATGCAAACCTGGAATGTGGAAGGAGCATCTCTCTGTGAAGAGCTCCTCAGTTCATCTAATCTAAAAAGAGATGAATACACTAAGGATTTGAGAGTTTCAGTTCTGTAATTTGAAAAAGATGTCAAACTGCCCAGTTCATATAATTAAGGTCATGCTGCACTTCTTTGGTGTCCAGAAACAAAGCAGGAGCAGAACAGTCCATTCTCCCCATCATCTCCCTCTCAACAGTGGGAAGCTCCCAGTGGGAGCTGCTGCCTTGCAGAGGTTTAATGGTGTGTGAACAGAAAGTCAGAACAAGTTTCCCCATAACCCCTGGCTCAGGCAGTTCCTCCTCCTCTGCCTCAGAGCAGGACTCCATGTGGGCTTTGTGTAAAGCAGAAATGCAATTTCCCCATTTATGATGATCTGAATATTCCTTCAAATGAGATTAAGCAGAAAAATTTGCAGCCAGTTTTGCAACCTTTCCTTTCTCCTGCTTATCCCTGACTCTGGAGCAGCCCCTGACCTCAGCACTGCCATTTTGTAAAACCAAACCCTACACTTTTACAGAACCTGCTTGATTTCAAATGTTTCAGTTACCAGGTGCTCAGCTTGGATACCTTGAAGAATTTTTAAATTTTCAGGTGGTGAGAACACAGAACTTTCAAGTCACTTTTCTCCAGACAGCCCAGAACCACTGAGTCCACAGCGATCACCAAACATTTCCAGTGTCTGTTGCAGAAACTTGGTTACCTATAAATACATTTACAGCTATAGCTACCTCATACATCCCAGCTGTGTCAGCAAGCAATTAAATGGCTTTTCCTATTCTACTTAGATATTTTTGCAGTTACACATGACACACAATCTTTGCTCTTCTTCTAGGGATGAAAGTTGAGTTGTAAAAGTATAACAGAGTGATGCTGCAATTCACGGTTCCTGCTTTCAAAGAAATCTCCTTTAGAACCCATGATGCAATGAAGCATCATTTTCAAAACCAGGTTTCAAGCTCTGCAAAAGAAGGCAAAAGTGGCAGACAAATCCCACTCAGGTCTGGTCCTTGCTGCAGCTCAGGCCAGATCAAAGGCAGCAGGTTTGGTGTGCCAGACTTCCTGAAGCTCTTCTTTGCAACTGGGAATTCCTGCCAGCTCCAGGGAAGGTGTTCTATGGCTCACACACAGCCTGACTCATCACCTGCAGCTCGATGCTGCATCAGGCATCCCTGGGACTGTCTCAAAACGGCAACTGGGGGCGTGTTCCCACAGACTGCTGGGATATGTGGGCACATCACATGTCCCATGGGTGGGACATGCTCAAGTCCCCCACATTCAGCCCACTTTGTGCCTTTCCTAAGTGGGAGGATTAAGGAAAGGGAAGGCCTTTGGGCAGGGATCATTCCTTGGCTGCCAGCAAGCATTTCCATGTCAGAATCCCATCCCTGACATGGATACTTCCTCCTGTCACAGGAGAACAAGTGTGTGCCACTCATTTCCAGCTGCAGAGGGGAGCATGGTAGAAGCAGGTTGGATCAGAAATTAAAATAAACTATTTCCTATTGCAAACTGTGACTGCAAATCTTCAGGTAAAACAAGCAAATCACTACTGTAACAATGAAAGGTGACTGAGCAATCTCCAGATTAATGCAGCCCTGGCCAGACAGGAACTGTGATTGGTGGAGGGAATGACAGCAAAACTTCTTCAGTTCACTATGAAATATTTCAACCCTCTGCACTGTTGAGGCAATTTTTCAAATTGAGTAATTCAATGAAATTGCCACAGACTGATCAAACAAAACAACTGTGTCAAATCTGCAGTTTCCCTGGAAGACCTGAGGGGGAAAAAGAGTTAACAATGACCCTGAAGGTCTTTATTTCAAAATAAACCCCATGTTAAAAGGGAAAAAAAAAAAGAAAAGAAAAGAAAGAAAAGGAAAAAAACCCACTGTCTGTAACATTATAGTTTTCAAAGACTGTGCAGCCAGGAATTACAGATAAGCCCTCTTAAGACCATAAAGAAAAATCTTTTGATAGTGTTCAGCTTATTGAACTGGCTCCTCCGTGTATTTGCAGCAATAAAGCTGTCAGGCAGACAGAAAAGGAGAGCTAAGTGTTTCAAGACTCAGCCTCATGAACTCCTATTAACCTGCATTAACATGCAATTGTTGCTGTGAGCACAGTGTTCCCTGTGTCAAGTGCTTGTAAAGGACACAGGGAAACCCTTCAGTGACAGATGCGGTAACTGCGCCTCTGTCCCACAGAGCTCTGAGCAGACAGGCTGCCTGGCAAGCACCGCAGTGATAGCTGTCACTTATTCCTGGAAATTTCCTGTCTGCCTAGCAAACTTCAGGATGGGAAGAGATGTTATTTCACTTTAATAACTTTCACGTTTTACATCCCACCAAGCAGCTGGTGGTTTGCTGGAGTCTGAGGACTGATCCTGTCTGACTGCACACGGAACAGCTTGGGGAAGGTAGCGGGGGCTGGAGAGGATCTGCTCCAAAGCTCTGAGACACCCTGACAAATCCAAGGTGATAAGACAGGAGGACATTCTGGATACAACCTCAGCATTTTCATCTTCACTCCAGCTGCTGAGTCTGAGCTGGATGGGAACACACCAAAAATTCCCCTGGACACAAACCCAAGCTGTGAAGCCCAGACAGCTTTTTGGACCTGGCTGCAAAGCACATTCCCCATCACCTGGAACCAGTAGCTTGGAATTCTCTGCACCACTCCCTCAGGCACTGCAAAGATGCACCTTTAGGATGCACCAGAAGTGAGGCTGAGAGAGGCACACAGGGCTCTCTGCAGATAAATCAGAAGGGCAATCAGCAGGAAGAAGTCATCCAATCTGAAGGAAAACATTTGCACAACAAGCAGTGGCTATAAGCCAGACCTTAATAAATTTCTGCTAGAAATGAGAAAAAGGTGCAGAAAGATTCTGGCACAGCCTTCCAACAGGATGGGAGAAACCACACAAAAAATGTTACAGTGGTTTAAAATGATTGTTTATAAATTCACAGAGAAGATGAGAGGCTGAAGTGACCCATGACTACAGGGACTGGACTTTCTCAGTTCTTACCTTGGATTTGTGTTGCATGTTCTCCCAAATTCCCCTCCTTTCCAGGGCAACATCCTGGCATTTGTTTAATGCTTGTAAGCTTCAAGGGTATCACCAAAAAGATGATGTAGGAGTATTCTCAGAGAGCAAGGTATGATGGCAGAGATAGATGTGCTTGTACTGGGCTGATGGTTTGTTGTGGGCATAGCTGGTGCAGGTGAGGAGGTTGCTGTGCCCTTGAGGCTCCTCATCAAGGCCTCAAGCCTTACCAGACTCATTTACAAGCAGCATTCCAGATGCCCTGATTGATACCACTGTGTCCAGTGGAAGAAGGAAGGGTGCTCACCCTCACCCAGTGCAGGGGCTGCCAGAACAGGGGCAGCTTAGTGGGGTAGCAGACTGGTGATAACATCACTGCACTGCCCTACTGAAATATTTTCTGGAATTGCTTCTGTAAGTCCTGCTGTGCTTCCCTGAAGAGGATGCTCCTGGTCAGGCTGCTCTGATTAAACTTCAGTGTCTGGAAAGGAAGGGCAGCACACCAGCATACACTGAGCAGGTAATTATGAAGCCAGCTCTTTAGGTTTCATAAAAGCACTGAGGAAGTTTAAGGTGCGTTTACTCCCTCGGGTTTCATTCCAGGCATTGCAATGTGCCTCCCTCACCTGTCACCATCTTGCTTTAACAACTGTAGCCTGGGGGGATTTCAGAGCCTGGATCCTCAGCCCAGGTTAAAGTGGCTGCTGCTGACAGACAGAGCTGAGCAGTGCACGCAGAACCTGATCTCACAGGCAAGGAGCATGTAGCTAAACTTTGCCAAATTACTTCAGAAAAGCCCTGGTTGAAAGGGATCTTCATTGTAAAATGCTGAAAGACACAAACACACGTGGAACCCCAGAAACCAGTGAACTGCACAGACAGAAGGCAGGAAGCAGCCTGGGGTTTCTGACTCTCACTCATTTTCAGCAGACCACCACTTCAGATTAAGGCAGTCCAGAGACAATGCCCTTCACACACAACCCAAGCCAAGGCCAGTCTAATTTCCACTGTAGCTAAATGGGCTGGAGAGCCCTTTAGAGTTGGAGGAAGCTCAGGTCTGCTGAAATCTATGCAAGCAGTGTCCATGGAATTGCACTGAATCACTTTTGCTCTCCCAGTTTTTCTCCTGTGTAAGCACAACTGCTGAACAGAGATTCAGTCATCTGTAACTCTGGCTGTCCAAAGATCCCCCATTTCCTGCTTCATCCCATCCTCATAATGGGAAACCTCTCCTGGAGATGCTCTGGGGACGTGGCTAACAAAAAAGAAATAAAACACCCATCTCCCCAATCCAGCTCGAGCAAGGGGAGCAGGATTCTCCTCAAGGCACTGGCAAGCTGGGAGCTGTGGCATCTTCCTGCTCTCCCAGCAGCCACAGCAACCACCAAATGTTTTATAAGAGATGCACACTCCTGCCTCTGTCAAGTGCAGATCTAGATGCCTTTTCCACTCTAATTCCAGCATCCTGCTGAGTGAGAGCTGCAGGAGCCTCGGTTGTGCACACAGGACATAGACCATGCTAAATTATGTTCACCCAATTGGTTTCACCATCATTCCCAACACATATTTCAGCCTGACTGACCTATTTCTTCAAATTCTCTGAGAAAAAGGACAGAGAAGTGCTCCTTCCACACAGTAGCCACTGGAATTCACCATCCAACAGTTCCCTTTAGTAATGCAAGAGCTGTAACCACCAACAGCAACCAAGATTTAGGATACGACAGAATTCACCAACCATTTCATTGAATTGAATGTGTATGAGCAGCAAAAGGAAACATCAACAAATTCCAGATGAAGAATGTAATTATGTTTGGATGGCAGAATGTTTCATATTGTTTTCTATAGGAAAAAAAAAAGTCATCATTAAAGCAGTGGAATTTCAGTAAACTATGTTTTGGGTTACAGCCCAGAATAGTTCCACTTGGCAGTTCAGAGGCATGGGTAAAATATTCCAAGGTTCATAAATCCTTGACTTTAATTTGCAGATATAGGTTACAGCTTTAGTATCACTGCAAGGGGGTAAATCATGCTGCCCCTCAGCAGTTGCCAAAGGGCACCGGACCAAGCCTTCGGCTCGACTGGGCAGCGTTTAGGAAAACTACACACCAATGTCTTTCCCGTTCCCATGGCACTCAGATCCACTGTGCTCCCAGAAGGTTCCTAGGCTGGAACAGGCTCTGCAGCACCTATTTTTAACTCACACTTTAGATGGTGGTGTCTCGTGAGTGAAAATTTTACCTGGAGGTGGGCTGGACATGGACAAGGTGATTCCTCTCTCACAAGAGGTTATGTCAAGTATGTCAGTCCTGCAGGCAGTTTGGAGCTGGGAGTGATTAATCCGTAAACCCAAAAATCCAGCAACATTCAGCTACCAATAAATAAATGCATTTAATTTGCATTCTCTGGAGCAGGCTAAAGAATTCCAGCAGTATTGATTTCTTCAAAAAATTTGAAGTGACACCTGTGTTAGCCTGGTTCTCACACAGTTCTAAATTTCTGCAGAAAGGGAGTCCCTTATAATCTGGCCAGACTTGCTTTGTTCTTTGAATTCCTGCTCACCCACAGCAGCTCTACAAATACAGTCTGAGGTTGAGCCAGACTCCTCCAAGCCACCAGTCCTACCATTGTCCCAAAGAGCACCAGGAATTTGGGTGGCTCACCCAGAGACTTTGTCTCCTTGCTGCTTGTTTTCCCTGACAGCCTCCTATTAAACTACAGCAACATGTCCACACAGCAAACATTCAATAATCAGAACACCATCTAACATCCAGAAATTAGAGAGCAGCTCCACTTCCACTGCCAAACCAAGCCCCAAAATGAAGTGCTGGCCCAGATTAAAAAATCTCCCAGAAAGGGAGAAAATTGTGGCCTTGTGTCTTAGAGTCTTGCCATGGCTCCATTTTGGAGGGTTTGGAGGCTTGTACTGGGCTGTGCCAGACAGTAAATCTTCAGTGGAGACAATTCTGCTTCTCTAGAGAGATCTCCTCTCCTGAAAACAAACCCCAGTTGTCCTGCATCCCAGCCTTGCTGCCCAGGCCAAATGCATCTTCTCCAATAAATGTTCTGCGAGAAGTTGAAAAATAAGTAAAGACATTTCCCATAAATCCAGATTTATATATAATATATTTTAAATTACTGATGCCAGAGGAATGTAAAATGCTTTGCTAATGGAAGAATTCAAGGAAAAAGCCAGTGTTTTAACATGCAAAGAACGCAAATATCCTGCAAAGTTTGCACATCCGTGGCCTGAGGAGTGGACAACCCCAACTGGGTGTGTAAAGAATGTGTGGCAACACAAGAGCTGTTTGTACTTTTATGTTACTGACTCCCTTGGTGACTATAATGTCTCACTCTTTGGGTCCTCCCAGCCCCAGATTCTCCAACATATTCAAATTTGGGAAACTTGGGACTCATCTTGATGGTGGCACAGCACCTCTGGTCATAAACCAGGCACTGAAACTGCTCTTTCCAAAATGACAGCTCTGGCTACAAAGCCTGTATTTGGAACAGGAAAAGAGATGCATATAAACACTCAGGAGAAGGCAAGGGAATGCTTCCAGCTCAGGAGGATGGGCAATATTGGCAACTCAACTTTATAAACCCAAGCCAACCACAGGCCAACAGAAGCTGAGCTAGGGACCTCTGAGATCACCCCACAGGGCCATCCCGAGAAGGTGCCCCAGCTTCAGCCAGTGTGATGATATTCCCAGCATTGCAGACTGCTTTGGGTTGGAAGGGACCTCACAGACCACGTCACTCCTCCTCCTGCCGTGGGCAGGGACACCTTCCACTATCCCAGATTGCTCCAAGCACTGTCCACCCTGGCCCTGGACACTTCCAGGGATGGGGCAGCCACAGCTTCTCTGGATATTCAACAACCATAAAGAGTCAAGCAGAACTCACACGTAGCATGACAAGAGAGGTTTGAGTGACTGTGCCTGCAAATCCAGGCAGGCATTTGCACAAGCAAAGGTCAAAAGCAGGACACAAAGCACTGGAAAAGGTCTGTGCATCTCAGTTCACATCCGGTCTATAACAATTTCTTTTTTCTATCTTATTTACATCTTCATCTGAATAGAAACATAGTAAATGAGGTTCAGTTAAAATGGTAAACAAGAATTTAGGCTTTGATTTAGATGATCTGTTTTCTGATAGTGCTGATGTGAATTGTGCCCCTCAGTTATTTCTGGAGGCAGACTTTATAAACAGGTAACCTACAACAGTGTTTCTTAATCCCCCCACCCGCTTAATAAAGCGAAGGATCACCTAAATTTAAACCAATATATTTAAAACACCAAGAACCATTTCCTGGAGTGTTGCCTAGTTTGTTTCAAACTTTTTTTTAAACAAAAATAAAAGAGAAGTCCAAGCTGTGAATGTTTGTTTATCACTTTTATATTTCAATTGTACTTATTTCTGTGCTTGTACAAGTAGAAGCACATAACTTTTATTTTTACAACAGCCCTTTTAAAAAAGAAAGTCACTTCTGCTCCTAATTGTATTTTCAACTAAGGACCATAAGATATGAGAAAGTGGACCACAGAACGGTAACAAAGATTAATTTAAAAGGGGTTTTTGATATACTATAATGAGTAATTTACAGCCATGTTTAGATATGCCTGCTTATGGGAACCACATGATGCCAATTCCAATTTTTTTTAAATTTCAGATTTCCCTAAATTCTTAAATTCCCTAATCTAAATGTCTGGAGAGTCTGGAGTCTCCCTCCCACAGCTTCCCCAGGGATATTTCCTAAAGCTGAGAATGGAAAGATAAGCATTCCTCAGTGTTCACACCGCTGCATTGTTTCATTTCCCCCCAGTTTCCAAAGAAATCTATATGATAATAGCAGTGCTGCTCTCTCGGGGAGAACCCCTGTTCCCATGGCCATTGATGGCAAAACAAGCAAGGAAATGATTCCTGGGGTATCTGTGTGGGTCTGGGAGTTGGTCTCTGGTGATCCTTGTGGGTCCCTTCCAGCTCAGGATATTCGGATTCCATCACAGCACTCATTCCATTCCCAAATCACAGCACTCCAAAACTGTGTCGAGTGCAGTCCTAAGCATAATGATTTTTAAAATATTTACAGTTCACTGCCTAGAATGGAACCCCAAAAATTCAATTGAGTTCTTGCCATACCTTCACCTAAGACTGAAATGATTTTTAAAAGTTTAGCATTTAAAGGTAACAGATGCAAAGCTGCACTATGGAATAAGGAGGAGGAAAGCAACAGGGATTGTCTCTCCTTTATGATTCCTTCAGCAGATGTTCTTTCCCTGGCATGGAGGACTGTGCTAAGCTCCATGAAGACCCTCCTTCCTTTAAAAGCTGTCAAAAAGCAGCTGTGGTTGGGCCACCTCTACCATGAGATTGACCCCTGCCCCTGCCCTGCCTGCTCGATCCAGGCTCCATTCCCCAGGGACACACAGGGCAGGGTAGAGTTTCCCGGCTGCCATTCCAAAGTGAAAGCCAGAAATCCAGGAGTCTTTGCTTAATAAATAAAATTCCAGCACTATTCACGGCACTGGTGGCTCAGTTTACAGGAACAATTGACAGAGTTTTCTTCTTGCTCGGGCTTGAGTGAGTTACAGTGATGAAGGAAGACCCAAGAATGTTGATTAATGGATATTGTAATCTCCAAAAAAGAGGCCCAAAATCCACGGCCATTCCAGCCATGGGGAAAAGCGGGAGGGCAGAGCTAAGAGGCACCCAGAACTCAAGCAACATGGGATATCAGAGACACCCTGCCCAGATCAAGTAACACTTTGTTCTTTGCAAATCCAGGAATAACTCATGGCAGAAAAATTCTAAATATCAGCATTTCCAACTGCACGGAGACAACTTCCAACTGCACACACTGCCGGGCACGTGCCGGATTTGAGGCACTGAGCAGAAGCAAGACAGAAATTACTTATTGTTCCATATTTTTTCCCTCAAACCCATTGACAGAAGCACTAGTCAGGCTTTTCATGGGTTTGGTTCCAGAGTCTCAGGGCTAAAATAGAAAAGAAGATGAAAATTCTGCTGGTTGCCAGGAAGATGCTGGCATCCTTGGGACACTGGGTGAAGGGTTAGTTTGATCCAGTTGGGGAGACCTTGAGCTGTAACCATGGAAGGTTTGAGAACGGACAAACTACTGTCAAGAGTGATGTTGGTGTAGGTGATCATAGCAAGGGACTGGGAGATCTTCTGAGGAACTTCCCAACCTTCTCTTCCTGTTCCAAAGCACTTTCACACAAACTGCCCAGGGAAGTGATGGAAGGGGTGCTTGAGGACCCAGTTTAATGGTGAACACGGGGGTGGTGCTGGGTGACAGTCAGACTCAATGATCTTTCCCAACTTTTATGATTCCATGATTAATTTGACTCTTATTCCTACCTAATTTTACAACAACAAATACATATCAAACATCTCAATTTCCCTGATTACTGACACTCTTGCTAATAAACCTAAAATCCAGGTCTCTTTCAGCTGACACTCCCAGTGAAGAAAGAGCAGGACACGCATCTAACCCTGTCAGAAATCAGCTGTCAGCCTCAGCCAGCCCAGCAGAGCATCCAGCTCACAGCTATCACAAACCACTCTCCAGAAACTCAGACAGGAGTATGAGCAGCAGTTTTACAAATTCCAGACAAATGGCTCGTTCTGGCATCATGACAATGCAATAAACACACATTTCAAAGCCACTTTCATCAGGTTCCTCTCTTGTTCACTGGACTGTTGCCAGAAGGAATGAAAATGTTACCCAGGGGTGAGCTCTCCAAAGGCATCAGGGCTGGAGCTGAACCGCGCTGATGGATCTTGCAGAATCTCAGTTAGAATCTCTGCCATATATTCTGGATATTCTAAATTCCATGTTAGATTTATGGCAAACAAGGTGATACTTTTTTTTTTGAAATTTTACTAGATAAAGCAAAACACAATTAATGCTCCAATACTGTGATAGGAGATTTCTCAAAAGGAAAAAGAATAGGAACCAGAGCTAAACCAAACCCCACACTCACAGAAAAGAAAGCAAACATCAGTCAGCTGTTAAATGAAACCTGTCCTTCCTTTCAGATTAGCTACTGTCTAGTGGTCCATAATTAATATTGATTTGAAGGCAGCCTGCCCAAGGGATCCAGCACAAGTGAGTGCAGCACATGCTGACAAATGAAATATCATAATGGTCACTTTGCAGCACGCCTTGAATGGGTATCTATCAGTAGGAGGGGGTCTTCCTCCCTCAGATTTGCAAGAGGGAAAATTCTAGTTTGACCAGATTTCAGACACTGGAAAATGGAAATGATACTTGAGGAAACTGGAAAGTGCTGTTCTATTTTTTCAGCTACTTTAATCAGTTTTTCATGTCAAGCTCAGACTGCGTGTCTCGGGGAAGGAATTCCTCAGTGAAAGTCCATGGACTAAATGATGGCATTAAAACCTGCATTCCTGGGTGGGTTTTGTGTGAGTGTTCCTTGAGCAGAGACCTCCCCAGGCAGCCAGGGGAAGGAGGGCGAGAGGTCAGGCTGTAACCCAGGATTTTAGCAACCTGAATTTCATTTCTTGCCACAGACTTTCTATGAAATGGGACAATTCTCATTTTGGGGTTTATTTTCATACCTGTGAAAAGGGGGTAACAGGATCACCTCACAGAGGCACAGAAAGGATAAAAAACTGAAGAGCTGAGAAAAATTAGGCTTCTAATAAAAGTGTGATTGCCCAAATATTTAGAAGACCATAACCTTCTGCAGCCAGTGATGTCTGACACAATCACTCTCAGAAGCACAGTGGAGGGACCACACCTCAACAAATGGAGGGGTTTTAAGCAGTGTTTTGCTTCATAAATGCAAACAGTAATCTCCTCAGAGGTAAAACATGAGAAGGGAAAAAAGGGCTATGAAGTCTCCTCCCTCAGAGCCACACCAAGTGGACTCTGGTGGGAAGAAGGAGTGAGTCCTCCTTGCTGCCATCTGTCCCTCTCCAACTGGAGTGTTCAGGGAAAAGGTAGGAACGTGCTTGGGTTGAGAGCAGCCTAAAGTGATAATTAAAAGGATAAACCAAAAATTGCTTGCACAAGGAAAGCAGCTGCTGTGTGAGAGACTTATTTTCACCTTGGGCTTTCTTTCATCTCTCTAATGACTCGAGCAAGGAGCAGAGCTCAGTGCAATTGCTACTCACACAAGAATGTCAACTCTTGACGTGCAGCTACTCTGAGGATGCAAGAGAGACTGCTACAGCAGACAGTAACATTACATAATTCAGTAAAAGCTGTGCTCATGACCAGGATAGGAGCTGGAAAGATTTCCAGTGTTTCCATAAAACATCCCATTTCCCTCTATACAATCCTATCTCAGGAAACAAACACAACAAAACAAAATCTATTAATTCTAGGTTGTAAGACTAAAGAAGGAAACGACAAGTTATATTAAGAAAAACAGGGTGGCACTTTAAAAGGAAAACCAAGATGTCCCCAACTACTAAAAGCAGATCTGTATGTCCCCTTTGATACTGAAGTAAAACTGAAACAATTCTAGAACTACTCCTTTTTCTTCAATTTATTTTTAAGCAAGAATGCTGTACGATAGATTTATAAGGAATAATCCCAGAAATCATTAATATATTTCAGTAAGATTATTTAAACTCCTTAAACTGTTTGTTTCCAAGTCCAAAACAGTTCAAAGCTCACTGTGTAAATACTGGGCTTCTGAGCATCCTGCAGAATTCAGCAGCTCAGAAAGTCTTCGGCACCATTAGAAATAACACATTGTTTGCATTTTTCATAAAGACATCAAGTGTATTTCATCCCTCTGAAACACGATCTCCCCTGGGGAATTATGGACGAGCAAAACCAGAACAAGTGGAAGTTTAATTTTTTTTTAAATGCCAAAAAGCCAATGGGTTAAGCTCTCAATTTATCTTTGTTTCTCCAAAGATACAACCCTCTCTCAGAGACATTAAGAGCAAGACCACACCTGTGTTTCTTTAGCGGTGGCCTGCTGAAAATATTTGTCAGGCATTGTGTCAGAAGCCAGAGCACATTCCTTCACTTTATGATTAACCTTTGGAGAGATTATGTTGGGAAAAGGCTCAAAGTGACATTCAGAGTGAATTAACGACGCTCAGGCTCAAGGCTCTGCCCTTGAAGCTGCCGGCATGATTCAAACAAAGCCTAAGTCAGACATGGAGTGAGTGTCCAGAGGAAACAGAATCCACAGTCGAGTGCTGAAAACAAGCCAGGGACGTTTTGATATTTGGGCACTGGTAAATTCAATACTCCATAGGAAAGGAAAAAAAAGACAGATGTGAGAAACCTGACCCTTCTAATCAGATCTGGTCACAGGGACGAGCAGATCAGCTTCAATGGAATAAAACCTGACCAGAACCCGGGCTCACGCTGTGAGCAGATCCCTCCTTCCCTCATCCCACACCACCCCAAACATCTGTAACAGGTTCTGCCATCTCTGCTGGGCTTGGCACTGCTCCGAACCGTTCCTCCTGACTGGGTTTGCTCCCTGGATCCTTGTCAGCTGGGGCAACTCCAGCCTTGTTTCATTGAGAGTTTATCTCGAGACTAAAGCAAAAGTCAGAGGCTGCCTAAGTCTGGGCACTCAGCCAAATCTCCAAAGACAAAGAACTTTGTCCAGCACAATGCTAATAAATGATTACACCCTCCTTTTACAAAACATTAATTCACTTGACTCGGGGCACAGGATCCCTTTTCCAAGTGTACAGTAGGGGTTTGAAGAAAAAACATATCCATGGCAAAGCAACAGCAACAAGCCCCGACCAAACAGATTTTCCCACTGTACATTGACCAGACTCCCTCGTCCCACAGCAGTGATTGGAACCAGAAATGAAGTGGCAGGAGCGATACAGAAGTGAATGTAAGCCGGGTGTGCGGGAGGAGGTGGCAGGAGCACAAGGCAAAGGCTGTGCCGCCTTTCCCAATCCCGGCGTGTCCACGCTCACCGCGGTGGCAGCCAGAGGAAAGGGGATCCCTCAACACCCAGCTTCCATTATTCTGCTTAGGGACTGTCCTGTCTCAGCACTCTGCCTTGGACCTTTGCCCAAGCCACATGTTTTTTCCTTTAAACCTGCATGCAGAATTACAGCAAATGCTCGCAGAGCAGCCAGCCCGGCTCTGCACTGCCCGGGGGTGACAGAGCTGCTGAGTGACAGGGCTGCAACCAGCGGCCATCTGACTGCAGCGCTGCAAAGCGAGGAGAGGAGAACATTCCATGTTGTTGAGCACCCTCTGGTGGTACCTTGGCCACGGACACACCTGCAGCCACCTCCACCTGAGGCTCCCCTTCCAAGGACAGGAGCTCCCTTATCCCACCAACTGCTGATCTTGCCATCTTCCCTTTTAATTTTTAGTTATTCTTAAAACAGTGCTGCAACGTCAGAGCCTGACGTGGTTTGTCAGGGTGGGTGGGGTTGGTAACAGTGTTTCTGCAGTGGTCAATACCTGTCTGAATCCAATTTCACCTTTATTTGAAATTTATTCCATCAGCTAAAAGTCTGTAATTTGAGGATGAACATTTAGCAGCCTAATCTCACACACAAAAAAACAGATTATGCCCCTCCTGAGAGCAAGGACTGCCCTAAAAACTCCTGGTGAAGGACTTCAGGACAACCAGAAGATGTATGGTTTCATCTCCATCCCTCTGTATAATTCCTGTTGCTTCCTCATGAAAGGCATGAGAGGACAAGGAAAATTGTACAGTTCGCTACAGTAAATTTTAAATGCTACTTTGATATAAGCTTTTCTGTGTGTGACTGAGAATAATTCCCTGTCTTAAATTATTGAAAGACCTGTGACAAGGATTGATTTGAGTGCTCCAGCCTCTGCAGAGTCCCAGTCCCTCCCAGTGTGCTCCCATTTTCCACACTGCTCCACAGCAGTTTGCTTCTGCCCTTGGAATGCAGTGAGCTGGCAGCAACATCCATGCATTCATCAGGAGTCTGTAAACTCCAGATGGGAGCACAGAATTAATCCCTGCATGTTCCTAAAGCATCTGATATTCAGGAACATCTGGGATTTCCGCAGTGTCCCACAGTGCAGACCTTTCCTACCACCAAAGCAGAAAAATCAGCTTTCCCAGGTGGAAGAGAAATAGCCAGGACACTGGGTCTCTCCCCAAAACCCAAGGGTGACCCTGGAAGTTGTGGGGTTTTGCTTAATCAGAAAGACTTGATAACAAATAAATAATGGAGTTTACAGACATTCTTTCCTGGAATGACTTCTCAATACTTGGACTTTGAGGTTGTTTCTGTCAACATCAAGGATTTCTGGTTTTTTCTTTTATTAATAAATTCCAAAAATCCTTGAAAAACACTAAGACAAAGGCATGACTCACATTCAGAATTTCCTGTTGATTTTTTTTCTAATGACCAGGATGTCATTGGACAGCTTGTCCTAAAATAAACTGATTACAATGATTTTAAGAGACATGGGATGTAGAAAGTTTAAAGCAGCAATTCTGCCTTTTACCAGCAGTGCTGTGAGTGGAGGCTCCAGGGCAATCTCTAGGACTTTTGCAGGTACAACATTCCCAGAAACAGGCTTTAGAGGTCCAGTTTTCACCAAAGGCTGACAAAGCTCTTTCTGTAAACTGAGACTCAACAGAAACCAAATCCAAAGCTATCTCCAAAATCAGAAATGCACTTCCAGGTTTGTCCTCCTGTGGGATATCAATACAGCCTTACCGGGTGGGAAGCTGATAGGGACACCAAGGGTGGATCTGTTCCTCTTCCCCTGGAGCAGGCACAATGGGAATGGGGAGGAATGACCAGTCTGGATCACTTTTCCCAATGCTCCAGGTCAGAGACAGTTCTGCCATCCAACACCACATTCCTGTCTCTGTTAGCAGCAGGAGCTGTTTTCTCTCCTGGGCTGCCAGTGGCAGGGAGATGAAGATAAATGGGAAGGAAGCACACTAGCAAAATATGAAATGCAGAGGAAGTGCTTTGGGATGGCACTTGGAAGTGCCCCAGGCGCACAAGGCTTGCAGCGGGTTCCTTTGGAGCCCTGCGGAAATTGAGGTGATTACCTTCCTTACAGGCACATTTACCAGAGGGGGATTTTTGGGTTTTTCTCAGGCTCTCACATTCATCCAAAGCATTGCTCTCTTGGAAAAGCATTCTGTTTGTTCATTAGATGTGGGGGATTTCTGCTGACCAGAAAGTCTGAGTTTGAATGCCATATGCTCCATAAATCCAGCACGATAGCACTGATGAGCTGTGAGTTCTTTCATTAGCATTATGCAACTCCAAAGGGGGAGAGGCCACATTAAACTCCATAATACTTTTTGAATCCTGTGGAGGAGGGGTGATGGAGAGAGAAGGAAACTTTCATAATCCAAATAACACATTATAAAACTGAGTTTTGGTCAGGCTGACAGGGTTTGCTGGTGAGCAAAGCTCTCACACATGCAGACTTTGCAACTGCAGAGGAAAGCCTTGGTACAAATTACGGAAGGTTAAAAGAGAAGAGAGGCTGTTCCTTGATCCATTCTGAAGTGGTGCTGATCCCAGAGCATGAATCATGGAGCCAGCTGAACACAGGATGCTCAAAGGCAGGAGCAGGCTCTCGCTTTGCACCGCTCTTGATGTGAGAGCAACAACAAACCGGGGCGGGAGGTGGTAAAGCCCTGACTTGGGAGCACAGCCTGCATGAGTCATTCCTCAAAAAGCATCTTTGAAAGTCTCACAGCTGAGAAGCAGCCAGCCAAGAGACTCTTGCTATTCAGAAATTCAGTATACAAGGAATAAAAATTTGTTATGGAGTTACATATGGCACTACATCTGCAAATATTTTACATTTTCAAATGTTTAGAGAATTACAGAAATACTAACTCTTCCAGCCTCCCTGTAAATGTTCTGAACACATTTTATAGGAGCAGCAGAGGCAGGAAAGTAGCTTTCTCTAAAGCCAGACAGTCAGTAGCAGTTTTAAGGAGATCCAGAGCTAAAAGATACCATAGAATATTTAAGAATGCTCATTTCATGGCACACAGAGATTTACTGCAACAGCATTCACCCTCAGTTTTATTCTTACAGTTTGGAGATCATTAAAAATTTTAATTAAAACTCCATCACATATTTATGGAAAAGACATTGGTGGCACCACCACCTATCATAAAGCAATCAAAAGAGAACCCCTTAGTTAATTTTAGATCCTTACTATCTCTGCATACATTTAATTATATTAATGAATGTTGACAATGAATGTTGGGGCAACAAAACCAGGGACTATGCAAAGGATTGATAATGAAACATTCAGAGCAAAGACACCTTTTGAAATCCTAATTTACCTCTTTCTACTTATAAATTCCCAGTGAGCCTTTCAGGACACAGAACCACCACTGCAGAGTTTAGCTGCTCAATCAAGTATTGCACATACAAAATGATGAAAGAAATAGAATGCAAAAAAGTTTAGGAACATCTTATGGGCTCAAATCTGCTCCCAGGAAATCAGTCCTGCACAGATGATACAAGTGAACCAACAGAAATGAAATCCTGGTAAAAAACAATCTATAAAGAGGAGAAAAAGTCAGTAAATTCCTGACAGCAGGCTCTGCTCAGGAGCTCCTGGCTCTCATTCACTAGCTCCTAAACCACACTGGTTTGTGCCACACAAACTCCAGCTGGAAAAGGCTCAGCTTTGGGTGTCCTGGTTAAACAAAAGGCTGCAGCCCAGGGACTGGCAGCATTCCAGCTGGGGTTTTTGGCATCCGCAGCGTGCAGCTCTCTCCTCCCTGTGCTCAGGCGTGTGCACACCCCCATTAATAAATATGGGCTGTTCCCTCCAGGGAATGGCCAGAAAACTCCAAAGTGGTGACCTGCTGTTAGTGTAGCCAAAGCTGTGGTGGACCTTTCCTCCTCCTCCTCCCTTTCCCTCTCCTCATGCATGCTGAGCCCAGATGGCCAAAGCCAGGCATGGTTTTAGGGACTTGCACTCCACACTCCAATGTAAGCCAGTGTTTGTCTGTCTGCAAAGGACACAGGAACTGACACAACACATCTGCTCCCACAACACTATTTCTTTCACCTGTTGGAGTTTTGGCTTCTCGGAGAGGAAGTAATTGGCTGTTAATTATGGGGGCTGAGAACTGGTCACATCACAGAACTGTGTTTGCAAGCATGATTCATGACAGCATCATTTCTCAGCAGCTGTCAGCAGTAAAGGCTCAGCACTTACAAGAAACTATTATAATATTATACCAGCAAAGGATGAAGACAAATGCTGTGCACAGCTGAGAAAGCAGCAAACAAAATATTTTTCTTAAACCTTTATTCGATGGAGAATCAACTTGAAACATACTGTTTCTCAGGAGAGATAAACAACAATCCTGCCAGCACAGCTTCCCAGACCGTGAAACTGAAATCCAAACTCTTCAGATGTCCTCCCCAGAGCTGGATGAAAAATGAAAGACCTTTTCTCATTAATAGCTGGAAATTTTAAACTTGTTCTTAATACTCCCCAGACTGTCTCTGTTCCTGTGTCTTTCTTGTCTTGTGCTTAAATTGTTTGCTCCTTGGGGAAGGTGTTTTGATTTGTTATCTTCATATAGGCCCTAGGAGACCTGGCCAAAATCCAGCCCTAAAGTATTTAAAAGCAGGAAAACAATCAACCTGCATCAGATCAGAAATCCATATAGAACAGCATCCTGCCTCCAGTGACTCCCAGTAGCAAACGCTTTGAGGGAGAAAATGCAAATATCAGAGCATTGTGGACTGAACTTCTTCCTGACTGTGTTTTCCCTGCTCCCTGCAGCTTAGTGAGAAACAAACAATAGGGAATAAAATGGGCATTATGGCCCTGGTGCACAACAGAGAGGTATAAATGCCATTTATTGTTGCTGTCCCTGTGGATTCTTTCAGAGGGAGCTTTGCCAAGGCAGGGGAAGTTTGGCAAGTGTTACCTCATCCTTGCTGATCCCATCACCTGAAGCAGCTCCAGACCCTGGGAGGGGTGGGCTGTACCCATCCCATTTTACAGCCCTGTGCAATGATAAACTGAAATCAGTGGCAGCTCAGGTGAAAATGTTGGGCTGTAGACTGAGGTGATTAGGGAATGCCTTCCACAGTGTCCCATCAGCCATCCCTGCTAAACCTGCCCACACACGGCACACAGACACTTTTATCACTTCAAACAAAGTCTGCACTTGAAAGAATTTCTTCCTAGAACCAAACTTTAGTGACCTGGTCACTGGAAGGGAGAGTTGCACACAAACAGTTTGTCATAACCTCAGTTTTAGGTTGGGCTTCCACAGCAAAAAGAAAAATGAGAAACTCTACAGAAGCTGCGGAGAGCTCTTTTCTCCTCAGCAACAACCATAAATCTCCTGTTAGCCAGAGGAACCACCATGAGGAAGGAGATGGCAAAATGGGCAGCAACTCTGCCCCAGTGAAATCATCAGCCATGGTGGTAAACAAGGTGGCCCAAAGACAACACACACTGAGGAACAGGGGCTTTTATGAGAAATTCAAATACTTTTGTATGGGCTTCAAACTTTTTGGTGTGGTTTTACATCCACAGTTCCCTTCCGGATAATTGATGCTGGGGAAAAGTCTGGTTTGCAGTAGGCAGGAAAAATTAAGGCTTCATGTTGTTTGTGGGCTAAACCAAAATACCAGAACTTGTATGTAAAACACAAATGAGAAGAAAGGAAAAACAATGTTATAAAAATCCCTCAAAGGAGTTTAAAGAGAGCTGACAGATAACAACATCTCCACAAAGCAGGGGCCTGAGCCTTTTTCCCACTGAATTCCTGAGACTCTGGAGGAGAAACTGAGCAAAATGTTTGTTTCTTAATACTCAGGGAACTTTCAACTCAGGACTACTTATTATCAAGAAAAGGGGAGCTCTAGGAATTTGAAGATGATGATATACTGTCCTCGAAAGTCCGATTTTCACTTCAGAGAAAAATAAGACATTTCCTTAATTTCATGAAAACAGGCTCTCCCTGGGATTAGAAACAAAATATTACTGTTTTAGTGATGGGCAAGTGACTGCCAGAGAACAAATCCTTTGTCCAAGAACCAGAAAATGAATATCAATAAGAATTTCTTAAATATCTTTTAAGGTTACACAGGGGCAGAGCTGTGGTGTCACAGTACCACAGCTGTACTGCTGTTGGATGCACAACCCACAGAAACACAGGCAGGTCTACAGTTCAGGTTTTGTCTCTTGGTGAGTATGAGCTAGAAAAACTGAAGGTGCAGAGCTCTCAGCCCCAGAGAGTCAGGGCTTATGCTCTAACACCCTCTAACTGAGCTTAATGCAACACTGACCAGTTCCTGATTCATAAATCTCTGTGTAACTCTTCAGGTAGAATAACTTAATTCCAAACCCAGTCCCTCAGCACCAGATTCACATCCATAAGTCTAGCCAAGACACTGAGCACAGACACAGAAAGAAATAAAAAAACCTCCTCAGACACCCTTGTCCTCACACCTGTTCAACATTCCCAATCCCAAGATAAATTAACCCTGATCCTGTTGCCAATGTTAACAAAAGCTATTCGAAGAAAAACAGTAGGTAAGTTCTGAATCTGGAAGCCTGGAGGGCACCAGCCGCTGTTTCTGCAAGTTTTGCAGAGAAGACAAATAGTTCTGATGATAGTTGGAAATTTAGTCTGCAATAAATGTGCCACAGACCATGGAGCACAAGCACCCCAAGAGTTAAAGGTGGTATTACCTTACTGATCAAAAGCTGAGTTGTGAAACATTTCAAAATCCACACACTTCTTCAGGTTGTCTTCATAATTCCTGGGCCTTAGAGACATCCAGAACAGTATGAACTACCCAAAACCTTTCACCCACACAAGACTTTCTAAGCTACTTCTGCCACCTTATAGAAGCTCGGCAGGTCCTTAAGTGTTTTCAGGAGGTACCTATGAAATAATAACGGTTCTGCCCAGACTGGCATCACCTGTGAGGATTTGACTGCCAGCCTGCTCCCTCATTTGTGAAACTCAAACCCACGTGCTCCAAAGCACGCTGGGTGTAAGAGCTGAGCGCGAGCTGAAGCTGCCCAGCCAAGAAAACACAGCTGTGCATGGCTGCTGATCCTCTCACAGGGTCCCTCCCAAGCACTAGGAGAGTTGGTGGCTTTTGTTCCACGGCCACAACTGGAGCCATTCACCCTCATGTGACTGAAATCACAGAGCCAAAAATGTGCCTGAGAACAGCCCCATCTTACAAAACTTGCAATCCTGGCCAAAATCTGATGCTGGTGGTCGGTGCCAAGGGGGTTCTGGTCCAGTGAGGAGTGTGGGAACTGCACCAGCCACCCCCAGGAACAGAGCAGGCAGCTCTGAGGGTGATGCACAGGCAAACCAGCTTATTCCCTAAGTTGTTCCTTAGGTGTTCCTTGGAAAGTGGCCCTGCCTGGGACACCCTGAGCTGGCTTTGCCACTCCAGAATGAGGATTTAAGGATTGTGGTCAGAAGGGTGCACTCGGTGTCCTGGAGAGCCTTGGAGGCACCACCTGCCCATCCAATGTCCATTTCTAATCAACTTTTGGAGTAATGTTGAAGATTCACCTAAAAATGGAACATCTCAGCTGGATAATCTTTAACCAATTCATCACAAAGAAAAATAGCATCTTTTGCAGAACTCGGAGGAAACGTGGACAGTTCCCTTCTGCACAGATTCACTGGAAAGGTTTTAATAAACACAGATGTTGGGAACGGATGGCTACTGTGTAATCATGTGTAGAAAAAGCCAAAGGACAAAATATCCCTTAATGAAGACCCACATACCATGCAATATTCCAAAACAAGGGAGGAAGAAATATGGGCGGTGTTACAAATAGACAAATTGCAAGAATCCAGATGCCAATATTTATTTAAAAAAAAAAAAAATTATTCTCCCACCCTATTTGTAAGCAAAAGGGCCTGAAAAGACCTTGCTCTGAGCAACAGACAAGGCAGCTCAAGAGACCTACGTGGCATTTGAGTTAATTTTTAGAGAATTAAACCCAGTTTGAAACAACAGCATTGAGATGGGAGATGACTCTCACTGTTTCTGATATCCTAATTTAATGCTTGCAAGGACTGCACATACATTTTTATTGACATTTTAATGTCACAATTTATTTGAAGGGCTTTTACTGGGTTTTATAGAATCACAGAATGACTTGGGTTGGAAGGGTTAAAGACCATCTCGTTCCACCCCCTGCCATGGGCAGGGACACCTTCCACTATCCCGGGATGCTCCAAGCTCCAGCCAACCTGGCCTTGGACACTTGTAGGCATCCAGGGGCAGCCACAGCTGCTCTGGGCAAGATTAAGTCTCTTCTTAAAATCTTAAAATCTTCTCTTAAGATTTTAGTCTCTTCTGTTTCAGTTTTTAGAGATATAAAATAGATAACAACTCTTCATGAAAATATTTGAGGCAATTAACCCATTGTCCTCTGCAATTCCCAGTGGCAACACTGATTCTGCTGTGACCAGGAATAATCCTGCATTAGCACAAGTGTGTTCACCTTTTCCAAAGAATAGAAGAAAAAATAATTGGACACTGAAGCAAATGAAAAGTCAAAATTTCTGGCTTTTAGCAGTTATTAGTGCACAAATCTGTATTTTATTTTTTCTGGAAATGAGAATATAATAAGTTGGCAGAGTATCTCCATAGCATTTTTAGGGAATTTTACTCTCCCTTCCCCCTCCTTCATTTGTGACTTTCATTCACTAATCACAGCAAAATAATATCCAAGGAGGAAAAGTTATTTTAGCTAGTCCAACATCCCTGTTATGCCAGTGAACTTTGCTGAAGAACCCCAAACTCAGGCAACTTAAGAATATATTTGTAATATTCAACAAAATAATAAATTCTGCACATGACACAGGAAATAATAATCAGATGATCTCAGCCCCAGAAGTATTTCACTGCTGTGGAAATGCCAGGTTGGAGAGTTCATGTGGAAAAGGAAAAGCCTTGTAACTTCTCCAAACATCAGTCATCACTTCCAGATACCTCTAAATACAGCCATTCATTTCACACTGCAGGATATTGTATTGAAAAGCAAGGCAGGGCCAACGCAGCACCTTCTACCACTAAATATGCACTGCACAAACCTTAGCTAAGTGTGTTTTTCCTATTTGGAATAGGGCTCTTTCATTTCCAAAAAAGAGCTTCGTGCTTCTCACAGAGCAAAATATTTATAGCCACATGCAAAAAAAAAAAAAAAAAAAAAAAAAAAAAAAAAAAAAAAAAAAAAATTTTAAACCCAAAAAAAAAAAAAAAAAAAAAAAAAAAAAAAAAAATAAAGAAAAGAAAAAAGAAAACACAAAAGAGCTTGAAAAGGCAAATCCAGAGGTATTCCAAGATAGCTCAGTGTCAAATATAGAGTGACTCATCCACCTCTTTCAATGAAAATGTTCATCCCAGATAGATCAAAGGCTGTGAGTACACCAAGCCCTTTTTGCTAAACCTGGCAGGAGAGTAAAAAGTATTTCAATCAGCAGCCACTTGGTGGGAGGTCTGGGAACAAATGAAAGCCAGAAGACGCTTGCATTTGAGAGAGACCATCCCCTACAATGCACAATAGGGACAATGTATATAATGTAAGCACAGTTTGCAAGGAATAGAGGAAAGCCTGGCTGGATGTTTTTGTGCAGCTCTACCAGATGGATCTGATATGAGCAGTTCTGCCTCATTTTCTAAAGATCCTCCCCAGTGCCTATCACCCACTTCACAGACACGGCTTTGAAGGCTGGGCTCTTGAGGATTTATTTGGAGTCTGGATGGATCCTGCTAGGCTGCCCAGGTCTGTGTGTGCTGTGCAGTAAAGGAGCCTCTGCAATCTGCGATATTCCTGTTAAGCTCCCGTTTTACCGCTTGGGCTTCCACCTCTTCCACCACCCCCACAAAGGTTGGGCTGCGGGGGAAGGGAAACCACAAAACACAGGAAAGCAAAATGTCAAAGTCTAATTCAAAATAACCCTGACCTGCTGCAGCGGCTGCCTGCAGTGGGAGAACACAAGGCTAAAGATTATCTTGCACAGTGGCGTTTTGTGTTGTGCTGCGGCCGCAGCCTCTCCCTCCGGCCGTCCCGCCAAGGCAGCGGCTCCCCCGGTCCCGGGAAGGTCCCGGTTCTCTCGGCAGCTCCGGGATGGTCCCGGCTCCTCCAGGCCCGCTGTTCCCCGCTTCCCCCGGGATGGTCCCGGCTCTCCCGATGCCGGGGGTTCAGTGGTCCCATTGGACGGTCCCGGCTCCCGCGGCCGCAGCGCCGATCCCACGCTGCCATCGTGCGGTCGCTGCCGGCTCCTCGCACCGCTCGCTCCTCCGAGCCAGAATCACTGAATGGTTTGAGTTGGAAGGGACCTTAAAGATCATCTCTTTCCACCCCACGGGCAGGGACACCTTCCGCTGCCCCAGGCTGCTCCAAGCCCCGTCCAACCTTGGACACTTGCAGGGAGCCAGGGGCAGCCACAGCTTCTGTGAGCACCCTATGCCAGGGCCTCCCTACTCTCTCAAGGAAGAATTTCTTCCCAATATCCCATCTAACCCTGCCCTCTGGCAGTTTAAAGTCAGCATCCCGTCTGTCAAGCACTGCTGGGGCTTGCGAGGACCCGACTTCCTCAGGACTAATTCTGGGGACCGTGAGATCTCACACTCATGCAGGACATGAGGGGCCCCTCCTGTGAGGGTTAAGTAAGAATGAACATTTCTGGGTATGTTCCACCCCCAAAGGTTCAGCAGTTCCGTGCAGTTAAAAGCCATCATCCCGTATTTCTCACACTGAACACTTGACCTCGCTGTTTGTGGGAAATGGAGAGAACTGTATCCTTAAATGTTCCTTAATTCCTTCCCCATTTCCTTTGTCCTCATGCTTTGCTGGCCGTTGTTTACCACTTTGGGCAGCAGAGACAGCAGGCCAGGAGACCTATTTACATCCTGCAGTGTGGCTTATCCATGGCCAACAAATGGCCAGAGGGCCTGGGAATACACAGGATGCCCAAATCATCCCCGGGGAAGGCAGCACTGCCAGACCACAAGGCACAGCCTCCAGCTTGCTCCACACTGGGATACTAGGAGCACAAGGAGAGGGATGATGCACACTGATATTAACACACACTGACCAGGGCATTGGTTTACTCCAACTGCCTCAACAGTTCCATACACAGCTGCCTCACCTTTCCACACACAGGCATCATCTCCACTGCAATGCTCCAGCCCTGCCCCTGCAGCTGAACACAGTTCTTAGGAAGTCATTACAGTGAGAAAAGCTAACTTGCAAGTTTCTTGAGGTGTTTTGCTATATTTTTGTAACTCTTTTTAAATATTAACTGTGCAGAATTGACAATTTCTACAGAAGGGAAAGTCCTGACACTAATATGCTTCTCAGTCATAAAGAATTCATGCATTTTACCCTGTTTGGAAACTCATTAACCAAGCTTCTGGAAGCAATTTTTCCATGACCAAAGTAACAAACAGTTTGAAAATTTCTCTGGGTAACAGTTGCCTACAAAGCACTTAAAATTTATAAGCTTCTCATCCAGTTTGTGCCATTTATCATTGCTAAAGTAAATGGAAGCAGTGGAATCGACTATGCATCATGAGTAATATAATGCAATATTAAAGGACACCCAGTGGAGCACTTTGGAGGCTTAAGGATCTAAATCATACACTTGGTGCTGGGAAACCATAAGGAAAATGTGCAGCACCATTTGTTGGTGGCTGGATCTGTCAGTGCTCAGAGTTCTGTGAGCAAGGGGTTACAGGACTGACAGCAGGGATTTACTGTTTGTGTGAATGGGAAGAGAAAGGAACAGAGGAAAGAATTCCTAAGGAGTGATCACAAGCATTTCCACGCCCCCCAAGCTACACAAAAACTTGCAGGGAGATGAAAAGATGGGTTCAGGGAAAGGAAAAGCCCAACTCGTGCCACTGCTGCTGGGGTTCCCTGATGGGCAGCCTGGAGCAGCCCAGCTCTTTTGGGGTGTCCTTCTAAACTCTTTCCTAGAGAAGGACAGGTAACACACCTGATAACAGACCTGGTAACAGATCTGCTCAGCAGCACTGATGAAATCTGAAGGGGATTCCCACCTTCCTCTCTTATTCTCACCTTCTTCCCCACTCCTTCACTGCTTCTTACCTATATCCCAGGAAAATATATAGATTTTTAGCATAATTATCAGCTACTGGAATTACACCTTGGAATTACTTTTTTCTGTTCTCTGTTTTTTAATATATTTTGGTTTTTAATCTTGCTTTCCTTTTCTTTCCCTCTTTTTGCTTTTTCTGTCAGTTCCTCTGAAGATGCACAGAATCATGATGTGAGAAGCAAGTCACCCTTCCCATTCCTCTGTTCCTCTTCCAATAATCTGCAAATTCCATCAGCTGAAGGATGTGGGACAGGGATGGATCAGGGCAGACAGAGAGGCACAGACACAAATCCTGCCTGGTGCAGGGCTGTGCTGATACTGGGGAAGAGTTGTAGCAGAGGGATCAGGACAAACCCTTATCATGTTACAGAAATTGTGAGATGAAAATGAAAGTTTAAATTCCTTGAGTGTTTATCTTCATTTGTCCATTTTTGGCTCTTAAGATGGACATGCAGACATTACCACCCCCAGCCAAATTATGAGAGGATTTATGAAAGATGAAGCAATATGAACTTTATCTCAAAAGTCACAAGATGCTACTAAATTTGTTTTGGTGTCTTTAATATCAAAATATGCATTATTTTTTTGGTATGATGGCCAAATGGTTCTATTGCTCTTCTGGAATAATTACATGTATTATTAGCAAATGAGCAGTTTCTGAAATCATGAAAGCGATTTTCAGAGTGCTCTGTTTTCAAGTTTTTAATAAGAAGCTTCTCTCCATCACAATTGCAGAATAAAAGTTTGGAACAAAATAGGGAAAAATACTCCATTTACTCAAAAACACCCAGGAAACAATGAATTTTGAAAGCATACTTATCAGCTTTAAGCTTGTGGTCTTTAACAAAATCTCCTGACTTAGGAAAGCATTCTTGGCTTTTGAAAGCTAGCATTTGGATCTATAAAGCTGCTCTTCACAGCCATTTCCTTCAAATCTTTGCAGAAAACATCTGGCACTGACACAGAGCAAACAAGGCAGCAGGAGTCACATCAGAATGAGTGCCTCATGCTCCCCTGGCTCAATGCTTTTATGGCAGGAGTACCTTTGTATGTAACCCCAGCAATGCTTTAGCAGCTCCCCAATAACAGAGATCACATCGTGCAGCCAGTGAGCAAATCTGCCCCAGGAGAACATGGAGATTCCATGAGGCTGGAATGATTATTTACACCCAGGAGTCCATGGAATCTTGGCCCCCAGTGACAGCTGGGCCTGCCTGGGCTGGGGGGCTCCAGTGTGAACTTCCCAGGCAGGATGAATGTGCCAAGAGGACATCACCCCTTCCAGGGCATTTTCCAGTCTCCCACTTACCCAGACTGATGCTACCAAGAGTAAACTTGAGCTGGGGGCATGTGGCACCCTCACCAACATCCCCAATTTAGTCTGGAAGAAAGGTTTTCCCATTCCCAGCTCTACCTGATGTCCTGGACGGTTCATCTCCACCTCCAGACTCAACAAAGCACCATTGCATTTTTCTCCCATACAATCCCACCCTGTCCTATATGGGGAGCTCACGGAGTGGTATATTAGGCTCTGAGCTTCTTTGGGAAAGCATTAAAAAGGAGGCCATATTCATATTCTAATATTCCAGCTATATTCAGTGAAATATCAAAGTCTAGTCCCCATGGCTCTGATTTCCAAAATGCCAAGTCCCTGCAGGACACACACACACACTTCAGAAACAAAACACCATAAAAAGATCAAAGATGCCTCTGGGAATACATTCTCTGCACTCTTCAAAGCCAAACATCCCCTCACTTGCCCCCTTGTAAACTGATTAATTTCAGTGGGAAGAGTGCACAAAATCAGCAAATCCATGCAGTGAGGATAAGTGTTTGTACATGGTAACTCTGCAAGCAAAACTCTCTGTATTTTTCTCTGCTCCGCAGAAACAACAGGATTTACACTAACTCTCATTTCCAAGCTGCAGTTGGTGTTTAATCTGTTACCAGGCAGCTTTTCCTTGAGTCGTTTTGCACATGGATGGGATGCAGCCCCTGTCCCTGAATGAAGGAGTAAATGAGAGCACCATCTGGCCAGGCCCTGCCTGATCCAGCCCAGCGCCTGCGGTGCAATTCCAAAATGTGAGGAATGCTCACCCAGAAGACTCAGTTCACATCCTCCCTCCTATTGACTAAAGCTGCTCTGTCCCTTCTGGGCCGCTTTAGAGAAGAATTTGGTGGGAAGATGAGGGCTCTGAAATCCAAACCATCTTCAAATGTGCCTGTGTGTGGTCTGAGCCGGCAGCTTATGCAATGAGAAATGGGAAGCCACTAAAATGATTCTGCTTCTAAATATTTTGACCTTTATTGACATTTATAAGTAGCAGGCTGCTTAATTACCAGTTAAAGGAAGTTATTAGCTACAAAAGGAGCCTGTTCTTTTTTTTTCCCCTCATGGCTTCTTTCCCAAACCAGGGCTGTTAGATGAGATTTCTGTGGCAGGACAAGGCAGAGGAGCCCAGGAGACCTTGGCTACTTTATGGCAAATCTGTACAGAAATCCTTATAGAAATCAAACACCTTCATAAAAGGGATACTCCAGAGGCAGCCCATGCAAAACAACAGACTCTCCATTGCTCTTGGGGTTCAAGCCTTGTATTACAGCACTGTCCCATTTTCCTACAAGGAATTGCTTGGTGGACATTATTTCTGGCTGATTTTCTTTCAAGCACACCCATAAAAAGACCTTCCCAAAGTGGTTTTGTGGGGTCTTTTTCCTTTCTTTTTTTCTTCACAATAGGCATTTAGGGGCTGGCCTGAGGAGCTGAGAATATACAGGACTTGGATGCTAATCCTGACACCCAGTGTTAAAACAACTGGAAGTTCTGCCCCAGAGATGCATGAATTCCTAGAGCAAACAAAGCAGCTCCTTTAAAATCACCCAGCTTTTCATACAGGATTGCAAGGTCCATATTTATTGTCCCACTAGAGCATTGGGATTGTTTGCTGGCTGATGTCACTCATGAGAATGTCTTAATTAAAAAATCTATACTGGAATGAGCAATCCTCTCCCATAATTTTAGAGTGTCTTTCAGTAAAAATTAAGTACAGCACATACCAAAAGTGCAGGATGAGCAGAGCTCTGATACTGACAGATGCAGGTATGATTTTCAGACTAAGAGCTAATTTTAAAATAGCCTCAAGAAAGAACTACCCAACACTTATATAATTTTCAATTCTATAACACACATTAATGTTATTTTAAGAGTCTTTAGGTATGAAAGGAGATGCAATGTAGAGAAGACATGGAAACCCAAAGATACTTCTACCCTTATTTCCCTGCCTGGGTGAATAACACCAAGGTATGACTTCCCCAGTAGCTGGGAAGGTGGATGAGTGATCCAGACCTCATTTTGGAGTATGATGTGGAAGATATGGAAGTTCCAGGCATAGTAATTTAGCTTTTCCTCAATTCTTCTGCTTATATCCCAAGAAGTCCCACAATCCTTTCCACCAACCTCAGCTTCTGATTTTCTGAAAAATTTCTGGACTCCCAAGCAAGACTTTTAATGCTATTTTTTTCTCTTTCCCTGAATTTTTACCCCAGATCTTCATGGCTTCTTCTGCTCTGTATACTTTACACCTTTTTTACTGAGTTGGTTATTCACCCTCACTTTCAGAGGGAAAAAAAAATGCTTTCAACATATTTGAAACTTAGAGTTTGATCCTGCAATCACTGAAGTCAAAGGCAGCAAGGGTATTCTGTTCAGAGGGAGCAGAATAGCCCCAGGTCCCTGTCCCCCTGGACAGTGTGCTTTCAATCAGGGAGCCTTCACAGTTAAAAGGAAGTCATTTGCATTATGTTAATATTCATTGTCCACCTACACAGGATGGGAAATTTACTGGACAAGAAGGTTAAATGTACTGGTGGCAGGAGGGCAGAGCTGCTCCCAGCTGTACCTGCTGCAGGAGATGACATCAAACCCCTCTGCCACAGCTCAGGGGAGCCAGAGCTGGTTCTTGCATTCATGGAAGGTCAGCTGAGATCCCTGTGTGGGGATTTCATCCCAGGAACAAATCCAAAACTAAAGCTCCAGGGAAAGAGGGGAGCACAGGGAAGCTGCTGCAGCCCATCTGACAGACTTCCAGTTATCAAATGTCTGAGAAGAAATTCTATTCAGATATATTTTCCTGCAGTTTAATAACAAGAAAACCTGTGCAAATATCAGCTGCAAAGACTTGGAAAAGCAAATCAAATCCAAGCTTGCAACAGTGAACAGGTATCAGTAATAATGAAATATTTGCCTGGATTTTGACAGCCTTGAAGAATTCTGTAAATCCCAGCACTCCACGTACACAGCCTGATAGGAGTCAGGCAGCTGCACTGCCCTTGAGAACTGGGCAGTGGGTTCTGGGAGGAAGGAAATAGCTGCCACATGCAGTAAATAAAAAGAAGTTTAAAAAAAAAATACACCCAGAGTTCTCCTGCAGAATCATTCCATTGAGCCTGGCTAGAAACACAGGCAGCTACAAACCAATCATTCATCTCCAACATAAACACAGATTGGGTTCGACTTGCAGTAACATAGGTTGAGATTTTTAGTAGATGACATAAATAAATGTATTTTTATATTTCCTGACCACATTAAGCTTGAAATCAAGAGTTCTAAAATGTGAGCCACACACTGTAAGGCTTCTAATAGCCAATAAATTCAGACAGTCACACTGAAGCAATGTTTTCTCCTTAAAGGTACATTTTGTATATAAATACAAGAGGACTTGTTTTTTTATGGATTTGTAATTATATGTAACTGAACATGATCATTCAATAAAGGTTAAAGTTCTCTTAGGAGGACAGCAAGATGGAAACCACTTCAGAAGGCACAATCTCGGATCCCAAATATTATTTCTACATTGAAGGACATTAGTAAGGAGATGGGGGAAGGTTGAGGAAAATTACTTTCTCCAAGAAAAAAGGACCAAGCCAGCAAAGGTAAAACATTCTGGCTCAGGAACATCAATGTATTCCGGTGTTCCTGCCCCACCTCTGCTACACTAAGAAAGCACAAAACCAGCTCTTATCGTGCCCAGTGCATCTACTTCCCACGTGTAAAGCAGGGATTAGAGTGCTGGAATTCCTTCAGGTGGTGTTAAAGGAATGAATGATCCTAGAGAATCACCAGTAATACTTAAGAGCTAAAATACTCCCTAATCAAAGGTCATTTTTCATCTCCAGCCCTTACAGCACTTCAAAGTGGAGCACAGCATTATCCCCATGATTATCCCCCACTGGGAAATGGAATACAACAGAGCAAGGGATTTTTCAGCTTCTCAGAAAGGGCCAGCAGCAATGTCAGGAGTGATGTTCAGGTGGCAGAAAAGGTGTGTGAGATGCACAAAGGCTGATGCCCATCAGTCAGACAGCTCAGGGCTGGGGATCACAAGGCTGAATTTCAGTTTGCTCCCCACACAAGCTCTGGCTGAAGGACACAGTCACTGCCCAGGCTTGGAAGGCAAATCCCTCACCACAGAATGAGGCTGTTTGGTTTTTGGACCCAGCACTTTCAGTGGGTCTCTCACAGAGACGTGTTCCCAGTGGGGGAGCCATAAAGAGTCAGTGTGTGCTGGCTCCAGAGCCCCTTATTGCCTGGATGTGCTGGAAAAGTCCAATGGAAATGTCTGAGTGCTGATGTCACTGCAGTACAATTGCTTTGGAGGCTGCTCAGCTTTCATTGGGGCGCCCATTCCTTGCAGGAGCCTCGCTGAGCTTTCTCTCATGGCTGGAGGTTTATGAGCAGAGAGAAGTGAAGATGGCAATTGAAAGCCTCACTTAACAACAAGTCAAATAATACTTTTAAGGCAGAATTTGTCATTCTTAGCCCAGTTTAAAAACCAGCAGTTGAGACTTAATAAACGGAATGGACAAGCAGAATACATTTGAAATCACCAACTGCTTTCAAGGGGGATTGAGCTGCATGTGACAAAATGAATAAGAACCTCCCCAACTCACCTATGTTAAGGTTGAAAAGTCAAGTGTTCAAGGGCTGAAAACACCAGAGTTAAGGCTGCCATGTGCAGTCCTAATTCACTTCTCCTGTGTGATACAATTAAAAGCTATTTTCCCCCATGGCCTCACCCCATTTAGTGGGCAGGATCAACAGAGCTATTCAATATTTCTGGTTGGGTTTTTTTTTACCTTTTTGAGTCAATGTGTGGCCTTGGCTTTATTTATAGCATGCCATTTAAACTCCTCACCGAAAACAGGATTATTCATATCCTTGTGGGTTTTAATATAACACTTATCACAGAAATATTTGTTTCAAAAACATAACAAATGTCTCATGACAAAACCCCTGCCAGTGAGGTGGGATGGTAGCACAGTCCCTTGAGCCCAAATGCTTAATCAGAATCAGAGGTCCCTCAAGATTGTTTTGCTTAGGATGAGATCATCTGAATGTAATACAGTGTATAATATATTCTTGGGTTTTAGCAAACCAATAGTAACAAAAACCCCATTTCTCTGGGAGAGTGCTCCAAAATTTCCAGTGCCCTGAGTTCTGGGCTTGGGAAAGCATCTGTTTCCTTTCAGCAGTGGCCACAGC
Source organism: Rhipidura dahli (assembly GCA_013399225.1). Lineage (NCBI taxonomy): Eukaryota > Metazoa > Chordata > Aves > Passeriformes > Rhipiduridae > Rhipidura > Rhipidura dahli. The sequence goes on along the minus strand of VXAC01006905.1, from coordinate 404,452 downwards.
ATTTGCAAACCTTGTTCTCTGTGGTTTAAAGCACCTCCCTCTAAGACCACGGGGCAAACAAGCAGGGCCTGATCCGAAGCAAAGTAACGTAGCAGAGTAAGGCTGGAGTGAAATTATTCATGGCTCAGTTGGTTCTGGGGGATTCACAGTGAAATTTGCAATTTAAAAGGCAATAGAATTACTCTTACCTCTGTTTGCAGGCCTCTGTATGTGCATGTGGTTATGTAACACACCTAAACCCAAAAAAGTTGTCATATCTGATTGCAAAAACCTGAAGCATCTGTAAAAGTGTAGCACACAACAGTGCTAATGTTCTGTTTCAGCAGTTAATCAACCAGCAAAGGTTTAACAGACTTTGGCTCAGGCACTGCACAATCATTCTTCTCATAGACATCCTTTTAATTTGGATCTAGGTTACAAATCAAGTAACTTTTCTTTTGAGACATCATCTCTGTAGAAAAAAATGTTGCTTCAGGTTCTTCCACAAGTATGAAACCATTAGATAAATACAATTTTCAAGTTTATACAAGCCTGCAGTCCCACCTGCACATCCTGTCAGGGAGATCAATCCATGATTCCCTGTCATGCTGCTTGTTTTACAGCACAGTCTCAGAGAAAAGTGCTTGTTAGAAACATTTTTAAAAATGTGTACTTACTGTTCTGACAGCCCTCAGGATCTCTTTCTCTTCTTCTGGTCTGTCTTGCTTATCTCCCACTGTTCCTCACTGATGCTGTCTTCAGAGGCCAGCTGAAAGAAAAATGCACAATGCCAACAGTTTATATCCACCAGACTGGAAATCTGGCATGTCTGGAGCATTGTTATTATTATTATCATTACAAATATGTTTTGGAATTTGTATTTTTGGCATAATGGGAAGATTCATTCTAAAGAATGCAGCTTAGCTTTTTAAAAATATGTTAAATCAGCTTGGATTATATAAAATTCAAGTATTGCAGAGATGACTGAGACTAAGATTCATTCTTGATTTGATGTAGCAAAAAGAAATTTCATAAATACAATCTTAGGTATCACTTAACAGCATTTAAAAATAATACTATAATTAAACACAGCCTATGCTAAAGACAAAGTGACAGAGGCTCTCAGAACTCACTAAGCCAGGCTGTAATTTGCCACAATTTTAACTGACTTACCTTCAGCTCAGTTCCCAAAATAATAAGGAAGCTGTGATGGAGTAGAGCACTGTGGCAGATATTTCACTTTAGGAACACATTAAATCGCCAGTGGCATCACTTGGTTTTTGACTTGAGCTGAAGTTGCTAAGGAGCTCTAGTGAGGCCTTGTCTCTGAATTTATTCCTGAAAAAGTAAAAGTAAAAGCTTTTTTTTCTTTTCGCTGTTTTTGTTTGTTTGATTTATTAAACAAGCCACAAGAAGGTCAGGCCATGGCACCAAACAACTGTCACTGTAAGAGCTGTGAAAGAATTGAGATTATCCCAGTTCGTATTCAGTTTCTCCATGAAACTTTAAATTTTACCTCGGGAATAAGGAGCCTGGCAGTTCAGAAAGGAGTTTACTCAGGCTGTGCTTATGGGAGTGAAGTCCTCCTGTCCCTGGCAGCTGTGACACTGCAGCCCCATACACAGCTCCTGAGGCTGCACAGAACCTTCTGCATCCCTTTGCTGTGCTTCACCACCTGCCCTTCCCTGGCAGACAGAGATCCCTGAATTCACAGAATTCAGTTCAGCCAGAAATCACAGGTTCCTGGCTCCCTGGTGCCCTGTGCAGCACCTTCCACTGGCCGAGGAAGTCAGTCTGGGTCAGGCTGGCACTGCCCAGGCTGCTCCCAAGCTCCCAGTGCTGTGCAATGCTGCCTCTTCTGGAGCACGGCTCTGTGCTCTGCAAGGCTCCAAACTTTCCTCTCCAGCCTAAGCCTTCAGCCCTGGACTGAAGCAAAATTAGTCTGAATGTCTTTAAAGTTCTCTATCTGTCCACTCCCTGACAAGCTGTGCCTGTCTGGTGCATGAGAAAGGGCCCTTCTAGGGCAAAACCACAGATAAAATGCATTTTAAAACTGAATTGAAAGCACTGGACATAGATGTTTTATAATCTGAGTCGAATATCCATAGAAAGAACAATTGTATGTTTTTAGTAATGACCTAATTCAACTAATTCAATAATGAACTAATTCAACTCCTTCCAAAACAATTCATGAGCTCTTGCTCATTATCAACTGACAGTGCTTGGGGACCTTCACTAATTACCACTATTCTTTGATGCTGGTTGTATTTGTGTCATGGGTGTAGGGTAAAGATGGACATGGAAAGAAAATAAAACTGTGTCTTTTTGTTCCTACTCACAAACAGTGATGGGAAAACCTCCAAAAGCTGTCTCACTGTTTTGTGGTTGTCAGGACACTTCATTTTCTCTCATTCCCAAGCTTCAGAAGCTTCCTCTTTGGGATTGCAAACAGATGATGGCAGAGCCAGCAATTAGACTAATCCAAGTAAATTCCAATCACTGGTAGCCTGCAGCAGCTTGCAGTGCTCACATCAAATGGAGGCCCACCCTTAGCACGAAGCTGTCAGCAGGAAAAGAGAAATTAAAATTGATTTTTCGTAGCAAACTTCTGTGACCTTCCTCATTGCACCCAGGAGTATCCATAACATCTGTCATTTATTATATATCATGGCTGGGATTTTTAACCAAACACTGAGATCGGGCATTCCAAATATAATGTGTACCTTTGACTGTGTCAGTGCAAAGTCTCAGCAATTTTGACCACTTGGGAGTTCCACAAAAGGAGGAGGTGTCTGCACCTCTCTGCATGCACCAACAAACATTAAAAATATAAAATTTCGGAACTTGTTTGAAAAGGGTATCTTTAAAATTGGAGCTGATAATACAACCAGAATAGATTCTGCAGATTTATCCTGTCCTTGTCAGTCTTTATGATCTTTCTTTGCAAAACAAGGAAGGTAGATTGTCAAACAGTTAATTTTTTTTTTTTTTAAATGACCCTAATAAAACCAGTGGTTAGTGATAACAGCTACTCAGTGAGCTCAATGGACATAAAATATGAGAAAAGTGTGTTTCATAATAGTGCAGGAGCTGCTAAGTAAATTTGGTATAAGTTTCAGAGTCACTCATCTCCACCTTTTCTCTGGAATCCCAGTTCAAACACAAGATCTCCCAGACTCTGGAGGTTTTCTTGCAGTGGAGACTGTCTCCAGAAGCTGGCCACAGATTTCCCAGGATACCAGACTGGTGTTCCCCACAGTGAGAGGCCAGCAGAGGTGGGTACCAAACAGTAAAGCAAAGCATCCTCATTTTACTTCCTTCCAATATTCTTCCATAATTCCAATGTTTTCTCTGAAAAGAAAGGCCAGGCCATAAGCCCTGTTGAGCTTTAGACAAAAAGTTTCCAAAAGCACCAAATATAATGCAAGGAAAGTCATTTTGTAACACAGAAAAATACAAGCACAGTTATACAAGTGTTCTTGTTCCAAGAACAATTGTAAGTGGGTTTTGTTTTGATTTGGAAAAAACTCCAATATCTCAGTGCAGTTGCAGTAGACCACACACTGGAAAAATTACATGGTTTTCTGATGGCTGTATAATAAGAAAGTATTTTCTCTCTGAGACAGAAAAGGCCTATTCAAGGTTGGAAAGGGAGTGTAACTCGGAAGAATGAAGAATCAGGAAGCTAGGGAGATAGGTCAGAATTGTGTGAGGATGATGTGGTCTCATTGTCTGAACAGCTGCCAGGGAATTAGGAAAGACAGATTCTCCTTTTTCATCAAAACATAAGGGCTAAAAGCAAAAATCCAATCAAGAGCAGTTTTAGGGTGTTTGCTTCTAGGGGTGATTCCATCCCTGCTGCCTGTCTGGAGATAGGAGGGTTTGCAGTACAAACTGTGGCACAGATAGAAAATAAAGTGGGATGATAAGCACTGTGGACCTTATGCCAAAGTTTTTGTGATATGCTCACACAGAATTCTGCAGCAAGAGAAACCATAAATATCTACAGCGTTTATGGATGAAGATCCACTCCAGGCTGGAGATAAGTGAACAGCAGATAAAGCACTCACAGAGTCAGTCCCTGACTTCACACTCATGTAGTGAGCCCATTGCATAAGCTGCTTTCCAGGTTATTTTACTGCATTTTACTTCATTGGGCAATTTTGGATGGACTCCAACAAGCAGATTTTTTTTTAAACATTCTTTTTACCAGTAAAACACAATAAAAGATTTTATAGCCTTGATGTGTTTCTGGCACAGTTTAAAAACTGCTGCTAATAAAACTTTTCCAAGAGGAAAAAATGACCCAGCTGTCACAATGTAAATATGATTTTTAATTTTTTTTTTTTTAAGTTAGGGGTTTATGCAGGAAACTGGGAAACAACATCACAGGAAAAGATTATGTTAAGAGAAGAAAACCTATGCAAGCACAACTTAGAGTGGAACAGTGTCATGTTCCTGGCAGCCCATGTTAAATGCATTTGGAAAGAATTGTGTTTTCATGCACACCAAGGGCTGGCTCCTCCTGACCACTGAGTCAGTGACAATTCACCAAGTGACTTTAGTGATGCCCTAAAGCAGCAGCCTGACTTATAAATATGGCACCAGGCAGCCAGACAAGAGCTCTGAGCTCAGTCCTGGCCTGATCCAAGCTCCCGGTGTGAGATCCATCCAGCTTCTCACATGGAAAGAAGGGTGATCTGTCAGTCTGCTCCCTCTGGCAGCTCTCAGAAGAGTCCCAGCCTCCCCTGACACGCCAGAGCCTTTGTTCTTGGGGTGTTTTTAGGTGCAATTATGATTTAACAAGGAATGAGTAATGCCCGCCCTTCATCATCACAACTCTGGCATCGTTCAGTGCTGTGGTGATTCTGGTTCACTGCCCTGCCGGGTTCTGCAGGAGATAAAATGTGCCAAATGCCAAAGAAAGTGACAAAAACGTGCCTTCAGCAGCCAAGTCCCCTGCAGCAGGCTGACCTGTGTATACAACTGCCCTTTGTGTGCATCACAACTGTAGGAGCTGCTGGATTTTTAAGGATCATCCCCCTCTGTCCCTGAATGGTTCCTCCTGAGGAGCAGGAGGGCAGGCGAGTGTAGTGAGAGACCTGCAGGGATGAACAGGGAGCTCCTGGTGATGTTCCTGCTCTCATTCCCATTCACTTTTTGCTTCTGAGATCAGAGGCTAAGAACTGCAATGTTGTTAACGTATTTTATGTCACCAGGCAACATTTTCAGTTATGCAATTGGCCACGCGAGGGCACCAGCATTGCTCAGGATAAAAAAGGCCAAAAAAGACAAAACTGAGCAGCCAAAGGAATAAAGAGGAGTTTGTTTACAAACTGTATAGCTGCAAAAGCACGGGATAGCAGATTCCAGACAGGAGTCACCCACCCAGAGTGTCCAGCAGCTCCGGGGGTGCCCAGAGGGAGAAGGAAATCCCCCACCATCCAAAGCCAGTGAGCTGAGCTGCTCCTGCTGGCCCTGCCAGGCTCCCGGTGCTCAGAGATCCCTTTCCTCAGCGTGGCTGTGGGAAAGGCTCCCACACCTTGTTGTATTCAGTGCCTACAGCCTCCCCCTGCCCTGGCTCAGGCCTCTGGCACAGGGGCAGCAGTGACCTCCATGCTCTTCCACTTCCCCCTCAGCCCAGAAAGGTTTTCTCACCTGAGAGCCAGGTGAGCAGAGATGTCTGAAACTACATTTTCAGCCCAGCAGTGGTTACTCCTTTCATGGCCTTTTCAATGTACTTTATCTGTGACAGGGGCTGAATGGTAGCTCCAGAACTAAAGGAAATGAGGTGCTGTGGCTTGAGCTGAACATAAAGACTGGACAAGTTGTTTTTTCCACAAAGACATCACTGTAAGGAATTCCTTTAGAAAGAAAAGAAAAAAGCACATTAACTTTCAAGCCTGCATCTTAATGATCTGATTTTTAAATGATGTCATGTAAAAACAAAGCTCTTGGCCTCACAAAATCTGTCACTGAGTTCTCCCTGCCAAACATCATCCAGGATACAGATGTTTGCACCAAGAGAAAATCACAGAATTCAGTATCCCAGAATGGTTTGAGTTGGAAAGGACATCAAAGATTACCTGATTCCACCCCCTGCCATGGGCAGGGACACCTCCACTATCCCAGGCTGCTCCAGGCCCCATCCAGCCTGGCTCTGGACACTTCCAGGGGTCCAGGGGCAGCCACAGCTTCTCTGGGCACCCTGTGCCAGGGCCTACCCACCCTCACAGGGAAGAATTTCTTCCACATATCTCACCTAAATGTCCCCTCTTTCACTTTGAACCCATCCTTGGCCCATCACTGCAATTCCTAATGAAAAATATCCCCACAGCCCCTGTTCAAGAGCTGGTTCTGTATGGATGTATGGATGAGTGCAAAGCTTATTTTGCTTACAAAGGAAAACCCTCATTGCTAACAGATTCCTGTGGTTAAGCTAAAGCTTGTCCTGCAGCATTGACTGCAGATACAAAAGGATTGTTCTTTTTTGTTTTGACTGTAAGTGAACAAAATGCTGTTTGCCACTAGATGTTTCTCCCGAGGTTTTGTGATAGCCTGGATTAATTCCATGCAATTATTCTGGGAAAGTAAATTTATTCTGAATGCCCTGGTAGGTTTGTGGCAGTTGAGAGGAATCTCCCAGATAGGACACATCTGTTGTGAAGAACACCAGGTAAGGCAGGAATGGGGGGCAAATTAAAATAACTCCAGCTATAATCAGGGTAGAAGGGACTACCGCTGCCAGACAAAAAGGGGTGAAAAGGGTTTTACAGGACCATATTTACAGCATTAACTTAATAAATCTTTTTGCACTATTTGAAAAGCTGTTTCTTCTGCTGTGTTTGTAAAGGTACATGCCAGAAAACCAGAGCAATGAAGTGTTCCAAAATGCATCTATGAATCTGCAAAGTAATTAATTGAATATTTCACAATAGACTGTGCATAAGATTGTTCTATTCAATACAGGGTGCTATAAAATCATAGCATTTTATTGTGCTTGAGCAGTTCTTGAGGTACTGAAATTATTTCTAATTCTACTAAGAATAATCAAGCCAAATGTGAAAAATATATTGAATTTGTTTCATTATCCCTAACTCCAAATGAGTTCCTAGCTCCGAAAATATGAATCAGATAAGTTACAAATGTCTCAAACCATAACAAACACCCTACAATGTTCTGCTCTGACTCTGGAAGGGAATTAGCAGCATCCTGTAAAACCACACAGCCCTACTGCCCCGGGGCAATGCCTCAGCTGCAGGAACCAGGGACAGACCCCATGGAACAGTTCCTGCTCTCCTGGCTTCTTTTCCTGAAACTGCTGGTCAGTGCTAATGAGAAGATGAAAGGCAATGCTGAATTTAAATGGACTGAATAAGCCAGAGAGCTACATTTTACTGTCAATGTCTCAGCTAAAATCACATGTATTTGCAACCTTTTATATTCAAAATAAAAGTAATTCTAGAGTATTTAGACCTGATTTAAAATGTTTGCAGTCTGCTACAAACTTTCCCTCCTGCAATCTAAAGGTTCCCATTTGAAAGCCAGAGGTGGAGATATTTTTAATCTGGGACTAAAACCTTTGATGCTGAAATAGTTACCTTTTCCCAAGCCAACTGTGCAGTTCCTGTGTTAAGTAGGAGATATGGGATGATCATTAATAAACACAGAGGAACAAGAGATCTCTGGGGTTATACATTTAGTACATGCTCTGAAAATGGGGTCGGTCCTTTGCCTTTTGCCAGATTGGGGGTTTCATTTTGGTCAGGAGCCAACCTGCAAAGCAGCACAGGTACTCCAATATAAAACACGATTATTTAAAATAAAGTATTTATTCTACATTTCTTCATGTCCCAACCCCATCTTCAGATTCACCAACAGATGCTCAAGAATGTAAAACATCCTTTGGGGACTGTATCAATTTGGGAAAAACAGTGCTTTTCTAAAAAGCCCTTCTGAAACTTTATTTAACACTGTTAAAATGGGTCTTTCTAATAGTTTAACTTGATGTCACAGTTTAAAATTGATGACGGGACTGGAAAAGAGGAACATCATCGAGATAAAAGCTGCAATTAATTAAAACTACAATAATTGCAAGTATTAGTTTCCCTTTTCAACTTCCACAGGGCTTGTTGCCATGCCATATTTAGGTGGAAAGATGCTACCAGCATCCTTTCTTGTCCCTGTTTGCAGGGCTTTACTTACTGGTATTTGCGGAACAGTTTGAAATCCAGAACAAAATAGGTACCAACAAAGAGACCTTTAGGATAAAGGTAAGTAACATTATAGAAAATATGTAGCTTCTAATAATTATAATTTTGCACCCCATTCTTCCCACATTTTCCTCACCCTGCCAGAAGTTTAATTTCACCTTCCACTCAGCCCAAGCTTTCAGCCTTCAATTAAAGTAGTTCCCATCCAGCAGAAAAATTTTTTTCCCTTTTGACCCCCCAAAGCCCATTTGTGGAGCAGCAACATCTGTCAGAGCTCTTGTGTTTTCCTAGGTGGGCCCTGGCAGAGAGCAGCTGGCAGGGATGAGGAGGGACATCCTGAGATCCTGGGCTGTACTTGTGGCAGTGGTGGGGCTGAGCGCGGCCGAGGAGTTCCCGTGGACAAAGAACAATCCAGGCTCCTTCTACTACGGCACTTTTCCAGCTGGTACCTTCCAGCCCCACTTGGTTTGGGGGTTGGGATGTTCTACACCTACTCCTGTGTTTGCACAAGGAAGCAACTCAAAGGTTTTCTTTTGTCCTGCCAGGGAAATGGCAGAAGCAGAAATGGAGGTTGTTGCAGAATGCAGGAACCCCTTTGGGATCTGGTCCTGGGAACACAGGGATCCACACAACCCTGCACTCCACAGGGCCAGTTAAAACAGTGGAAATACAGGGAAAAGTCTCAGACAAGCCATATATCCACATCTCCCTGATTAAAGTGCAGTGTAATGAGTCACACCTGAGAACTCTTCTCTTTTTTTATAAATTGTCTACAATTAATGAAATAAACTCAAAATACCCTTTGTTATGCAGCTAACTTAAGAAATGAGTGAAATCACTGTGCTGGGTTTGTTTCAAGCTGTTCAGGATTATCCAATCCACTCTTCAGTACGGGTTTATGAACCTTATTATTTCTTCAGAACGTATTTAAATACATTTCATCCAAGCAAAATCAAAAAACAGAAAGATACCGGCACTGATTGGTTTTCATGCTGAAGTTTTTAAGTCATTTATGAATTGGTATTTTATGTAACAATAAAATTATGGGAAATAATCCAGAATATTTCTATATATTTTATATAACATTTAAACTTGTAGTTGCTAAAACCACCATAAACCAGCAAGAAGAAATGATGTGAAAACCTAGTTTGTTTTTCACAGTAAGACATTTCTGGCACACTATCAATGCCCTACCTCATCACTGTAAAATACAGATTTAATGAATGAAAGGATTTGATTCCTTGTTCAGTGCACCAGAACAGGACACCTTCAGTCCCATTTTCAGTCCCTTTTTAGGCACAGATACATTTTCACCTACAAAACCTTGGCCTCTCCAGCAGTGCTGACTTTCAGTTCCTTTCTCCTATGAACAGTTAGCAAGACCAATTAGCAGGAAAACATTTTAATAACTCCCCTGTTTTTACCTTTAGGTTTCTTATGGGGTGTTGGAAGTTCTGCCTACCAGACTGAAGGGGCCTGGGACAAGGATGGGAAAGGACCAAGCATCTGGGATGCTTTCACTCACAAGAAAGGGAAGGTTTTTAGGAATGAGACCGGAGATTCCACATGCGATGGCTACTACAAAGTTAAGGTATTGGTCAAGAGGAATGAACTGCACCTCTGCAAATATTCTGGGGCCATTCCATGATCCCAGTTTCCCATTCTGAAGGAACAGCTTTAGCTGCTCTAAAGGCTCATTTAACTTAGGAATCCAAGGGCTGATAGTTTCTAATTAGTACAGTAAAATCTTCTTTCCTTATAACCTCACTGAACCAGTCACACCACAGTATTTCCCAAATACATCTCAGCCTTTGAGGATTTTTGTGGCCAAAGAAATTTTCTGGATGCTGTAGGCAGTCCAAGCTTAGTTAGAAATACAAGAAACACATTTGAGCATTAAATAAAATTAACATCTTTTTGTGTGAGCATGGATGAGATTTTCTATGTATTTTTAAGAGGCTTTAAAATTCAGTCTGAATGTTCCTCATTTTTTGAGAGGATAACAAACAAATAATCAATGCAGCTCTGTTCACAATATGCTTCCAAGCCTAATACCATCAAAACCAATTTTCAAATTACTGCACTGGAAGAAAGACAGATACACAGCAAGAGGAATCCAAATTACTGTGAGAAGCCAGGGTTATGCAATTGGAATTGCAACTAATTTAATAAAAGTTATATTCCACTGAGATTTCTCCACATATATTAAGTCCAAGGGAGAACCAGAGGTCTGAGCAAGAACTAAGAGAAATAAATGAATTATGCCTTACTCTCCTAAAATGGGAGAATGCAGGAGAGGTTTCATTTGAGCTCTCAAACCAGCAGCAGTTTGAAAGGACAGCTTAATAAAAATTTAAGAGAAGCTGGGACTCTGAGCCTCACTGGGCTGTGGCACCAGAAGAGATTGACACGGAGATGGTTTGGGCATTCACTACTCCGGGTTTGTATTTAGAAATACTTTCTAAAACTTGTTTATGTTAGTCCAGTTTCATGGTCCTCTTTATATCAAAGCACTCCTTGCTTTTATCATCAGAATTCTCTCTGCATTGGCTGAAATACCACAAATTTCTAATTTCATTTAACACTGAAGATGTACAATTTCTTAGAAAAAGAACATATATTCATATGGAATTTAGGGGGTTTTCTCATTCCAGTATAAGACAGTAACTGAAAGTCCAAGTAATTATGTTTTTGAGCCTAATGTTTGAGGCCAAGATTTACAGGCTTCTATTATTTTCTAGAACATGCACATTACAAATTCTGACATAAATATAATTGTGCTGCAGAACCTCAGCTCATATTTCTGTTGTGCAAAGTTTCAGTCTCCATAATTACACAAAACATTACAGGACTTCCTTGGATTGTCCAAAAAAAAAAGTGGTTAAAGGAAAAGCATTCCAACAGAACAAACCATCACCTCAAAGATCAGAAAATAATTGCTGGAATCCTCTTTTGTGCAACTCTTCCATAGATTTTCTGCATTCAGTGTTATTTAAGACAAATCAGTAACTGAAGTTATTCTGCTCAGCCTCAGGATGTGTTAATTGGATTTTCTTCTCACAGGATGACATTCAGTTACTGAAGGAGCTGAAGGTGAATCACTACCTCTTGTCTATCTCATGGCCAAGAATTATGCCCACAGGCATCAAAGGTAAGCACGGTTTCATCACATTCTTACCAATATTCTTACCTGTAAGGAATTTTACTCCTGAGTAACCCACAGTTGTTCAGTGTTCCTATTAAACAGATTTCTGTTTGTCTGCAGAACAGAGTTTAACCATTACAGAATTCCCAGCACTGTAATGTAAAATTCCTTGGTCAATAGTTTTAGATTTCTGTTCTTCCAGTTAAGTGGGAACCAATCCAGGTGATTCCTTGTCTGTGCTTTTCATCAGCTGAGCAACTGAATGAGAAGGGAATACAGTTCTACAATGATACCATTAACAGTCTTCTGGAAAACAATATCACACCTATTGTGAGCCTCTACCACTGGGATCTACCACAGGTCAGACAATATTTAAATTAGTGAAACACCTCTAATAAAGGCTTCTGATAGAATAAATTTCCTAAGGTTAAGAACTAAGAGTACGTTAAAAAAATTAGAGAAGTGTGCATAATTTTAAGAACTTGTATTTCCTATTCATATGCATTTTATATGCATTGAAGTTTTGAAAATTCTGAGCTAGAAACAGAGTGAAATAGAAATAAAAGTCTTTTTTTAAGCAGCAGCTGACCTTGAAGTACAATTAGTGATTCTTGAAATTCTTATTTCCAAAGGTTCTCCAACAAAAGTATGGTGGCTGGCAGAACATAAGCATGATAAATTATTTTAATGATTATGCAAATCTGTGCTTTGAGAAGTTTGGTGATCGTGTGAAACATTGGATTACGTTCAGCAATCCTTGGGTAAATCATCAGTGCTTTCCTTCCAACTGATTCCACAGTTCTGTTCCCAAAATTCTGTGGAAGTGACACTAGAGGAGAGCAGTTAAGAAAATGGAGAGCGAGAGGGAAGGGGAAAGACTTAAACCATTAATCTTTGTGGCCAGAAGTCTCAGCGGGCAGATTTTGCACAAAGGCGGAGATTTAAGACATGAAATTCCAGGAAAATTTTGAAAAATCCTCAGCTGAAGAGACACCAGGAATTGGAAAGGCAGCTGTTATTTACCCTTTCCAATTCCATCAGCTTACTCCTCACCAACACCCTGTTCTTTACAAGCCACAACACAGTACCAACCAGGCAGCGGGGAGGAAATGGGAGCCAAGGGGAAGGGAAAAGGGGACTGGAGAGGCACAGCCCAGGCAGGAGAGCACAGGATCCATAGGAGGGAGCACATTCCCTGGCTCTGGTGCCCAGAGAAGGGCTGACTCTGTGTGTTTGCAGGCTGTGGCTGAACAGGGCTATGAAACAGGAGAACACGCGCCAGGACTGAAGCTCGGCGGCTGCGGCGCCTACAAGGCTGCTCATCACATCATTAAAGTAAAAAACTCTCCTGAATATGTGCTTGAAATTATGGGGCAATTAAGGGTTTTTATCAGATTTCACTCTTTAAACAGGAATATATTTTCACAACAATGTAATTTCCAACTAGGACTCTGAAACTATCATCTGGCTTTAAAACTCCAGTGCATAATCCAAGGCAGTCCCAGTGTTAGGTGCTTGATTTAACACTTGCAACAATTTGAATTTTCCTTATATTATAAATGTCTCTTATAGTTTGTTTCAAGCTGGTTGAAAAATAAAATATTCAGGTTAGTCTAGAAAGAAGCCTTTTGAGATGAACCTGAATGAACCAGGTGACTTCAGGAAGTCTCTGGTAAAAATTAACTTTCCTCTGCCTGAATAAAGCAGAGAGCACAGCCACGGGACAGAACCCTGTCCTGAGGGCTGTGTCACTTCCATATAGATCTCCTGCAATTTAGGGAAGGAATCTTGCCTAATGGCTCTTGTGATGTCTTACATGAAATGAAAGTTTCTGTACTAAACACAAAAGAAATCCTGCGGTATTTTCAGATAGACTTTAGTGCAAGTGCTTACCAGCTTTCCATAGTGCCCATGTGCATGACTGATTCTATTTGCACATTTTTTTTACAGACTCATGCGAAGGTTTGGCACTCCTACAACACCACCTGGCGCAGAGAGCAGAGAGGTAATCAGGATTCCTTCTGTGACTGTGCTGCTGTTTATATTAAGGGCTTAAAGAACTGCAGAACTGTCCCTTTGTTTTAAGGGATGGTTGGAATTTCCCTAACGAGTGGCTGGGGGGAACCTGTTGATCCACACAGCCAAACAGACAGAGATGCTGCTGAAAGGTACATCCAGTTCCACCTGGGATGGTTTGCAAATCCCATTTACAGAGGGGACTACCCAGAAGTTATGAAGAATTACGTAGGTAAGTCCCAGTAACTGACTAACACCTGAATAAATTCACACATCCAGCACATTACAAGGGAGTAATTCCTGGCCAATGTGTGCTTTAGTCAAGTGAGGGCACAGATGAGACAAAGCAAAGCAACTGAAGGCCCCCAGGCTGGACATGGCTCCTGAGCAGTTTGGGGACACACCAGGACACTTTAAATCATTGTTTCCCCATGTATTGTACCCAACTTCTCCGAACCAAAAGGATGAAAGTTTATATCATCCTAAAAGAACAATGAAGCTCAAGTGTCCTTGACATAAGTACTAAATTCAGGAAAACCGTATTTAGCCCCAGCACAGAAAAGCCCAGAAAAGCCTTGACTGCCCCTACATCCCTGGAAGTGTCCAAGGTCAGGTTGGACATTTGGGGCTTGGAGCACTCTGGGATAGCAGAAGGTGTCCCTGCCCATGGCAGGGGTTAGAATGAGATAATCTTAAATGTCCCTTTCAACCCAAACCATCCAGGATTTTATGATTCTATGATTTTTTTTTGGTGAGATAAAGAAAAGCGATTTCCATGCTCCTCAGAAGTGTATTTCCTGTAATTATTTTGATAGGTAGGAAGAGTGCCCAGCAGGGCCTGGGGACATCAAGATTACCAACTTTCTCAGTGCAAGAGAAAACTTATATTAAAGGCACCTCGGATTTCCTGGGAATAGGTCATTTTACTACTCGTTATGTTCTGCAGAAGAACTTTCCCTTTCTCCAAGTGTCCAGTTACCACACTGACCATGACCTGGCTGAACTGGTGGACCCAAACTGGCCAGCTCCAGGCCCTAAGTGGCTCTACTCTGTGCCCTGGGGGTTCAGACGATTACTCAACTTCATTAAGGTGAGCAGAGCAGATCTTTAACTATAAAAGAAGCAAACAAAATGCCTGGTTACATGGGGAAGCTGCAGAAACTGCAGTGACTGTACTTACACTGGTTTAGATGTAGATTTTCAACAGTTCCATCTATTTGTCTTGTCACATTGGCAATTTTGTCAAAAGAAAGCACCTTAATTTCAGCACAGAAAACTACAGAATTCAGTCTTTTTAAAATAAACCCCATAGTTAAAATCCTACTACACATTTTTCTTACCTTAAGTAAATCTAGAAAATTGCTTTTAATGCACTTTGCTAAATCACATTTTCTGTCCCAATAAAATGACTTTAATGTGAGCCAATCAAAACATTTCTATTTGCAGACCCAGTATGGGAACCCCCTGATTTATGTGACAGAGAATGGAGTGTCTGAAACCGTGCAGTGCCCTCAGCTGTGTGATGAGTGGAGGATACAGTACCTCAAGGGATACATCAACGAGATACTGAAAGGTCACTTAGAAACAGCTTTGGAGGATTTGACTTTTGCAGTGTTTTCACCTTATGTCTACTCGTTCTTTACATCATAAATAGTCACAAGTCAAAATGGACAGCAAATCAGACTAATAAATTTTCAACAAAATGACAACCTAAGCAAACATATTAATACTGATAAATACAATAACCTACATGAGATTTATTACTGCAATAGATCATCAGTTGCCACTTTCAGAAAGGAGAAATTACCATGCTCATAGAGCTCTAGTACCTCTAAGCTAAAGATAACCATTTCAAAGAATCTCAATTAAATTACTTTGTACTTAATTTTTCTGTCCTGCTATAAACCAAAACATTTACAGAACTGTATTTTAAGGACAAAAACCACCTTTACCAGAGTGATTTGTGTTCTTTTACAGCTCTAAATGATGGTGTCAATGTCAAAGGTTACACTGCCTGGTCACTGCTGGATAAATTTGAATGGAACAAAGGCTTCTCTGAAAAATTTGGGCTTTACCACATTGACTTCAAAAACAAGAACAAGCCCCGGTACCCAAAGGCATCTGTTGACTACTATAAAAAGATTATCAGTGCAAATGGATTCCCAAATCCAAGAGAGGTGATGTCAGCTGCTGATTTTGATCTTTTTTCCTTTTTCTTTGATTTATGTGCAAATATCACACTGAATTGCAGGAAACACCTTGCATGAATATGGTACAGAAGTGGCACTTTGGTTCTGTCAATTAGGGATCTGTTTAATACAGAGATATTCAGACACTGAAAGTGGGAACAGCCTCAATTACTATTTCCAAAGCATTCCACAGATTCTACCTGGACTTACTGGTGCAGTCAAAAATTCTCAATCAGAAGTTGTTTAGCAGTGCTGTCAGATTTCTAGGCAGTAAACTCCATATATGTTCTACCCTACTGGAAAATGACATGGAATGTATTATGTGCTGTTAAAAATTGTATTAAACAATTAACTTGGAGAAATTCACTGCAATAAAACCCATAAAGAGACAAAGAAACATTCAGAAAATCACATGTTGGTAGAATAAAATAGTTTCAAGTGAATTGTGGGGCCAAGTGTTGAGTGACAGGGAGGAAGGTGCTTGGAATGAGGAGGATGCTGCAGTCTAACAGAACTGTCACCCTTCCCCAGGTGGAAAACTGGCATCGGAAGGCCATGGACACCTGCTCTGCCACACACCAACACCTTGCTGCAGGTAATGATGGCTTTGGTTTCTTCTATAAAAGCAGATTCTGTGGCTTTCAGATATTAAATTGCTCTCTGAATGTGGCTAAAAGAGATTTTCTCCCCAAAAGCACAACAGGCTTCTAAAGAAAAATGCCTTTATTTACAGTCTCCAACTAAAATCACTGTAGCTAAATGGATCAGTTGTGGATGTTACTGAAATACAGGAACTGGAGGAGCTACTACTTAAAACTGAGCATCCTTAAAATAAAAGTGCTAAATGCCTTTTCAAACACAAACCGAACCCAGACAAATCAAGACAAACACACAGACAGAAAATCTCTAAATGTTTGACTTCTACATAAAGTGGAACTACAAATAAAAGGGCTAAAGACTGGCCTAAGATTAAGTTTGGGCTCTGATGCTCCTGGTAACAAAGAAACACCAACACAACTGGGAGCAGCTGCTTGAGAACACAGAACACTCTGCCCGCAGCTCCCACAGCGCCAGGCTGATCCAGGACACCTAACAACTTCCAGGTGTAATTCAGAACCTTTCAGAATTCCTGAAGTAGGAAGTTTTTAAAGAAAAATCAAATAATACTATAGATTCTTACAAGAGGATGAGCTAAATTCCACATGGTAGCAAACATCCCAGCAGTCAGCCTAAGTTTATCCTGCTCAGCCTCCACTTCCAAGTCATGTTCAGTGTGAATGAACCAGGTTTACTGAACTCTTACAGGCTTTTTGGTGAATAAAGTTCTACAAAATAAAACCCATTTAATTTTTCAACCAGTTACAGAACAATCATAAAAAGGCTAAAGTGCTTCCCAAGGATTTATCTTTGACAATTTTTTTTCTACCCTTTCCCCTTGGGGTGGGGGGAATAAAAGTCAGAAGACCAGTAAAATACTGCTAATGCACTGCAGCTAATTCATAGCAAGCACAATGTTTGCAGCCCTTTGAGCACTGACATGTCTTCAGAAATTTAACTGAAAAAGAGAGAGGGAAAACTATCATGGATCTGTTCCAGCTTTGGCAGACTTAGGAAATTCTGTTTGCTTCATTTGCTGTTTATCCAATGTCTACATTTTTATGTTCAAAAAAATCTTTATGTTAACTCCAAGTTAGGTACGACTGTACTCCAGAGGATTAAATCTCTTACGTATTACTCATTTCTCAAATTTTAGATTCCCTGATTACTCACATGGAAATGGTGACAGAGATTGTTCTTCCAACAGTTTTCACACTCTGCATACTCATCAGTATTGTCCTCCTCATATTCTACCTTCGTAACCACAGCTAAAATTGATGTTTGCACACATCTTCATTTGCCAAAAGGACTAAGCTGCAACTGTTTTATTTCAGTAGCTAAAATTTACCACAGATACCTCTTTTTATACCCCTGAAATGAAATATTATTTATCAACCTACCTAGAGCTTTTATAGTTTTTCTATTCAATTCCAAAAACATTGTTTTGTTTTTACCAAAATCCAAAATACCTTCTGTTTCCACATTGCTTCCCACTGATTCTAAGTAGCAGATTTTACTATCCTTATTATTTTGGACACTATTACACATTTTGTTACCAGAAAAATAGTTAAGATTAAAGAGATTCAAAGCTTGACAGTACAAATTTCAAGTGATTAAAAGCTGCTTGCAAATTCTGATTTCAGTCTGTTCATCAACAGGATTTTGATTACCATGTAATTGCTATTTGAGGAAAGACAGACACATGATTTTAAAATATAAAAGGACTTAAATATTCCAAGAACACTGCTTAAATATGAACTTACACACCTCTCAAAGTTAGGATAATATGTACCTTGCTGTTTAGGTGTGGAGAAGAGTTGTTTGAAGTGAGTAAATCAAGATTACAACTTCTGAATCAGATTTAAACCACATCTCTCCAGTTTGGTTTACAAGAACTAGACTTACCTTATACAACTTCATAATATATTACACACAAAAATGTGGATTATAAGTAATCCTACCACTTTCAGAAATGTAATATTCCACCTTAAATTCTCTTCTACTGCAGGCAGAAACAAGTAGTATAAAAACTTGGTTCCAGAACACAGCTGGCCGTACTGGGCTGCTGTGCTTGAAACCAGAAATGATAGAAATTTATAATAATAATCTATAATTTATAGTTTTTAAAAGCATAAATATCGGGGTTTTCCCTATTCTTACTTACCAACAGTTAAGTTTTTAATGCAAAATATTTTTGTCTCAAGTTACTTAGTCAGCATGTACAAAACTATGGAATTGTTTAAATTAGCCCACCAAAATGCTACCTCACTGACCAACCAACATAACACAGGCAGCTACCAACATATTTAAATTACTATACCCAGCCAATGTTACTGAATTTTTTTTCAAAAAATGATGCAAAACATACAAGAAACACTGTTAAAATAACTCACTTCACATTGAAGGAATCAAATAATTTGAAGAGGAGAGAGAAGTATACCCAAGAATACTCCAAAATTTAAATACAGGGACAAAGGAACCCAAACTGGCTGAAGATCCCAAGGCTCTGGATGAAGAGCTCTCCAAATCCTTCACGATGCTGAAGCATCACTTGCTACCAGGAGAACATGACAATATTGCTTGGTTTGTTGGTTAAGATAATTCACACTTTGAACAGTGCCTGATTGCATTCTTAATGATCAGAAATAAAATATGAAACCCCAAAGTGCACAACTTTATTGAATGCTTGTAAATATATGAAAAATATCCACCATATTTACAAAATATTTATACTGTACAGTCATAATTGCACGACATATTTCAATGAGGTGCCTACAGGTGAATTGTGGCTGTGGAGGTCCCACTTAATAAAGCAAATAAATGAGTAAAGATAAACTGTTTGAAGCCCAGAGTGTTTCTAAAAGTTCTGTTGGGACAGAAAACATTGAACTTTCCCCCTTTGTGTACCTTTGCTGTCCTGCCTGGTCAGTAACATCAATTTATGTGAACTGCACCTGACTGCACTGAGTCGTTGTAATAAAATACAGCCTTTCTTCACTGCTTCCATTTACTGTAGAGTCAGAAAAGAGACCTGCAAGGACAAAGGAGAGGGTTGGGATTAGCCACTCTTGTTAGAAATGGTAGAGATTAGTTCATGGAGCAGCTTCAAGAACTGTTTTCAAAGCTGCAGTTTTACTGAAGCACTTCCTGACAAAAATCAGTAATGAGAGGAAAGATTTGCCAAATCCACAAATCAAACCTTATCCCAAAATGGGAAATCATTTCTAAACCAGTATCCCTGTTTAATTCTTCCCCATTCTGATGCTTTTCCACTTGTTCTACATTTGCTGGCAGCAAGGCAGGTCTCCTCCCCTTTGCACCTTCTCTGACTGGAAAGCAGTATTAACAACAGGGAAATTTCACTTCAAAACTCTTCTCAGATTCATTAACAAACATTTTAGAAATAAGATGCAAGATTTTTGTGGATATCAATCATCTCATATTTGGAACTATTCCATCAATTTAACTCAAACCATAACTCAGCCAAGGTGAAAGGGCAAAAAGTCACCACTTTCCGAGTATCTTCAGTTCTATAAATACCACCTCACTCTTTTAGCAGAAGGCAAAGTATCGTTTTACTTTTGCTAAAAAGTATATATAAAGCTCAAACCCACTGAACCCAGGATAACAACTGAATTTGTTTGAAGTTTGTACTGTGATTATTTCATTTCACCACCAACATTCCCCACCTGAATTGTTTGCTGTTCCATGTTCTACTGGAGCATTGGTACTGACTTGCCACGTAGTTTTAACCTCCTTCTGTCCATGCCCACTACTTATCTCCACCTTCCAGATTTCAGGATTATCACTGAGAGGTTAGTAAAAAAACATCAGAACTGAGTCAAGTATTCAGTTACATCTGAATTTTATGCTGCAGAACACTGAAGTTTCTCTTACTTTTGATAGAATTTCTTCACAAGAGCTGGCCTGATGGGCAGCTGAAACACCTGCTTCTCATTCAGAGGGTTTTCCTTGTAATACTGCATGCAAATCCTACAAGAGATATCAAATTACTTTATTGAAAGAAATGCTTGTACAACAGAGTATAAACCTTCAGCAAAATTAACTATACTCTCACATTTTATTATTTCCTTTAGTTTTCAGTTTTAGTTACAAAGCAAAATTTGGCAGGAAGATGCAACTGCTCCTTCTGCAGTCTCACTATCAACATTAAGGTGTTTCTTTAAACTGTCAAACAAACGCTATTTGTGATTGTCATTGAAAGAGCAAAAGTAAAAAGGAAATAATTACTGTGTCAAAGGGAAGAGGTTCTCATGTCTGAACTGGAGTAAGCCTGTACAACTGACAATTATTTCCAGCATGTGGTGAAGCTTTTGAACTCGACGGACTTGTTCTTGGAGATCCACTGATGTGGAAATAAAGTAATCCTGCAAGAGCAAAGAGCTTCTGCTCTTACCTGAGCACTCAATTTCTACAAACACACAACACACTCTCAGTAAATAAAATCATCTCCCTGCTTCTTTGGAGAAGCCAAAATTTTTAGTGGCCCAGCAGACTCAGAACAAAGTCCCATCAAAGTGTGAAGAAGGTTCACTGCCTTGTCCAGTGACCCAGATCAGATATCAAAGAAATTTTCTGTGAATAAGGAAACAAAACAATGACATTTCTGCAGTGTGTTGTTCCAGCTTTATCACCTGCAATTCAATTCCTCAGCTTACATGATTTGCATCCCACCACCAGCTAAGCGAGCTCTACTTTCTAATGCTTTCAGAGTTTCAAAGTAAAATAAAGCCTCTCACCAAGTAGGTTACTGTGGCAAGTTCCTGGCCTGTAAAATGAACACGAGAAAAAAAATTTAATACAAAGTATCAGATGAAATATAAGCAACATTCAGGTGATCAAACAGGGAACTCTACCAAAGAAAAGCACAAAGTCACCAGGAGTGTGATGTCATTTATTGACATAATCATTCACTCCAAACAAGAAAAACCCTGTAAAGTGGCATGGTTAAGGCATGATTTTATTGTGCAGCACCAAGGCTGCACAATGAAGAAACCCACCATGTACTTTGAGACAACCACCCTCCTAAAGATATTCAAGTTTACAAGCAGTAACAATGAAAAAGCAAATGAAACAAAGAATGAAAACAGGATGACAGAGCAAAAAAGAAATGAAGGGGTAGCAACAGTGGTAAAACACAAAGCTCTAAGTTCTTTCAAAACAAATGAGATCTTTGAATTTTGAAATTTAAAAGCAGAAAGGTTCCATTATTAAGGAAGCTGGAAACTGCACTTCAGCAGGATATTGAGGTTACCAAAAAGTTCATTATTTCCTGCACAGAACAATTTTTCTCTTGAATTTCCAGTCCTGTTACCAAGTGTCAGGCTCACCTATTAAAAAACTGACATAATCCTTCTTCATCTTCTCCAAGCCAATCTCCAGGAGCATCTGAATGGGAGTGATGCCACTAAGGGCAACGTCCTCTATCTTCCCACGATAGGACTGTTGAATCAATTGACTTAAGAAACTGCTACTCCCTTGATGAATCTAAAAATGAAAGAAGTCTTTTTATGATGTAACAGAGCATGAAACATTTTTCAGAAGTTCAACACCAGGGAAATATACCATGACATGTGAAAGCAATTTAAAAACAACACAAATGAGGGGCAGTGAAGAGACAAGAACTTTATTATACTTGAAACTATCCCAAATTTTAACATCTATTGTGAAAACAAATACATACCCATGGCTGTATCTCACCAAGTTCCAGGGATTTTATGACCAGTGTGAAACAATCTATTAACTCCTGATAGGAACTGACACCTGGAAAGAAAAAACAGAATATTTTAATTATCAATCCAGGCTCTAAGTCAGTAACAACACGCCAACACACTCTTGCAAGGACAAACCCCCTCAATTAAAGAATGAGAGCTGAAATTACAGACTGCACTGCTTTTTGGCAGCTTTGTCATGATGACTTTAACAAAGGTTACTCTAAAAAAACAATGATCAACAGAGACCACTGAACTCTACATACACTGAATATTGTCCTTCAGATCTAGAGAAAAAAAAAAGCATAAAGTTTTCCGTTTTAGAGCAGTTGGGTTTTGTTTTAGAGAAACTACTGATGGCTTAGTACCCTTTGCAGTCAAATCAAATGAAATTATCTCCTGCTAGGTGCTGGTCTGCCATTGAGAGGTTGTAAGAAAGTACATCACCCTACAAAGCTGAAATGGAGCCTTTTAGAAAGCGACTGCTGCTACCAATTTTCTGAAGAGCTGATGAGTCCTTAGAACTCAGAAATGGACATGAATTTCCCTGAGAAAGCAATATTGTCTAGCAGATCGACAAAAAAATGAAAGGGAAACAGATAGGGCACGATACACTTACCCTTCATTTTGCACCATAATTGCTCAGTAAAATCCAGGTCTCCTCGCTCACCGAAGATTGATTTTATGCAACTGTCCACAGCAGATGTGTCACATTTGATTTTCTGAAAGAATTTATTGGTCTTCAATGAAAAATGGTGCCTGAGATTAAAAAACCTTCCAATTCTGAATTTGTCTGGAGATCAAAACTGCGTACATCACTAATTTTCCACATTTTCCAGGGAAACTACCACACAGTAATTTGGAAGAGTATTTTTATTTAAAAGTGAGTTTAATTCTTTCAGAATTATCACACTGGATAACTGGTAGCCTTGGACCAGGAAACCAAACCCCCTGTCAAAGAGACTTTAGATCACAGCCAGGTATTGTCTGTGTATCCAGCAGTGCCCTGGGAGGCCAAAATCCAGAACAGAGAACTACTTCCCTGTAATCCTGATACAGAATATTTCTGTTGACACAGAAATCAATAAATTCTTAGATTATCAACAAAATGCTGCTTCTCTCTTAACAGAAAATAGACTAAACCTTTCCTTGTAGGCTGAGAGGGGAAAAAAAATCTCAATATAACCAAACACATTTTTTATAATTTGAATTTGTCCATTGCTTTAAAAAATCATAAAACTCTAGATAAATAAGACACATATTCAGTTGATACTATTAAACTGGCTGGAAATCACCAAATTAGGCAAGAAAAGCAAATTAATGATAGAATGCAATGGCACAAAGATCAAAATTCCTGGAAGAAATCAGACCTTCTCCCATTATTTTGACACAGCAGAAGCAGAAAGGAAGAGATCCATCTTTCTTTACACCTTTAAATCACTGTATTTACACATATCAATAACATACAAGAAATAGTCAAAATCAGAAATAACCCCAGTTGTGAGGAAAGTGAAATGACAGAGCAGCTGTTAGGAAATTGCACACACCTCTCTTTCACTCTTGTTTCCAGACACACAATCTCCATCCAGCTTCTTCTTTAAATCTAGTAGAGTTAAAAAACATAAGTTCCACCACTATGAAAAGTGTCATCAAACCAATCATATTAATCCCCAGGCACATCATAACTAACAAATACACTGAATAATAGAATTTATTCATTTAAAAATGGTTTTAGTGGGTAAGGATACAGTCTGAAAAGACTTTAAAAAAATATTTTTTATTATTATTACTTTGATCTATAATATTAGGACAAAGAAAAATGACAAATATGTATTAACCTATTTAACTACTCTGTGCAGTGGTTACAACACAGAAATGAATATTTCTAGTTGTAATGCTTTAAAAGCTGTATGTGGAATTCCCTTTTATTCGTGTGAAGTGCTACACCCCTCCCTCCTCACGGAACAAGCGGCAATTACCAGTCAGAAATTCCTGGACCAGTTTAAGAGCTGATTCAGACTCTGATGGCTCAGGCCACTCAGTCACACCCGTCTTCAGACCTTCAGCCAAAGCCTAAAGGCAGCAGGAAAATCACAACAGAAATCAGTTCTTCTTGGGAGTCTTGCACGCGTCATAATTCACAGATAACTTCACCAAGAATCACAAATCTCTGCACAGCTAACCAGGAGTTACAAATTTCCAGAATTTCCTGGATGATTTGTCCTCTTTGCATGCAAGATTCCTAAAACTGAACTCAAAGTTTCAGCTAAAATAAACACTTGAAGTTATCTTCGAAGCATCTGATGAAGTTCTGAATAAAGCAAATTATTACCACATAAAATCCCCACTTCTTGCAAAAGTGAAATTGGAATTTCTCCCCTGTACTCACCAAGAGGAACTGCAGCTCTCGGTACAGCTGGAACACAGGACTTCTGGGGTCCCCCGACTCCAGGGCAATATTCTGAAAGTTCCATAAGTTTATCTCAGTTTCAAACTTTAGAAATCAAGTGTCCTAAAATTTTCATTAGTGAAAAGTGTGATAGTGTAACTTATATTATGAACAGGCTATGTTGTTTGTATTTTCTATCCTTGACACTACCCATGATGTAAGTGGTACAAAGCGCTTGGGTTTATTTGGTTTTTCCATCCTGACTTACAAGGGTGGCAGCAGAGACCAGTGGGGGAGTCTCCAGAATCTTATCCACACCATTCCATGTAATATCCACATAGATATTGCTTTCAGATTCTGCAATGGTGTCCTCTATTGCAGCAGCTGTAATCAGCTCATACCGAGCAAATCCTTTTGTTGTCACCTAGAAAGAACAGATTTCAAAAATAAAGACAACAGAACTGCCCCAGGCAAAGTCATTTTTAAAGTATTTCACAAACACACAAAAAAGGGTTAATACCAAACAAATGCGTTATAAACATGACCTGAAATCAGAGTGTTATACTGTAGAATCACACTAAGTTGAATTTCTATAGAGGATCTATAAAGCTTCCCCAAACCAGCATCATAAATGCCAAAACAGTTTTTAAACTTAAACTGAAGCCATGACAGAGCATAAAAACCTACAACAGATGAATGATGTCTTATTTTATGTTCCTTTTTGAGCTCTTCCAGGTTTGCAAGACGGGTTTTATCAGCTGTAGGACCTAGGAAAGGAAAAAAGTGAGAATCAAAAATCCCCATTTGACACAATTCAAATTTAGCACTTCAAATTCATTCCCAAATACTCCATTTGATGAAGCATGACTCAAGCTGTCCTTTAGAAAGCAGGAATTCTCCTTGCATGTCTCCTATTGATTATAGGAGCTGGCACGAACATATATAAATGTTTAGAATGAGTCAGTGGTTGTGTAAGAAGATGCTGAATGGCAGCAGTTTAAATTTGCTGTTATTGCACCTGAGTACAGGTAGGCCTGCACAGCCACAGGTGCATTAAATAGATAAAAAAGCTATTTCCCCCCACAGCATTGGTTAAAAACATCTTTTCTCTTATTTTAACCCCTTCTTGTTCATTAAAACCAGGAATATAGAGTATTTCCAAGCCAGTACCACACACAGAACAAAGATACCATCATGACATCAGCATTCCCACATTTTTTAGCCTTCCTCATTTAATTTTCTGTGCACCAGGATCACGTTACCATCACATGAAACCATGTAGATATTGACCCCTGTGACTTTGTTTCCAGCCTTGAGAGGCTCAGCTCCAATCCAGCAGGTGTGCTGAGGATCAGAACCATCACACCTGACCCAGAGGGGAGGAAGCACAGCCAAGTCACTTATCGCCAAGGAGGTCATGTTTGGATTTTGCACCATTGTGTACAAGGAAATCAACTGCCTAGAAATAGGAACAGGAAGAAAATAAGATGCCAGAAAATAACACAATATATTAATGTAAGCTGAAGATTCTAAAATCATAATTGAATTCTACATTTTAAGCTAATTAAAATACATTAGTTAAGTAAACCACATTTTGGTACCATGCCTTAGTATTATAGTAACATCAAAGACCCAAATCACATTTTTCGGGCTTTTTTATATAGAAGCCTTACCAAAAAAATAAACACCGAAGTCTTAGTGAGCTATTTTTGCTCATCTACTCCCAGTGAATCCCATTAATTCAACAGCTCAACTCAGAAGGGCTTTTCCAGTGCCTGGATTTTACCTACTTTTTAAAGCACTTTTAAAAGTAGGGAAGCCCTTTTGCAGGATGGAAAACACTCACAACTCCTCATAAACTAATGAGTAATTTTATTTTGGGGATTGAAAATATAGGCTCTGAATATTAGAAAAAGACACAAAATTACAAAAGCAAACTCCCTTAAAAGGGAAGGGAAGGCTTTCACACTTACTTCGCTCTTCCAACAGAAAGAGACAGCGGTCCAGGACTCTCCTTTGGCAAAAGCTCAGTGGCATAAACAGCATCATCTGTTCTTGATTCGTCCACGGAATCACTTTCTTCATTGTGTGCCTTGAAGAAAAATGTGTAGGTAAGTCAAAAACTGCAAGATGTGTGAACAAAATATGATGGGAATTCAAAAGTCTGGATTGCATTTAAAAAAATGAACATCTACCATGCACTTACTGCTTTCTGCAAAATATACACTGCTCTGCCTCCATTCCAAAATCTTTCAATGGGACTTTTGCAACTGCCACCAACCAATGAGATCTCTACATCAGTCTGCAAAAAAAAAAAAAAAAAATCAAAACTTTTTAATACACTGTATAGAGACACTGCATTTCAGCATTTTATTATACCAGAAACTGCAAAATCAAACAATTCCACAGCGTTTCCCAATCCTATTGCATCCAATCATGACCTGATGGCAGCCTTCCAGTACCTGAACGGAACCTACAGGAAAGATAGAGACTATTTGTAAGAGTATGGAGGGACAGGACAAGGTGGAACGGCTTCACACGGACAGAGCAGCTTCAGATTGGAAATTGGAAAGAAATTCTCCCTGTGAGGGTGATGAGGCCCTGGCACAGTGTGCCCAGAGAAGCTGTGGCTGCCCCTGGATCCGTGCAAGTGTTCACGGCCAGGTTGGACGGGGCTTGGAGCACCCTGAGATAGTGGAAAATGTCCCTGCCCATAGCAGGGGCTGGGAGGAGATGATCCTCAATGTCAGTTGCAACCCAAACCAGTCCATGATTTTACCTCATACAGATAGGGATGTTCAGGGATACTGTCCTTTCCTTCTTCACGTATTCTGAAAGGAAAGAAAACGTTGAAATGCACGACTTTTCCCCTCAGCACTCCTCATTAAATAGCAACGTTACTCACATACATTAAACACTCCAAGGCTACAACCTGAGCCTCAGCAGGCTCCCCCACAAGCTGAGGCCACGCATCCCTCAGCAGAGCAGCAGCCCCAAGAGCAGCCCCAAGAGCAGCCCCAAGAGCAACCCCGATCCCCACCGTAGCAGGAGCCCGCTGAGGCCGCCGCCCGCCCGGCGCCGCCGCTCCGCCGCCATTGCCGCCCGCCACAATTGAACCTGCCGCCCGCCGGCACTACGCGCGTCTGTGAGGGGAGGGTGACGCGTCACGCTGGATCCTTCCGCAGGAAGCGAGTCCGCTGCTTTGGCGCAGGACTGAGAGGGACAGAGGTGTCTGGACGGCTCGGGATGGGCGCGGCGGGGCCGGAGAGGCTTGGATCAGGAATGGGACCGGGGCTGGAGCTAGGTCCGGAATTTGGACTGGGGTTGGGGGTTGACCGGCCTACGCGGCAGAAGCGTCAGGCACGGAGCGGAGGGACATCGACGTAGTGAGGTGAGGGTGACGAGTCCTTCCTTTTCCGGTCGGGGCGCGGCGCNTGGCGTGTGGCACGCGGCCGCCATTTTGGGCCCGTCAGTACTCGGCGGCCGCGTGGAGCCCGTGAGCGACCGAGTGGAGCCGAGCCGGGCCGGGCTGGGGAGGTCGCGGGCGGGAGCTCGACGTGGTCCGCCCGAAGTCCTCTTTCCCTTGAGCATTTAGGGAGATAGGTCACCATCGCCATCTGGCAGCACTTAGTAGTTTCCTCATTTATTTATTTAAATCAAAATAGGCCCTATAGGAGCGTTTGCGCCCATCTGGAGTGGGAAGAACGATTTCTAAAAACATTTTTCAACGTATTTTTGTTGCAAAACAGGCTTTAAGGGGCCTTGCTCTATAGCCAGACTGCAAATGAACAGCTTTTCTTGCCAGTACATCTCCTCTTGTGCTCTGATGCTTTCACCGTGATCAAGTTTGCTGCTTGTGTTGGGGTCTCTGGGTTAACAGCAGGGCCAGAGCCTTGCTTGTGACCAGTGTCACATACACAGATGGCCCTTCCATTGTTACTAGCTGGTTAGTTTTGAGTTCTGGAATATTTTTAACGAACTGCAGAGGGGAAAGGTAAGGAAGATGCTTTGCCTGTACTGTTACTATGAAATTAATTAACAACCAATATAATATAATGCTAGAAATTTGGTTTTTAAAGGGTGCTGTTCAGCTTCTGGCTATTTTTGGGCATCCTTTCACCCTTTTGACAGGCAGCTGGGGCTGAGAGCAGCTTAGTTTTTCACTTCAGTTCAGATTTTAAAGCATCAGAGATTGTTCAGAGGGTCCAGACTTCACTCTGACACTGTTTGATTAGCTACAGTCATTGCAATAGAGGAATTGATTACAGCATTTCCTAATTAAAATTACAAGGTTTTGGTTAACACAGGTGGGGTTTTTTATGGGCTTTTTTAATAGTAGATGGGAAATAATTTTGAAGGAAGTTGTTAAAGAGCCCAGAGGCTGAATTCTGGAAATGCCTTGGAAACACAGGTGTCGTTTCCTGGGTGTGGATTGTGCTGTGGAGCACAACTTTAGGTGAAATATTGCTGTGATGACGTAATTTGCGTCTTATCCAGTGCTCAGTGACAGTTGCCTGCTGTCAGCGTGCTGGCACTGCTGAGCTGACGACTCCTTCGTTCTGAGCAATATCTGAGCAGTTGCAGCGGCACCAGTTCCCTTTACCTGCACTTACGGGTTTGTGCTTCCCCAGGCTTGCGCTCGGCCGCTGATCTCCGTGTACTCCGAGAAGGGGGAGGCTTCGGGCAAGAACGTGACGCTGCCCGCGGTGTTCAAGGCGCCCATCCGGCCCGACGTGGTGAACTTCGTGCACACCAACCTGCGCAAGAACAACCGGCAGCCCTACGCCGTCAGCGAGCTCGCAGGTATGGCTGGCACGGGAACCAGCCCAGTGCTTCAGCACAGGGGGGCTCACATGGAAATAAAGCTGCAGTTGAGATAAGAGAAGTGCTTATCTGTGGGGTTCTGTATAAAAGGCAAAGCCAGTTTTTAACAGTCAGATTTGAAATGGTTTCATATATAGTGTTTTTATTATTCTGAGGAGCATCAAGGGGCTCTTTTGGGGTACTCTGGGGTCTTACCTAAAGCGCAGATTGCTGAAAGTGTCACGGTGCCACGGTCCTCAGGTAAAATCTTTGTGGGAAAAACATAAAATGTCTGAAAACGTTTCAGGTGAAAATGCCTGCTCTACAGTGACTTAGTGAGACTTGCCTGAGGCATTTGCCAAGGAGCAACTCCTGCAAATGGGTATTTGTTAGAGATGGGCCTGTTGTTGGTGCAGATAACTTCTGCTTCCCAAGAAAACTGTGCTAGGCACATGCCTTTTTAACCTTATTTCTAAGTTTCACTTAAGCATTTTAACTCACTAGGTACAGCATTGCCAACTCAGACCTCGAGACTGAGGATCAAGCTTAAAATGAGTGTCTTAAAGATTGTAGGTCAGAATCTAGTACATTAACAGACTAGGATTAAGTTTTCCTTAACAGGATTTGTTTTGCTGAAATGATGAGATTCCACTTCATTGGTCCGTGTTTCTGAAACACATGATTGTGTGGAAGTTCTGATTGGTGCC
This sequence comes from Rhipidura dahli, assembly GCA_013399225.1. NCBI lineage: Eukaryota > Metazoa > Chordata > Aves > Passeriformes > Rhipiduridae > Rhipidura > Rhipidura dahli. The sequence continues at coordinate 374,682 of VXAC01006905.1, read as the reverse complement.
CTGAGTTCAGCATCCCTCTGACTTAGGGAGAATTGCAGTGATGTCACTCTTTGAATGAATCTCTCTCTCTCTTGCAGGTCACCAGACCAGTGCCGAATCATGGGGTACTGGGAGAGCCGTTGCTCGAATCCCGCGAGTCCGGGGTGGTGGCACTCACCGCTCTGGCCAGGGTGCCTTTGGCAATGTATCCTTCCATGGCTATGCTGGCTTCGGGGGCACTGAACTCAGCCAGCAGAAAAGTTTTTAATTATCTAAATGTGGATTGGAATCTTATTCTTGAAGTAGTGGCTGCAACTCAGACTTGATTTGATGTGATTCCCACTCTCAAACCACATGACCCATTCTGTCTTGCCATGATGTCGTAATTTGCGCCTTACCCTGTGCCCAGGGACAGTTGCCTGCTGTCAGAGTCCTGGCACAGGCGGTTGACGACCCATTAATACTGAGCAAGCAATAGAGAGTCTCCTTGGGATGAGAAGACTCTAAAACAACAAGAAGCTGTTCTTAACTGCAGCTCTCAGATGTGTCGCGGTGGCCGCATGTTCGCCCCGACCAAGACCTGGCGGCGCTGGCACCGCAGAGTGAACATCATGCAGAAGCGTTATGCCATCTGTTCTGCTCTGGCTGCTTCTGCTCTCCCAGCTCTGGTCATGTCTAAAGGTGGGAATTCTGGCTCTGGAATTGTTTGTCTGAGCCCATAGTGGTTACTTTGTGGTGACTTCAATGGAGTCTTGCAGCGTAGTTTGATTTCTGTTCACGGAGGCAAAGATTTGTTCAATACTCAGGTACACAAAGTCCTGTGTGAGACAGACTGGTAGGACTCCACTGAAACTTCACTGCTCTGGTTTCTATGCCTGACTTTATTTAATAAATTTCTATAATGAATTTATCATATATCGTTTATGAATATACAAAGCAATAACCATGATGAATGGGTCCAGCCAAGGTCAGTGAGCAATGGTATCTTGTGAAATCTTCTCTAGGCCACCGCATTGAGGAGATTCCAGAAATTCCTCTGGTTGTTGAGGACAAGGTTGAGGGCTACAAGAAAACCAAGGAAGCTGTTCTCCTCCTGAAGAAGCTTAAAGCTTGGAATGACATCAAAAAGGTGAGTTGGGAAGGTGTGATCTGAAGGGCAAAACACAGGTGATTTGAACTCTGCTGTTAAATAGGATTAGCAATTCCAAATAGTTCTGTATTTTGGCTCTCAAAGAATGATGAACTTCTCACTGGTCCGTGTTGCAGATCCGCAGTGATGATGGTGAAGTTCTGACTGAAGCAGTTCACTGTGTCCCACAGATGGGCTTTGGGCTCTTGGGATATTCACAGTTTGTTCTTTTCCCAGGTTTATGCCTCCCAGCGCATGCGGGCCGGGAAGGGTAAGATGAGGAATCGCCGCCGCATCCAGCGCAGGGGACCCTGCATCATCTACAACGAGGACAACGGCATCATCAGAGCTTTCCGGAATATCCCAGGTAACTGCCTTGGGACACGTTCACTCTTCTGTTGGGAGACTGCCTGGAATGATGAGATTCCACTTCATTGGTCCGTGTTTCTGAAACACATGATTGTGTGGAAGTTCTGACTTGCTGCAGTAGCTGATCCGTGCTTTGTAAGAACCTGTTCTGGTGATACTGAGTGTGTTTGTGACAAGTGTTGCAGCTGTTCCCAACCCTGAACTGCGTTTGGGGCAGTTAAAAATGCCGCTGCTGAGGTTGCCACTGGAAAAAGGCTGATTATTATTGGTACTAATTTAAATATTCAGTAGATTTTCATACAGAGGTGTGTGTAGCTCTGTAGTGTCAAAGCCAAAAAGCCCCAGTCTCTTTCTGCATCTTGTCTATTGCTTAGTTTCATGTTCCTCAATTTTAATTACAAACTAAAGGGATTGCTTTGCCTGGTTTCCTCCAGGAATCACTCTGCTCAACGTGAACAAGCTGAACCTGCTGCGCCTCGCGCCTGGGGGCCATGTGGGGCGTTTCTGCATCTGGACAGAGAGCGCCTTCCGCAAGCTGGACGATCTGTACGGCACCTGGCGCAAGGCTGCCACGCTCAAGAGCGACTACAAGTGGGTGCAGCCAGCCAGGCAGGCTGGAAGACCAGCCCCCTTTTTCCCAGGGAAAGGGATACTGGAACTTGCTCCTAAATGCCTGCTTTTGAGTTAGCTGTGGTTTTATCACCCACTCACACTCTGAACATTGATTTCACAGCCTGCCAATGCACAAGATGACCAATACAGATATTGGAAGAATCATGAGAAGCCAGGAAATCCAGAAGGCCCTGCGTGCTCCAAAGTAAGTGATTTTATCTAATGAACAAAAGCTTTGCAGGGAGGTCTGAAATCTGTTTCAGGCTGGGATTTCTTAATTTCTGGGTATAAATACAAGGAATTGCAGTTGTCCTGATTTCGGGGAGAATTTAGCACAACTGGTATTGTGAAATATGCTGATGATACAACATGTCTGTGCTTTTCAGGAAGAAGATTCAGCGCAGGGTCCTAAAGAAGAACCCACTGAAGAACCTGAGAATCATGATCAAGTTGAACCCGTACGCCAAAACCATGCGGCGCAACACCATCCTGCGGCATGCCCAGAACGTGAGTGGGGCTGCAACAGGAGGGGCTGGGTCTCGTGATTCAGGTGTTGCACTGACTGATGATCTCTTTGTCTGTTTTAGCACAAACTTAAGGAAGAGAAAAAAGCCAAGGCCCAGGCCAAGCTGGCAGCCAAGGCCCCAGCTGCACCCAAGGCAGAGCCCGCTGCCAAGAAGGCCAAGACGGACAAGGCAGCCAAGGCAGCCAAGCCCGCAGCGAAAGCCAAGGCTGAGGCATAACCGCAGCAGTGCTGCCCCGGGGGCCCCGCGGGGGCTGTGCCCGGAGTTTGTCCCTAATAAACGCTGTCGGAACGGAGAAAGCTGTGTCGGGTGTGGGTGTCTTGAGCCGGCGTTACACGGAAGCTCTTCCGGGAAGAGGAGGAGAGGAGGGAGGTGTGGCTGAGCCCGCGGGAGCCAGCAGTGCGCGATTCCCGCTCAAGGGCCGTGGGTGCTGTGACCGGCAGTGGCCGCGAGGCGGCGACTGCCCCGCGCTGAGCTGCCGGGGGTGACGTCGGGCGGGGCGNGCTGCAGGAGCTGCGCAGGGAGGAGGAGACGCTGCTGCGGGTCAAGGCGGCGCTGCACGATCAGCTCCGCCGGCTGCGGGTGCGCGGGGACAGCCGGGGAACCGGGGACGGGGATGGGGACGGGAGCGGGAGCGGCGCGAGCGCAGCGGCGGGGCCGGGCCTGCCCCTCAGCCCTGCCCGCGGCCACGCTCCGCCACAGCACGGGCCCTGCGCCGGTCTGGTTCAGTGAAAGGGAGAGCAGGGAATCGCTGCGGGGTTTCGGGGGCTCTGTGAAAGTGCGATCCATCTACGGTACTCGGAGAGGTAAATGTAATTGTGATGCGTGTAGGACACGTTACGAGATAAATGTGAGTGTATGTAGGATATATCTTTAAGCACTATCTGTAATTGTGAGTCTGTGTATACAATAAGAGATCAGTGTAATTGTGAGCATGTAGGATACACCTCTAAGAGCTAAATGTGAGCGTTTGGTTTGTCTTAGCTGATGGATGGAGAAGGGATAGTTTGAGGTAGTGGAACTAAATACTACTTTGCTTTAGAGACTCATGGGTATTGTAATAAAGGCGCTTAGAACAGAATTGCAGAAGATTTAACAAAGCTTTTCCAAGACTAATGGGTAAAACCCCCAAAATTCTGAGTCAAAAATGTTAAGGAGTGTCAGATGGGCTGGGCTGTGTGGTGGGGTTGGCAGGTCTGATGTTTTAATGGAGTGCCAGGAGTGACCAGTGCCGCTCCCTGCAGGTGGAGGAGCTGGCACTGCAGTCCATGATCAGGTCCGGCGAGGAGAACGTCCCCGTCCCCTTGTCAGCCCTGGCCGAGGACACTCAGCAGGTAAGGGGGTCCCTGGGATGGAGAGGGGGCCCCATGGCTGGCTGTCAGTATGAGCAGAGCTGGCTTCTGCACGGTTTTCCTGTACAGTTCCTCGTGTCACTTCATTTATGCTTCTCATCACTGCAAAGCTCAGCTGTAAAATGTCTGATTTGTTGCTGGTTTGTTTCAATGGTTTCACCTTTTCCCATTCCCAAAAGCAGCCCCGTGTTTCCAGGGGGGTTGGGAAGTATGTTTGGTGTAGTTTTAGTTCACCATTTATGAAATGTTTAGTCTAATACTTGTGACCCTGGGGTAGCACTGGTGCTGGGGATGGAGGCACAGGTGCTGCAGCTTTTCACTCAGTATGTGGCCAGCCTGACCCAGGTGCAGCTTTTCCATGGAGATTAGGGACTTCTTGCTGTTGATGGGCTCTCAGTCAGCAGCTCTGAGATCTTTAATTATCAGTGACTACACAGCTTTAACAGTGATTTGAGGTGCATTTGGTATCTGTGCTGGGTTTGGTAATCACCTCTTTTCTCGTGACAGACTCTCGGGCAGATGGACAATGAGGCTGCCATCAATCAAACCGAGTTACACCTCAGTCTTCAGGATGATAAAGAGGAAGAAGAGGAGGAATCTGATTCTTGAGAGGAAAAAAATCAGAGATGGTTTTTAATACAGACTCAGGAATTTCTTCTTCATTCATTTAAAACTCACCAACTGATTTCCATTTTGTGCTGTGTGTGGATATGAACTATTTGATATTTCAGAGTTGAGGGCAGTGACACTGAACACATGAATGTCACAGGCTGGGCACATCTTGACTCAGATGCTGAAAGAATGAGAATCTGCTGCACAAATATGTAGCATAATCCATTCCACATTTCAAACCTAATGTAGCTCTTACAACATCGTTGTATGTGGAAGGAAGAAGTAATTGATCAACCAGACTAATTTAACATGTGCACTAAAAGCAATAACTTGTCTGTTCTCACTTCCTGATGTGAGAAACAATTCCAGGTCCTGGAGGCTGGTGCTGAACCAGTGATTACATTATAACCTCACTTGCCTAAACTGGGAATTAAGGATACAGGGTGAGAAAAGATGTGTCCAGGACTGTCTCCAGCCTTCAGCTGCTGTGTTCTCAGTTACCTGGAAAGCTGGAGTTACTCCCAGAGTCCTCTCAGTGTCAGCCCAATTCTGAGCACAGCAGGGAGGTTTCTCTGGTGCTCTTCAGTTCTGTCAGTCTGTCCCAGAGAAGGACTTTCTACATCTGCTCTTTCAGAGTAGCAGCCAAGGAGCCTTTTATTTGTCCACAAATTGTAGAGCAAGAAATGATCCGTGGTGCTTGTAATAAGGAGCTAATACTCTTAAATTGGTGTTATTTTCCTCTTCTCTCATTGTAACCTCATAAATCAAGGCAAGGCCACCTGCTTTCATGTGATCCTCAAGGAGGAGCATGAGGAATTTAAGAACTTAGTTATAAATGGAAAGTGATGTGGAATCTCCACAACTTTTGCATTTGGAAAAGTGTCTGGTATCCTGGGGGTGGTCAGAAGCCACCCTCCAGCCTCCAGTGAGTTCCTGCCACTGTTTAATGAGTGTTAATTTGGCTCTTGTGTGCTTTGTACCAATGGAAACTATTGGAGTGTAAATGTGGCTTCATCCTGTACTAAAAACTAGTTGGGTTTTAAGGATCCTGGATGTCTTAATGAAGGAACTTAGAACAGGAAGGAAGATTCTGTTTAACAAAGCTTTCCCAAAGCCTGACACGTAAAACAGCTCCAAAAGTCTGAGCCAAAAGGTTATGGTCAGATAAGCCCATGCAGTGATAGGTGTGAAGAGCTGGCTTGGGAGGAGCTCAGGAGCCATCCTGGCCTTCCTTGGCACATCAACTCCAAAGGCTCATTTTGGCTGTTGCAAAATGGTACTTGTGCCCAGCATGGTCCAGAATAGTTTTCATGGATAGAATTCCTGCTGCTTTTGTGAGTGAATCCCTTGCTTTTGGAACAGCCCAGTTCTAGTGCATGTTGCAATAAAGTTCTTTTCTTGATGTCCTTACACAGAACTCTGCTTGTAGTGGCCAAATTATTGCTGTCTGGGGGGACAACCCAGAGTGGGAGTTAAACCTCTAAAACTTTGCTGTGTATTTATTGTAGCAAACAGTAAAAGGTTCTGGTGTGGTTCTGTTTACTGGGTGGAGGTAAAGCTCAGGGAAGAGTTCAATTTCCACCCTCCCAGCTGTCACTCCAGGTCTCATTGGAGCCAGGACAAGCTGGAGGAAGCCCTGGATGTGTCAATGAGCCATTTCCTGCCGGTGCTGGGCCTAGGGCTGTGCCAGACCTTTGATACCTGAGCCTGTTGGCCATGTGGAAGTTCATGTCCTGCTGATGGGGATTCCTTCTGGGGAAGAATTTCAGGCATTTCCTCATCCAAAGTATCCTTTCAAGGAGCTGAAATTTATAGTGCAGTGACCAGATTAAAGCCTTGGTTACGTTTTAAGAAAAGCTTCAAAAAGTTACTTGATAATATATTTATTAAGAGAACCCATTGCTAAACATCTGAGAGAATAAAACAATAAAGGATTTTCATACACTTTTAGACACTAAACACAGTTGTCATGAATCTTTAGGTTAAAAGAAAGCAAAGTGCTTGGATCATTGTCTTGATTCCATAGGACACTTCCAAGAACTAACTTTTAAAAATCAATTAGAAAGACAAACATCACTAAATCCAAGGATGATGATATGTTCGAAAAATAAATATAGAAATATGAACAAGTCTACAATTAGAATATTGCCCTGTGCATTCCAAGAAATGCAGAGCTCTTGCCTTCTTCACCTGCAAAGAGAGAGATCTCTAGACAACAGCAATTGGAGCCAGGAGGCCTAACTTTCGGGTACAGCTGGGCAGCAGCAAAGCATGCTCACAGACAGGCTCGGAGCATCCCAATCCCGAGCCCGGGGAGCTCAGGGAAAGCATGATTGAAGTACCAACGATTTACAAAGAGTCTTGATAAAGTTCAAACAAGCCAGGGGCCAACCTCCCCCAGTGATATTTTCATTAAGAAAGAATATCCATAATCACCTAAAATCAGCAAGCACTGGAACTTACACAGCTTACATTTGGTCAGTGAACAACGGAACCCGGTACGATACCAATTAGTTTAGGACAAGATTTAAAACCGTTTGGCACATGCTATCAAGACATTCTTCCTTAAGAGGTGAAATACATGTTTGAACAGGTACAAGCTGAGGAAAGAGGACCAGAAGAGCATCGTTGTCACCAGAGGTACAGTCCAGGAGCTGCCCCCAGGCTCAGACGCCGGCAGCGTGTGTGGGGGTGCTGGGCTGGTTAAGGCCGATGGTGGAGCAGAGCCACCCCGCAAAATCCACCTCCTCCGCCTCGGATCTCTTAATGAAAGCATGGATCTGGGCACAGGAGAACAGGGTCAGTGTGCCAGCACTCAGTCTGCTCAGGAACAGCCCTCAGGAACACCCAATACAATAAATCCACTTAGAGCAATCAAGCTGTAAAACTTTACAAACCACGAGGAGAGTTTTCCACAGAATTGTAGAAACAACCAATAAGTGCCAAAGTATCCCAGAGGAATCCTGCCAGAGTGCCTGTTGCAGAGCATTTACACCACATAAATTATAAGGATGTGACTCAGCCATTTGAGATAATACTCTGAAAAATGTCTGCCTGGGCATTAAAAGGCTTTTTGTAATAGAAAGTCTCTTTGCATTTTACACCATTATTGTACAGCAGGATCAGGGCAGGGAAAATCTTACTTTCTGCAGTACAACTGAAGTCCTGGCATTGCACTTGAAACTAAAAAGATTCATTGAGACTGATATGGTTATTTCTTACAGGGAAAAATGCAGGATTTGTGTTGAGTTCTACAGATTTTGCAAGACAAAGCTGGTAAAAAAGACAGAAGTTTTGTGTTTCACAACAGATGATAAAAAGTATTTAATTAGTCCATATGGTATGTGGAGCTTTGTTCTTTTGTCCTAATAATACTTTATTACTAACTAATAAATTCAAGAGAGAATTCTTCTATTAATTAATTTAAGTCACCCATTGTGATTATCAAGTGGCAGACTGACAGCCCACCAGAGTTTTGGTCTCCTTGACAGTCCCTGTTGTAGGAAGGTGTGAAACCTGCAGCCCCTTGAGCTCTAGCTCAGGAAAGCTGTTCCTCCTCAAGCTGAGCTGCTCATGGGGCACCAGCTACCCCCAAGGCCATCTGCTCTGACCTGCTCTGCACCAGCTGAGGAAGCCAACCTGCCTGGAAAGCACTCTTAGATCAAATTAAAAACCTTCACTTACCATCAGCTGCTTCAAGTCGGCTCTCTCAGCAGGATTTTTAATTAAACTAGGAAAACACAAAGCATTACACAAATTACACTCTGTAATGTTTTAAAATAAGGCTCGAGTTGTGCCATGTTGGTTGTACTGCTCTGGTCTGGTGACAGCACTTGATGAAAGCATTGGGTGCCTCTCAAACAGAGATGGGAGCTTGCAATTCCCTTCTGTGGGTTCCACAGCTCTAGGTCAGAAATCCTGAGTTGTCTGTGACTGATGAGTGTCTAAACCAAGCTAGAGAGATAAATCCCATTTCAACTAAATCAACATGAACTACTTTATCCCTCATGTTTCTTTCCCCCAGGTCTCCTCAAGCTCAGTATCAAGCAGGGCTATTGCAATACTGTCCTTCCCTTTGGAAGCCGTAAATAAATATATTTAATAAATAAACAAACATTTGAAACTGCAATGAGCTGCCTCCCTTAGCACTGGTTTGGTGCTGGCATCACTGAGGTGCAACTGGAAAAGTAAAGAGATGGGGAATGGCTGCTGAGATAAAGGTGTTGGTTCCTGGGGAAGAAAAAACATCTGGAGCCTGTAAGATTCTGCATCCCACGGCACAGCCACTGCAGGATGTGCCTGAGCCTTGGAGAAGCTGTGTGTGGGTCACTCCCTAAGGCTGGGAAAGGACTACTCAGAGCTGCACACAGCAGCAGAAATTCAGTGCTAAGGAGGGGAACATCTCTGAGCCTCAGGGTTCCTCTGCGTGCACAAGCTGCCTGTAAGATGAACTTCAGGCACATTAACAACCAAAGAGGATTATGCTGATTGCAGTGCCCTTACACTTGCCCTGGCCTGGAGTAGGGACTCTGACTGCCAAGTGCCTGATAGACAAAGACAGCAGGGCTGACCCCAGTGTGTCCCTCTGCCACTGAGAAAATACAGAGAAAATACTCACCATTTGTTAACAAAATCTTGAAATTCAGAACCAAAGACACCGTTGGGCAGTTTTGGAGGTGGCTGTAAATAAATAATTTTTTAAAATCAGCAATTATTCAGCATAACTAACACATGATGATGCACAACCTACCCAGGGATCTACTAGTTCCATGTCCCACACTTGAGCAAAGCTGTAAAATCCTGGCTGATTTGGATTATTATTCCCAGGTGCAGGATTTCAGGTGTTTCAGTAATGAATCAGCATTTCCCTGATATGGGGTTTTGGTTGTGGTTGTTTCATTTTCTCCCCACACACCTGAATGGGGTGAGCACAACCTCAGCTCTCATTAAAGAAGGCTCAGAGCACTAATTAGCGCCCTGTCATTCTCCACACTGCTAAGGGAAGATGCCCTGCCCATCATTACTTCCATAATTCTTTTGATCTAAGTTTTCTATCCCTGGTAATAAGTTTGTTCAGGCTCTGAATTCAAAAAGAATTCTGACAAATAAAGAGGGGGGACTACATAAATCTGCACGTTATTGCCTCATCCTCAAGGACCTTGCCACAGCATCAGAGTTAAATCTTCAGCCTTACATGGAGTTACTTTTATGTACAGAGCAGACACAAGGCTTGCACTCCTCGCTCTCTGGTGCACAGCCTGTGTTGGAGGCAGCAGCTCCTGCTGAAGATGTTTGATCTAAATCAGAGGTGGCACAAGATAATCTTGCCAAACTCTCAACTACTGCAGCTTTTCAGCCCAAACTGACCCCCTCAAGGATGCTGCATGAGCAGGACCACAGCAGCTGAAGTAATTCACTGCTAACTCTATTCCCAGAGTTAGTGCTGGCAGATTGGAGTGTTATATAATATGCAAAATAGATTTGTAATCTGAGAGAATTGTGCAAGCAGATGAGTTACAGAAGCAATTTATCAATTTATCAGTGGCACAGGCAATGCAGGGACCCAGACATCAACTGTGCCATTTAAATGGGTGAGTTGGACAGTTTTCAATAACTCATCCAGCTGGAACAATTGTTACCCAGCTGCTACAAATGACAGCTAACATGAGCACACTTTATTTTTTCAGAAGAACAGAAGCAGTGGGGTCACACAGGTTTCAGTGGTACTGAATGGAATGGCAATGTGTAGGGGTTTTATAGGTAACATTGAGAGAAACGCGATTTGACCAGCAACTGTCTGTCATGTCGGGGTTAACCCACTACAATATGGAAACAATCTATTCTAAAATATCAGTCTCTAAGTAGCCTTGGAGCTTAGCTATTTGAAAGATAGGAGAACTGTGAATTAGGTTGGCTAAATGAAACTAAATAGCACTAACCCCACAGCCCCCCAAATTCCAGGATGCTTTAAAAATTTACAGTAAAGTGAAGGTTTTTAAGTTTATAACTTACCTCATTGACAATGTAATCCAGAAGTTCAAAGATTGCCATTGGGGGTCTGCTGTCTGATCCATAGGCTGGGAAGAAATGGGAAAAGTGGAATCACAGTGTTACTCTCCCTCCATGGCAGGAGTGCTTTAGGAAGCACAAGTCTGACACTGTTGGCACCTGGCACCCAGCAGATTTACAGGAAAAGGTACAACAGCAACAGGGTAATGCTTTCATACAAGGAGACATTTCTAGGTCTCATACAAAGCATTCACTTCACTGGGAATCATCCTGCTGCACTTGGATCAGAATCTTGGAGAGACCCACAGCAACGGACTGGGATCTCAGTAACGGGGCTGTTCACAAGAACCACCAACAAAAGGGTCTTGGTGCTCTGTTCTCACAGGGCTCCTCACAGTGAAGCTGAGCCAGGTGCTCAATGCAACCCTGATTTTTTAAAACTTTAAAGCCCCACTGTGCAGACCAAGATCAGATGAGAAAGACCTTGAAGCTGACAGAGAAGTGCATTGGAAATGAACTTAGCAGTGTTGTAACTCACAGCTCATCGGTCGGCCGGGTGCCCTTTGCCTGGGTGAGGTCTCTGTGACTGGAGAATCCCCCTCCACGGGGCAGCCAAACATCAATTCCAGCTCCTTGGAGTCAGGAGGGGGAATGGGGTACCTGCCAATGGCCATCTCCACCAGGGACAGCCCCATGCTCCAGATATCCGACTGCACCGAGTAGTGAGTGCCCTGCAGCCTCTCCGGCTGGAAACAAAGGTGAGGGGAGGAGACACAGGTTTGTAAAAAATTTTTTTTTTAAAAATTACATTCTGCAAAAATTACATTCTGCAAAAATTACATTCTGCAAGAACCTGGATAAAGTAAAGGATGAAACCCCAACTTATCAATACAACATGCTCAAATGAGTGACTTATTGGTATTTTCCTGGAAATCTGTCCTCTGAATTTCCTGAAATTCCCCAAACATTCCACCACTGCAAACAAGGGTGAGACTTCTCAGAAATGCTGCTCTTATGTGCTCTTTTATTCCTTTAACACAAATCTAATGGAAATATTACACAAGGCTCTGCAAGCAAGGTCAGACTCAACCAAAAACATATTTTGTATTGTCTTTAAGAGATCCACACTCTGTAAAGATATTTAAGCATGGGATTTTTTTGGTCAGTTGAATCATGATCAGAAGTGAATCAGGCTATTCCAGTCCCACTGTTTCACAGATCCTCAGTTTTGAGCAGTGTATCTTCCACCTGCTTCTGCCAAAACCAGAAATGAGTGCTGCATTAACTCCTTCTGTTTAATTTTTGCACCTGCTTTGTCAGTCTATGTTCAGTGCTCAATATGGTTCCTGAAATTATTAATACATTGATCTACTTCACTCTTAGATCCATTTTTACTAAGAATTCTCCAAGAAAATGTTAAATGTTCACTCTTCTGTGCTTTTTAACATCAAGCTCATATTTTACCAAAATGTTGCAGATTCTTCTCTGATTACGTGCAAATACTGGAAAAATACATATGTAATTTGAAACTTCCTCTCAGAGAATGTGAGGATGCAATAAAGCCTCTTCTTTCTGCCATGAGGGGATGATAGTTTTGTTTAATTAGTTTTGTAGCAGTTACTGAGATTATATTTGAGTTTTCTCCAGTGTCCCACCTCAGTCAGTTTCAAAGCCATCTGGCCAAACTACACAACTGCTGGACAACAATGGAGATGCCCAAACCCCAAGATTTTCATAAAACAGAAGTGTAAAGGAAGGTGGGTGGATGAGAAAAAGCAGGAAACAGAGAGAGCACTTGTTATACAAATATAATTGAAACCTAGAAACTTTTTCAAGTTAAACACTGTGGTTTTACACACCTCCATGTGGCAGAAAGGGATGCTTGGCAGATAATAACTCTACTCTGTATGTTTGTTTATGTGTAGAAGTGTGCAAAGGGAGCTACTGCAAGAGAAGCATTCAAGCACTACCAAAACAAAATCCCCCTCATGGCTTGGGCTGTGATGCCAGAGAGCAAAGCCAAACCTCAGTCTATAAAAACAATAAGTTGAAGAAAACTGAAGGCAGACAGCACTTGGCTCTCATCCCTTCTGAAAGAGACAGAGAAAGGCAGCAGTGTGGATGAGCTGGAGCTGTGGATTTGGTTTTGCTCATTAGCAACAGACCCCAGACGTGAGAACTTAAACCCCAGCTCGATTTCAAGCGTGTCCCCAAGATGAAATGACACAAAGACATGCAGGTCTCATGCTGAACAGAGGCAGCATTAAAGCTTTTTTCCCCTTTAAGTCTAAGCCCACACAATTTTAATCCTACAGCCAGAGCTGGGAACAACTGCACCAGTTAATTGTGTGCTGAACAAGGTCTGTGAGAATAAAAGAACTGTTATTTCCATTAGCTGGGGCTTGCACATCACAGAGAGAGCTCATCTGGAGAGAAGTTCCAAGGTATTCCTCATCCACAGGAACAGAACACCCTGGAAACAGTCCCAGATTAATTCCTTGCCCACACCAGCCACTCCCAGGATTTCTCCCATTGCTGCAGCCACACTGGGATCTGGGAGCATACACACTGGGAGCTGGTGAGGCAGCACTTGGCCTACAGAGTGACCTCAGCAAACGCTGGAGTGGGAAGAGAGCCACACATCCTAAGGAAAACAAACCATAAACACTGGGCTTTTCTGGGAGACACACGTGTCCAACCCCAAAATGCAAAACCTGACTGGATTGTGCAGTGTAGACACAGTCCCATCTTTTCTGGAGTGTTATAAATATTCCAAGTGCTTGGCTTTTCCTGCAACAGTTCTTCCCCCCACACACAATCTGATATGACACCGGAATATTCCTGGAATGCAGGAAGAGCTGAACCATGAACAGCAGCAGGAACAGCAACAGTTGGTTCTTGTTTGATCACCAGAACTGGGACAACTCAACCCTAACAAACTCAGAGCTGTAAAATCTGTACTTAAATCTGTACTTACAGACATGTAGGAGCGTGTGCCAACAAAGGAGTTTGCCATAGAATCTATCAGCTGCCCACTGACACCAAAGTCACAAAGCTTGATTTCACCTCTAGAGTTTACCAAAATGTTGGATGGTTTAACATCTGAAAAAAAAAAAAAAAAAAGAATGGATGATTTAAGACATAAACCAGGAAATCTGACAATGCGGGGTGAGAATTCTCAGGTGTCTCCCTTTGCTTCCCTTCTCTGACAAAATTCTGTTCCTTGTCTTGGAATAATCAGTGATTCAGGTCCCTCCCAGGCCCATTTCACAGACTCTCTATTTAACTACAGACAAATAAAAAGAAGTACTTGAAATTACACATGCAAAAAGGGTTGTCAGCTTTTTGATTTCACCCTGTTTCCTGGCTTTTAAATATTAGATTTGAGCATCCACATCCTCCTTGCAGATAAATGATCTCCTTTGAGATAAATAAGTGTACAACAGCATAACTCCTCTTGAATGATGATCCTTTGCCTAGAAATGATCAATAAAGAGGTCCTACATATTCATTTTACAAAATGTCAATGACATTTTACAAATTGTCAATGAACGACAGCAGCCACACTATCATTCCTTCATATCTACATAGGCATAAATCCTCCTATGGCCAAACAATTCCTGGAGTGGGATCTTGTTTTCTGGGTTTGGTTGGAGTTTTTTGGGGTGGTAGTCTTGGGTTTGTTTGTTTGTTTAGATTTGTGGTTTTTTTTTTTTTTTTTTTAAATCTCTAAAAAAAATTCCTATTATTGAAAATATGTCTTTAAAATACTTTAAGGTTGTTTTTCCTGTGACAGAACCCCCTCATGATTTTGAATTCATCACTTTTCCTAAATGGAAATTTAATAAGGGTCACTGGTAGCTTAGCAACTAATAACAGCTCTTTGTGAATGCAAAGGTACAGGGAACAAGTGTTTAGTGTTTCTTTTATAGCTAAGGAGGTTTTTCACTGTATCTCACTGCTTAGCTGGTCATTACCAACGCATTATCAAAATAAGCAACCAACAGCCCACATTGGCACAGTAATGCTGCAGAAAAAAGGGAACTGGAAACTTGTTTTGAAGAAAGAGAATCATAATTTCACTTCAGAGCAGAACCAGAAGTCTATAGGCTGTCACATATTTTCATTTGCTTTTCACTTTTTAGCAAAGATATATTCCAGGAGCTGCCCTTTGGCTGGGATGCCCAAGGGAGGTCCCTGGGAAGAGGACACTGATGTGATTTCTCCCTGCTGAAGAAAGATCTCCATGCAGGAGGTTTATGCCTCACTGAACAAGGTCCATGGGGAGGGCAAAATAAAACAAAACTGTATTTCAGCTTTTCCTCCTCCAGCTCCCTTTTGAGGAATAACATATAGTTTGGATTATTGTCTACTTTTGGAAATTGTGTCTTCATTTTCTTGTCCCTGAAATCCCCTTCCAGGCAACTGTAACTGTCCAGGCACACCAGGAGCAGTGTCCTGTGCTGATTTGTGTACGGAAAACCCAGGCAGGTATTTTGGGTGTGCTGCTTTCAATTCCCCACCCCTAGGAGAGGATCAGGCCTGCTGGGCACACAGCTGGCCATGCTGCAAGCTCTGCCTCCTTCGGGTAAGTCTTGCCTGCTGAGAGACCTCACCACAGGGACACTCACTGTGGAAAGGAAGAATCCAGCCTGGGAGCTTGACCTACCAGTTTAAAATGCCAGCAGGACGTAAAGAACAACCAAACCCAAACCCAAAGCAGCTGGAGCAGGGAAGCAGGGAGCAGAGATTGGAGATTCCCAGCTGCACAGGAATCTGCACCCAAAGCTCTGTGCAAAAGCAAGGTGCAAAAAAGTGTTTGCAAAATACACTGGAAGCACAGCAGAGCCTGAAGAAACCACAGACACCCAGATTTGTGCTGCTTATCAATGCACAGCTACAAATTCAACTCCGAACAAAAACGTAAATCCTCACTTTCATCTCTAGAGTTCATTGAAAATTCCTAATTAAATGGCAAAGAAAAAATCATTGCCATTCCACTGTCAGTGCCCCAAAGAGAGTTTTCTTTATGAGCATCTTTAAGTTTTAGAATCCCCCTGGTTTTCTGAAAGCTAAACTTTTCCCTTCAGTGTTTTTGCAGGTGGCAATGCCACACTGCACCTCTCAGACCAGCACAGCAACCTTGTCTCCTTGCTGGATTTCTGCACAAAGCTTCTCTTCCCTGGAGTATTTTCATTTTCCACACAAGGCGCCCCATGTGATCAGCGTGATGTTTGGAAGGCTGCTGCCTTTCCACCCCTCTAAATGTAGCACCTATTCTATTTTCACTCCAGAGCCTCTGAGCACTTCAGCAGTTTCTCTGGAAACCAGAGATTTGTATTGCCAGAGAAACAGGAATGCCAAGGCATCCTGCAAAATGTATGCTGGAATTTGCAAGGAACAGACAAAAGGAACACAAAGTGTGTTATGTAAGTATTTCAGTTTTAAAGAAAGTGGAAGGTATTTTATATACAACTCCACACAAGTCAGGAAGGGAATTCTAGAGAAGTCCTGTGCCAGGGGGATGGACACATGACACTGCAAAGGGAGCTGGCAATACAGAGAAGTTTCCAGAACGCCTGAAAATCTCTGTCAGAGGTTCCCTCCTCTGCTCTGCCCCACAAGTTCATTCTGAAAGGTGGCCCTGGATGTTGCCATAACACCTTCAGACCAGGATTCACTCTGCACCAGTTACTGAGCAGTCAGACAGGTGAGGACATACACCAGAGATGTGTCTTGTACCACAGTATTGGGTTCTTCCAATCAATTCCCATTTCCCAAGGCAGGATCTCATAAGAATCCTCTGGAACTGCCCCCCTGGAACAGACCAGTGTCACTTCCCTGCTGGGTGGTACCTCTTGCCCTGGGGCTGCTGCCTCCAGCTGGGGTTCAAAACCTTACACAGCAGCTTCTCTGCAAGGAGAGACTTTCCAGTGAGGATTAAGCTCCAGACTGGACCAGAGATATCTTTATTTAACAGAATAGAAGGCATTATTAAAATGTCTAGCAGAGTCATGCTCCTTGCCCCTTCCTTTCCTGTGCCTGCCCTGTATCCCACCAGTTTATCTTCCAGAGGCTTTGTGATTTCATTCCTGTCTGTCCAGAACGCAGCTCCAGAAGAGCAACAGAAGGACTGTATTTTCCTCTATAAAAGGACTGTATTTTCCATTCCTGCTCTAGTAAGCCCCAGTAACTTCTTTCTTGAGCTGTCTGGAATGACAAACGAACACTTTCCCCCAGAATTAGTCCAGGACACACCTGTGCATGGAAGCAGTTTAAGCCGAATGTTCCAAACTTGCTGATGTTGCCACGCAGGTAATAAAATACAGCAGTGGAATAAATTCCTTCCTGCAAATGAGTTCTCACAAGCCTTGCTGTCTTTAGATTTAGGAACAGATTTTTTGGCCCTTTGTTGCTATGTTCTCATGTTTAACAGGGATGTCTCTTCATTTTTAAGTCACCCACTCTCCCCACAACACAACTCCAATAAAGCCTACTGAAAACAAGCCCATGAAGTGCACACATTTTCCCCAGGGATGGATGAGTGAGAACAAACAGCCCATGTGAGATGTTGTTCACACCCTGTCAGTGCAGTGCTATAGCAAACTACAGGGGCTAGAGAAAGCAAAGCACAGAAATCTCCAATTATCAGAGCTGTGTATAAAATAATGCTGACACAGTTACAGGAGGAGAAAAGTGCTTTTACCAGCACTGTTTATTTCAGCTGGGATTCAAGGAAGAGACAGTTTGGAAAAACTGCCAGAAGCAGCTTCACCTGCACTCCAACCTTCATAAGGGGTGTCCAGATAATGCACAAAGTCAGTGGCGCGGACAGACCCATGGACAGCATCGAGGACAAGAGCTGCAAGTTTGGCTCATGATGGTCAGAGATGGGAAACCCAGACCCTGTTCTGACTGGTTTTCCTTTTAGCTGCCAGCACTGGCCATGATCAACTCCCAAAACATCACTTTGGCTCCCTCTTTATCAGACATCACAGATGTGATGTGATCACAGAGCAGCTTCTGCAAGAAGTGCACAAGGTCATGAATTCCTGCTGCTGTCAGAGCACACAGGATGGAAACTGAGCTGAAAAATAAAAATCACAATGTGGACATGGAATTTTACACTGCAGGGCAATCCAGTAAAATTAGAAGCAATGGGGAAAAGGAACTTTTCTTGGCCCATGAACCTGAAGTGCTATCTCTGATGTAGCAAATACTGTAAGGTTAACTGCACTTAAACAAGATCAGGAAGGTTTCATTTTGGATTTATCAGATTTACAGATTGTAAAACTGAAAATAAGTAAAACAAAAACTGCTGTCTCAGCTGAGCAAGAACAACTTTAAAAAAACCCACCAAGCACCCAACATAGTAACAACCCACTGCTGTGGCTGACTTGAGAACAAGATGCAGCAGTTACTCTTCCAGGATGCCCTAAAATAAGGTGATCTCTTTCCCTGGAGTTCCTATGCTCTGAACAGAGACAAATGACTTTGCAACTATCACCAGAAACATTCAGAGTCTCCCCCCAACCTCCTTGCTCCAAAAGAGAGCTATATTTGTTTAAAGAAAACACAAACCAGAAATGTGTGATAAACACAACTTCATGTGTAAGGTGATCCTACAACAGCTTGTGCAAACTGGGATTGCTAATTCCTCTTTTTGGTCTGGGCAACAAATGTAAACTCAGACACATATTAATGTCTGAAGATTCTCCTATGGTGCAAAACTGCCCCAGCAGCTGCTGTGGGCTGCACACAGGGCACCACCACAGCTCCAACAGGCACACAGGAACATGGACTGCTCCAGCCCCAGCTTCACATCACACCCACAGCAGCAGTAATGGATTTATTCCTGTACCAAGGGTCCTTTATCTTTAATGGAACATGCAACAGATTAATGGAAGAGCTGGATTTTATAAGGGGCAACTAAAAGCAGAAAATAATCCGATACATTTATTCTTAAGTAACTAAAGACCCAGAAGAAGCAACACTCCCATTTTACACAGCTTCACTGTGGTTTTTAAATTGTTTTGAAGTACAAAAAGGATGCAGTTCTGTATGACAGATGGCAATAAACAGCACGTGAATGTAAGACAGATGGGAAAAATAGTGACTTTTTAAAAAAGTTTTAATGGCCATGACTGTTGAACAATGAAATTTAGGTCAGAGGTTTTAATTGCAATCAGTCTCAAACACAGACAAGTTCTGTGTGCACACATAGTACAGGAACATCAGGTTCAAGCATGGATTATAAACCCAGATAAGCTGCAGGAAGACAGAAGTTGAAGACACCTGATAGTCATGGTAAGAGATTTGGATTTAAAACTGAAAATTTGCCTTACACTACCCGAGAAAAACCCTTTGAACCAAAGGCATATGGAACCATGACAAACCAGTCATAGAAAAAAAGAGGTATTTTAATGTGAATAAAAATTATATTCAAGAAAAGTGACAACACAAACTTTTATCTCACCTCTGTGCATTATTTTATGCTTTTCTCTCAGATATGTGAGTCCTTTTATTACCTAGAGACGAATGAAAAAGAAATTAATTTAGGAAGCAGAAGAGAGAGTTGAATGTTTTGTCTGTACAAGAATTCCAACTGAATGCAGCTTAACAGAAATCCCAAAATGTAATTACTGCAAATCAACACTGAGTTTTAATTCATACCTCCAGCTCAGAAAAACAAAGTCACCCAAGCCCTTCCTGGAAGTTCTGCATACAGAGCTTGCTGCAGAACAGAGATGAAAAGGTAATATTGAAAAATAAGGAAGTGTTAATTCAGCTCTTATCCAGAAGCATCGACTGATCCAAAAGCAGCAAGGCCAAGCACCCACACCAGAATGTGTTACTGATTCCAGTGCCAGCAGTCACCACGTACAAAGATGCTTTAGAAGAGAAAGCAACACACTGCAAAATCTGGGAATACTCCCTTCTCCCTCACCCCTCAGTCCTGGATGTGGTATTGCCCCACCAAGCCCCAGAGGTGCCCATTCTCACGGACCCACTCACCGCAATGCTAACTTTGCCCAGGATCTGCTCTGGAATTCTCCCAGCCTTTTTCAGCACTTGATCCAAGGAGCCACCATCCTAAAAAGAAATATTTGAATAGTCAAACTTCAAATTACTCTAAAATATTTTAAATGGGGCTGTAAACTGAAGCCTAAATTTGTTTAAAAAACCAAACAACAAAATAAAAACCCCACGTTGCCCTTCATGTTTGCTTTAACATTGTTGTGGTGCAAATCTGAAACAAAAAAAATCGCTCCTCAGGAGGAATCAGTCAGGTTTATGTTTATTTTAAACAAACATTTGGCCACTAACAACATCCACTCAAATAAACACTGCACACAATGCTCTTCCAGAGCAGCATTTCCATGGATTGGATCTCCTTAAGGAAGCACTGTCCACAAACAGTGACAAGCAAGCAGGAAGGATTTCACAGGTTTCTGTAATTTTCAGTCCAATGCATTTTTTTCTTGTCACAGCCATCCATGATAATCCTCCTCCTCCAAAGATAGAAAGAAAAGATTTTATTGATCCTGATTATGGGGCTGAAAATTCATCATACTGGAAAAGACAGAGTTTTCTGCTGAAAATCCCAGAATGACTGGGTTGGAAGGGATCTTTAAGCTCAGCTCTTTCCACCCCCTGCCACGGGCAGGGACACATTCCACTATCCCAGGTGGCTCCAAGGCCCATCCAGCCTGGCCTTGGACACTGCCAGGGATCCAGGGGCAGCCACAGCTACTCTGAGTACCCTGTGCCAGTGGCACCCCACAATCAAAAAAGAACCCAGATCCCTGTCCCACTCCTCTCCCAGAGCAGATCCTACACACAGGAGAAGGTGCCTCTGTCAGTTTTGCTGGTCCAGCGTGACTCTTGCAAGGATGGAAGGTTGGTTTGGCACAGAAAGAACCAAAATAGGGAGGAATGTTTTTAAGGTTCCCTGGTAAGCCATGGCCGTGTTTATTAGATTAAATAAACTGCCTGCATGCACACACACCCCCAGCAAAGGCAAATATATCCCACTGTTGCTAAGAGCTTTTCAAAAGGAAAACTGGGAAAAACGCTGTTTATTTTTAGCAACTGATTCAACAATAGACTTGTGCATAAGGTCTAGAGTCTCTGGAGCAGAGGATATACAACCAAAGAAGAAACTGAAAAGTTATTTTTCAAATATAAAACCATATCCTGTTGTCTGGATCAGCACTGGTTAACTCCCAGTTATTAATATTTTTTTGACATAAAAATCCAACTGGAGTAATTAATTACCTTCTGCCTTAACCTCCCCTTTGGAAGTTTTCATCAACATTTACACATGGTGAAAGTAAAACAACTGGAACACAAAGGTTTATTATTTGAGGACTAAAAACTATAACTCTTAAAAGAAGGGAAGTATATAAATACTTATTTGATCATGTATTTTTGTAAAAAACACACCCACATACTCCACACTTGATTAAAAATACACCAGCAGAAAAAAAATATCTCTAGAAATCTCTTGTAAAACCAGTCTGAATTTCTGGACAGCTGTCTCTGCTGAGACACTGGTAAATAACCCGTAATTTTGTACAGAAAAAAATCCCACTTTTTTCCCCTTCCCTGAGGACCAGCTCTGATCCTAGACAAGGATGAACACAATTCAGCTGCCTCGTGCTGGCTGCAGCCTTCAGTGTCTTGCAGGAGCTGCTTCCAATCCTTTTGCCTGTTAAATACCTGCTGCTAAGCAAAGTTAGGCATTGATCTTGAATTTAGGTACCTAAAAATATCAAACACTCAAGTTCCATTCCTGTTCCACCTCCAACTTTTTGTTCGTAATCCTACTTAGGTTTTGTAACCCACTGCTAAAAATAAGATTTCTGAGTGGTAACAACTGAAGAAAAAAGACCACAATGGAGACTTTCATCTAATCTTTTCTCCAAAAGGAGACCAAAAACTTCTACCAATGATCCACATTAAGCTTAATGCTAAATTAAGACTATAATTGAAATAATCCACCTCTCTTCTGATTTCATAACTTATTGATCAGTTGTTCTATGTGTAAAACGTGGTATCCAGTCTGGCTTGGACCAGATTCAGCACTGAGCCACCAGATTTCATCCTGCCTTCTCTTAAATTGAAAATGTTTTCTGTCAGACATAATATTCCTGTCAGACAACCTTGACTGCTGCTGGTGATTTTCTCACTGGCAAATAAATTGAGACTCCTTAGGCCTTTTATTTCTCCATGTGATCTCTTGGATCACTACCTCTCTCTGGAATGTGGTAACACACAGGCTCCTTCAGCAACTGCAGCTGTGCACATTTGTGACATTTAATATAATCTCAAACAATGCCCAGACTGTGTTTTTTAACACCTACTTTCCTATTTTTCACTCTTCCCTGCAATTCTGAGAGCTTAACTTTCTAATTGCCAGCAGGAATTTGTGTTTTGGGGGATGCACACCTTCCCTTCAGCTCTCACATGCCCGAAACCCGGATTGTGAGCGCTCGTTTCTAAGCAACCATCGATTCCTTCTAAAAATTCTGAGGGACCAGAGAAGCATTAAAACAATCACATGCACTTTCCAGAAAAAAATACAGCTTCTCTCCAAAGAAACAGTTCTTTTCAGGGAAAAAATAAAGAGGTCTTCAGCTGTATTGTGTTTCATATTGTTAAAAACCTCTACCAAGTGAGGCAACAAATTTGACTGTCCTTTAATTACGGAAAATTTACTTTTCATGTTTTGAGTCCATATGGCTGGAGAAAGGCTAACAGATGTCGAGAAGAATGTGTACTTTGTATTAAAATGAAACACAGCTAAAAATATTTTTTGGCATTAAAAAAGTTGTGTAAGATCCCTCTGGGCTTGTTCACTATTCTTCATGTTTGCATTTTCTGAAAAACTTGAAAAAGGGACAAAACATGGATTCACATAAATAAGAATAAAATAGAATCCACACAGCTGCAGTATCAGAGTGATCTGGTCCATTCTGCAGAAAAAACAAAGTTGAACCCCAATCAGAACAAGTGTTTAAGTAGCAGGATTGGGTAAATATTTTGAAATACAACAAAAGGATAAAAGAGAAGCAATTGGGAGGCCACATTTGTACAGGGCAGACACTGGAGAAAGAGATAAAACAGCTCCTCTCAATCCCAACCTTGGATTTGCAGAGTAAATCCAAACCACATCTTTAGTCGTGCAGTGAACTTTGCTAACTGCAGTGCTGGTGGCACTGAGGGCTTGCAGGAACACTCAGTAATGCCCAGCAAACAGCCCATTTCTGAGCACTCACCATGTGCTCCATGCAGATGGAGATCTCCCCGTCGCTGTAGAAGGCTCCATAGAAGCCCACGATGTAGGGGGAGTTGCACTCGTGCAGCACCTGCAGCTCCCGGATGATCTGGTTGCGGATGGCTGGCTTGATCTCCAGGTGGATTAACTGCAAAAGAAGTCACACTTCAGGATTTATGTGTGCCATTCAGAAAAGTTTTCAGTATCTGGCAGGCCCTGAGCCTACTCTGATCTCAGACCTGACTTTGAGCATCTCATGACCTCCAGAGGCCCCTTCCAATTGGAATTATTCTACAGTATAATTGTAAAATAATCCATCCTCATTTTCTTAGTGGTCAAGGCAAAACACAACTACACAGCACCCATGAAAAAGCAGGAATTCCATCCTCTTTTCACAAAATCCTTCTCCAGCAGAAACTTTTTGTTCTAGCACATTTCCTTAGGGAAATGTGTCAAAGATGCCCTGACTCAGAGGCAGCTGCTGAAAAATATCTGTACAGGTGTTTGTACATTAGTGGAAGGAGTGAGCTGAACTTCCAATTAAAAACTCCCCAATGCTTTTCCCCCACTAAACTGTTCATCCCATACAATACAAGTGTATTTCTCATGTGAAAGGAATGATTATGGAAAGAGAATTTCAGTTAATAAATGAAAGAAAAATTGCAATTCAGCAAACATCTCAGTTACATCAAATATTTATGAATTGGGCAAAATTTCCTGTTAAACCCACAGTAGGTGAAAAAACAAAAATCAATTAAATTGATTTAGTTCAAGAAAACCTCTGTGATTTGTGTCTCACACCTCAGAATTGGGCATTTTCCTTTGCTTTTCCCCAGACTGCCAGTGTCCTGAGCATAGTTTATTCTTAGTCAGCACATGCACATTTTCCTTTAGTTGTGCTGAAGATGACACTGTCCCCTTCTTAAAATGAAATATCTGAAGTCTCCAACTTCTCAATCAAAAAACAAAAGAGAACCTCACAGTGCAGTAAAACCATGGGACCTGGAATGAGTGTTCTGTTCCCAGGGATATTGAGAGGAAGTGAAAGTTTCTCATGTAAACAAAATGAGAATTAAAACATTAAGCTATTTCAGTTAAAAAAAAAATCTCAGTTCTCTTGCAAACTAGGTCACAACTGCTCCAGGTTGTAAAGCATGAAAAATACTCTCACAGAAGGACAATCCCCTCCTGCACAGAAACTGCACCCCAGAATAGAACTACAGAACAGGAGATGTCACTGAACTCCAATGCATTCCCTCATTCCCATTTCTTTGAGGTCTTTTCTTCTCCAGTCTCATCCAGAGGCCCTTTTCTGGTCGATGCCTGTGTGAAGAAAGCTCTTAAGACAGGCGGTACCTTTTCCATTCAGCTAAACTTACTGCCCAGAACACAGAATATTGTCACTTTTCCCTAACTGCCAGTTTCTCCTTTTAAGCCTCCTATTCCTCAAGTGAGAGGGAAAAGGGAGGAACAAATGCCAATCCTTTCATTACTAACATGTGCGACACTATTTCTGAAAAACTGGGAAGTTTATGTAGGATAAGGAAGTGCATCCTTTCCTACTTTTGGAAACACATCCCCTTCTCTGCAAGTTTGCATTAAACAGTAGTTTTTTGCACACCAATACCAATTATTGCTCTAAATAAAGTCACTATATTTCAGAGACAATGTCCTTAATAAACACAATCCTCCAGCTGCTCCTTTGGAGCCCCTTACCTTTCTTGCCATAATGAGGCCAGAGGGTTTGTGAGACACTTTGAAGACCACACCACCATTCCCTGCTCCCAGCTCACTGATCTTCTCAAAGTCATCATCCTTCAGCTCTCCAACTTTCTGCTTCTGGGTGAGGAATGCTTCCAGGCGCTTTCGCTGCTGCTCATCCAGCTCCAGCTCTTCCAGCTTCTTCTGAAGTGCTTCCAAATTTGTCCTGCACAAGAAAGAAGCGCAGCATTGAGCAGTGCTGTGAGAGGAAGAATGAGGGAACAGAGGTCAGAGTTAAATCACTCCATTTTTGCACCTGCACACGTTATTTGGAAGGACCCAGCTTGCACAGCCATCCCCATGAGATGTGTCATTGCAACTCTGATTGAAGTTAACTGCGTTCTATTCCAGATATAACAATGACAAACACATGATACCCAGCCTCCCCATCTGTGAGGTCCTGCCCAAATCCACGCATGTTGAGTTTCACCACCTCCAGGAGTGGCTTAATGACTCTGCATTTCTGGTCAGAGAGAGCTCCTGAATCACAGCACAGCACTCCACACTATTTTTAGTTGTGTGTTTTCAAGGTTGTGTTGTAATTTCCTATAGAGTCTGCCTAAATGTTTTATTGACTGATTTTCACATAACTGTATAACCAATACTTCATTCAGAAGATTCTTATTTAGGTACCAGTAAAAAGTCATCAAGCTCAGCCAAACACACATTCAAAACACAGTCACGGGAAATGGGAAAGTCTTTGGCCCAAAGGTTTTAAGCTTATTTTTAATTTTGTGTAATGACACACCTGCTGGAAACCTCATCTTAATGTCTTTAAGCAACAAAAAATAGAAAAACAAAACTTTATACAGTATTTAAGTTTGGAACTACAGACACCAGTTCAGTTTTCCAGGAACATTTTAATAACTTCAGTTCCTATGGAAACCCTTCATTCCAATATGACAACTTAAAAGCTCCTTTAAAATTTCCTGCTTCCAACTGCAACAATAAGTTGCTGCAAGAGTAAATATTTAACAGCAAATACCTGTTTTGCTTCGCTGAACTTAATGCAATGTTCCCAGGCAATAGTGTTGCTAGGATGAAGAATTTGAGGAAGAGAATCTATTTCTTCAGAAGTATGAAGAATGGAACTACTTTCCATTAAAAAAATTAATTAAATTTCACCAATAATCAAAACTATTTCTATTCATCACTACATAAAATGTTCACTTTGAAAATAAGTTGTACAAAGGGACATCCTCACAGTGAGGAGATGGTCAGCAGAGGGGATGTGAAGCTGATTCTCCAAGAAGCCATGACAAACAAGCCACAGACTCAGCTGACAGACAGACTGATGGGATAAAAACCCCTCAGCTCACTCATCAGAGAGCCTACACTGCCAGGCAGGGAAACAACCTTAGCTGGACTGTATGCAAGGTTCAACTGAGGCAATTATTTTATAAAAACTAAATATTCCCAGCTCTTCCTTACTCCACAATCCCAGGAAAGGCTTAAGGGCCGCCGCTCTGACTCCATTTCTCAGTGTAAATCCAAGGGACAGGATGTCATTGCCACACTCACTTAGGAAGTGATTGAGTAAAACAGAGGAAACAGAACAAGACCTTTGATGGAAAGTTCTGCTCAGTGGGTTAATGTGACATTTATCACTCCAAGCATAAGATAACCAGGGCACACTGGTGAGCAAATTCCACAAAACTCTCGCCCTGGGCAAATGCAATTTGGCAAAGCTGCTCCAACCCTCAGCAGTCTGACAGAGGAAATTCTGATGTACCTACTGTGCTGCAGCCATACTACCACACCTGTCTCTATCTTAGCTTAAAGATGAAGTATCTGCACCCAAATGAAATGATTTTTATACTGTCTTTTAAAGAGAAACATTATTTCTGTCCTCATACCATGTTTTATACCTGTATAATCACACACCAATAATCCTGGAGTAACCCCACTGAAGAATCCCCCATGTAGATAAGCATGGCTTACAAGAACATCCAAGTTAATCTGTTTTGAAGATGAATCATTAAGAAAGAAACACATTTTTTGAAATTCAGAAATGCAAAACTGAATGATTAATCATGGGATTATTTTTCCCCCTCAAATGCACCCAGTGAAGCAAACAAATTCCAGTCTGAAGTCAAAGTGAGGTGTGTCTTTCCTAGAACACACCTGAACCAGCCCTTCTTACACTGTGATCACAAGAGAAAAGCTGAAGCAAAGTTAAACACCCCTTACTTTCCTACAATAAACTCCAGAGCAATGAATGCCGGACACAAACTCCATGTTTTACCCTGGAAAATCACTGTTGTGAGAAGACAGAACTCATGCCTTCATTATAATTTACAAGTTTTGAGAAGAAACTTGCTGTCGTTTTAAGGATTGCTGAATAAGGCAGAGCTGTCCATTTGAGAAAAAAACCCAAAACAAGTGAAAGAAAAAGAGACACAGAAACAGGATGCAACAAGGCTTTCCTTGCTGTGCTTTGAAGAAAACAACTATTCAGTTTTTCTCTCTCAGGCAGAAGGGGGTTTTTGGCTTCGGAGACAACACAGAGATGCTTGAGCACATGACTTGGAGCAGACAAGAGTGCTGGTGTGATGGAACAAACAACTGTCATGCTGATGCTTTAGGAACAAAGAAAATGCTAGGATAGCATTTTTCACATCTATTTAGTTCAATGCTCATCTGGATAAAGCTTTTTTTTAATAAGTTGCCTGTTTCAATCTAAATAAACTTGGCCTTCACTTAAAACAGGCATTTCCTTGCTTGAAACTATGAATTATTCCTGGGATCCCTGCTCGAACACAAGTCAAGCAATTCTAAAGGCTCTCACAGATGGGAAAGTATTGATCTCATGAATTTCAGTACCTCAGGTTTCTCTACCGAGTGTGGCCACCAGTGAAATCACCAGAACACTCTAAGCTCGAATGGTAAAACCTTCATTACTTGCAGTGATGAACAATGAAGTTCTCAGATTTCCAGGACCAATTCTTTAACTGTAAAGTGAATTTAGCTGAAAGATATGAACCCAATAAATGCACTGTCAGAATCACTATTCAGAATGTAACTACCAACATCTCCAGTAAGTTTCATGGTAAGAAGAGACCTCTAATTAGTTTTATGGTCACTGAGTATCAGGCATCAGGAAAGAACTGATTTATTTCATTCTGATCCTTTGCATGAAGGACCAGACATGAATCAATTAAAAATGCAAATAGGCAAATAGAGTATTTTTGTAATCAAAACTGGTGGTGGTAAACTACCCTGAGCATTTCATTTGGTAAACTACTCTGAACTTTCATTTCCAGGAGGCAGGACATTGGTAGTTTCAGTTTTTAACTCCAACTACTGTAAGAACACTCCCCTGACTGGTAACCAGGACTGAGACCTGGACCCTCCCCAGAAAAAAGCCTGACAGCAAGTTGCAAAGCACTGAGAAACAGGTGGTAAAGTAAATCATCACACAGGAAGTTTTACAAACTGAATGAAACCAGCGCATACAGAACACGGAGGAGGGAATACTTTAGACAGTTCACCACCAGGCACCATGAAAATGTTAAGGAACTTTGGCAGCTAAAGCAGCAACATGCTACTGTGCAACTGTCTGCCTCCAGGAGCACTAGGAGTTACTTAATCTTATATAAACTTTTATTCAGAGACAAAGATTCCTATTAAAATTCATCACCATTACCTGCTGCAGTCTCGGAGTTGTGTTTTTCACCGTCAAGGCACTATGCCTTTGCCAGGGATCCATCAAAGCAGGAAATCATCAAATCAGCTCAGGGCTCCATGGTGCCAAGCACTACTCTAAAGCAATAGGTTATCATTTAATTTATTGCTAGCAGTTTGAAAGCCAAGCACCTACTAAACTGTACCAGGGATGGAATCCAGCTTCCACAGGGTGATCCCTGGGATGAAGCCACAGGGAGGTCAGTGCTGCTTCCTCCATTTGTTAAAGAAACAGCATAATCCCACAGAACACCATCAGTAAACACCTTCCTACCCAGATGGCAGGAAGGATAGATACCCTACACAGCCAGCAGACAACACCTCTGCACACAGTGCAGTGTCTTCACAATTATTGCAAGATCTCTCTTCCTGACTAAATGGAACATTAAAAAAATACATGTTCAGGACAGGTTTTTGGGAAAGCTGGTTGTTTCTTTCTTCCAAGGGTGGCACAAGGTACCAAGTGCCCTAGAGGAGGAATTCTCTCCACCCACATTTGATCAGAGAGGATCTTTCCTGTTAATTCACATTACGTCTTCTTTTCTGTGTTCAAGGAAGTGTTCTGACAGTGCAGCATCCCCCTGGCCACGTGGCACTTCTGTAACCTCCCAGGTTTGAAAAGGATGCAGAGACAACTCAGAGCACACAAACAAAGCCCACCTTCCCCAGCAACGAGACCTGATGGGTGTGGAGAAACCTCAGCTCTCTCCCTGTCAATCTGAGCTCCTGGGGGAACCCACATCCAGCCCTTCTGCTGCCACGTTGCGCAGGTGAGAAAGGTTTTCCAAGAAGAATCACACCATGGGAATGTGGGAGTTTTTCAGACTCAGGGACACCTCACCCTGGGCAAGCTCATCTGGGATCTTTAACTTCTCACCTCCCCCTAGTGCCTCATATTCTGACAATGGCCAAATCAAAAGTCGATGCTTGGGTAAAAGAATCCTGGGTGGACACAAGAAGCCCAAATAAATGCACAGCAACGCCTCGAGTCAGTGCTGCACTGAACATCCTGTTCTCTGCTTCCCAGACATGCACATGTTCTTATCCATAAACCCCTGGACAGACAAGGTGTGTCACAAAAATCCTGCCTTTACTCTGCTAGCACATAATGGTGTAACAAAAACCAGAAAATAAGTCTTTAATTAACACTAGTACCCCAAATCCCTGGGAGCTTTTTTTTTTTTAATTCATTTTAGTGCTAAGTTAATCATACACTCAACCCTAAAGGCTACAGTAAAGCTGTACTCAACTCTGAAGTCTGCTTCAGAGAGAGAAGAAAAAAAACGTGGCAGGGGAAAAAGAAAAAAAGTCAGAGTCTTTACCAGTAATTTGTCAAATATCTGTTCAAAGGCATTACTATCAGTGCTGCAAGCTGAACAATTAGCGTAAGTGAAAGCATCAAGAAGTACTTTCACTTTCAGATCTCCTGTCGCATGAGGATACAAAGCTTGGGGGTTGTTTTCCAGAACAGTGACATTAATGCTTTCCCCAAGCCCACACAACTGTCAATTTAGAGAAGAAAGTAGGCAGTTCACTACATAATTTCCATGAACAACCTCAATCAGGGAGCTGAAATTAAGTATTAGGAACATGAAGACATTCTGCGGTTTTGAGAAGACAGACTACTATGTTGTGTGACTCTGCCAAACCCGGGCAACAAGACAAATTCTTATTAAACTTTTCCTTTAACAAAGAGCAGTTCACAGAATAACATAGAAGATAAATGTAATTCCAGAAGTCTCCCAGTTTAGAGCACAGGTGTCTGTCTAGGCTAACTCCAGTGCAGTCTCATAAAACTTGCAGTTAGAGCAACAACTCAAAAAGTCAAATTCCCTATAAATGCAATGGAAATGTTTTCGAAAAATACACTGGCTTTCAACCCCTGCTTATTTTCAATCCTTGCAATGTGTTAGAGGATCTTAAAAAAATTCCCTTGTATTTAGGTGGGATTTCTAAGTGAATTTATCATCTGAACATCACAGACAGGTTTCTTAAAGTTCATCTTGTCCCACCCCCTGCCACTGGCAGGGACACCTTCCACTACCCCAGGTTGCTCTGAGCCCCATCCAACCTGGCCTTGGACACTTCAGGGATCCAGGGGCAGCCAGAGCTTCACTGGGCACCCTGTGCCAGGGCCTGCCCACCCTCACAGGGATGGATTTTTCCCTAATATCTAACATCCAATTCCACATTGCAGTGACATAGCAGTGCATAGAGTGAAGTTTAATACTGGCAGAAAAAAAAAATTTACCCAGTAAGAGGCAGACATTTGATTAAAATCTATTCCTCAGTAAAAGGCATGCAAAACAAAACTATTAGAAAAGCAGTGCTCTGTCCAAAAGAGTATCCCACTATTCTAATTTAATGTAAATTCTCATTTTTCTAAGGCCGAAAGGCATGTGTTTTAAAGAAGAAAACAGGCAATACAACTTCTGATCTCCTGTTGAGTCTCCAATCAACAGGACAGCTGAACTTCCAAAGCTCCCTCTAGGCTGAGCTGTTGGGGAGGAATCTTTGCTTTAAGCCTCCTCCTCTTTCTCTTCAGCCTCACCACTATCCCGTTAAACACTGCATTTTTCTCAACTAAGCCAAAGCACAGCAATCGACATGTATGAGCTGAGGCAGAGTTCACCAGACAGAGAAGCCTCCGCTGCCAGCAGTGGCACAGAGATTCCAGATCCATGGCCTCGGTGCCACTTCCCACCAGATTTTTTGCAGCTGTTCCCAGCCATCCCTTGGTGTTCCAGCCCTTTATCCTGAATGGCAGTAGAAGCTGCCAGCAAGGCTCAGGCACCCCTTTGGGATACTGAGCTCTGTGCCTAAACAATGCCACAGAGGGAGAGTTTGAGGTTTTTTCTGAGTTAAGAGGCTTCCTCAGGACTTACTGTAGAACTGCATTCAAAATTTGCCCTAAATCAACTTTGTAATCTCAAGTCAATAAATTCTACAGCCAAACCTTCAGAGCCAGAAATCCAAGCTCTCCATCTCCCTTTCACATGTCTGTGCACCACTGACTTTTCCCAGCCAACACTACACATCATCAGGATAAAGGAACCACAGGGCAATTAACACTTCCTTATGGACAGAAAAATGAACTTATTAACTGGATATTTAAAGCACAACACAGAGGATACACAGAACTATAAATTCTGATCAACAGCTGACATACGTATTTGCCCAAGTCCTGCATTTCCACTGTTTCCTGTCTCTGAAGTACCAGTTAAATATAATGATAAAAACAAAGGATGAACACTTGCAGTAGTTACAGTAACAGTATCATCCCAACTCTCTCATGTGGTAGCTACAGAACCTTTGAGGGACACTACAATAATAAAAAAGATGAAGTTACAGGATCAGTTTACAAGGCCCATGAAAAGGCCAGGATTAGAATTGAGACTTCTCTGTGCAAGGGCTGAGCCTGGAGCACAGCAGGACAAATTCCATCCAGACCCAGTTACCACACCAGGGACCAGGAAAAGAAACTGCCAAAAACTGTCTGAAAATAGACAAAACCCCCCATAACTGGGATTCTGAGGAAGCCAGGGATGGAAGGTTTGCCTGTATTTCAAATGGATGGATTGTGTAACACTTGTCAGCATGGCCATTTAGCAAAAGAAATTAATAACTTCTACTTAATATATGAAAAGACTGTACCAATATATCCAGAAATATTCACATATCTATAACCAAAGAGAACATTTTTTTCCCAAAAGAATGCATTCTGCAATCTGCTGACTCATCTTTCCACCAACAATGAAAAAAGTTCTGGAAAAGCACAGAAAAATGCTGAGTTGTACAAAACCCTGCAAGACAGGGAGAATAATTGCCAGGAAGTTTCAAAGGTTTGCTTTAAAAACCTGTAGGGAGGTTTTTAAGAAGATACTTGTTCATCCAATGAATCCCACACTGTTGGAATATCTCCATCCTGGTGGTCCGGATGCAAAGTAAAATAATCTGCTTCCAACCTTACTCCTTTTGCATCCCCAGGCACGGAGACCACTTGATACTTCCTGCTGCTGGATGCCTGTTGGAAGCTGGATCCAGGGGGAGATCCCGTCCTCAGCTGTCAGCAGAACTCCCTGCTGGAATGCACTCTCCTCCTGCTCAGACAAGACTCAGGATGACGAAGGCTCCTCGACAGATGTTTGCCAAGAAATGCTGAGCACTGAATGAGCCTTTTCCAGTTGTTCCCTTGCCGTGGGCAGAAAGCCTTGCACTTTTGTTCCAAAGTGTAACCATGATTTTGTCTGATCAAAGCAGGAATCATCTGATTACTAATTTCTAGCAACACAAGTTTAGAAATTAGTTTAGAAAAAGAAATCCACTGCTACCTAA
>VXAC01006905.1:308342-342011 GCA_013399225.1 Rhipidura dahli | reverse complement strand
AAAAAAAAAAAAAAAAGAAGCCTTTGGAAGAAAGAACTTGATCCCCAAAAGTTCAGTTTTGCCAGCTCAAATCGCTTCCTCCAAGAGACAGTCTGGTGTTTTGGCACTGGAATCTGCACACTTTACACAGTCCAATCAACCCCCAGGGCAATGTTGGGAGAACAAATACAACTGTAAAAAGGGTAACATAGGCAAAAAGGGGGAGGAGCTTTTTTACTGGAAAATTTAGAACTTAGTAATTGGAAGGGAACAAACTACGTAAAGGTAAGATGGAAAGGTTTATCAGACCTCACAGAAAATTCCTTCCTCAGCTCATTTCAGAATGCTTCTCCTGTATACAATGAAATATGTAGTCAAAATCCACTCTAAAAACTGGCTGGTGTATTTCCTGCCTCATGTAAGTTCCGCACAGTTTTCATGTTTGGTTTTTTTTAAGTTAGTGCTAAGGAAAAATCCCTTTCTCCAGGTTAACGACAGCAGCACAGTTGTTGTACCAGTAAATAATTCAACTACGTGTTGGGTTTACTCAGACCTTCTCAATCCCTTTTTAGGCTACGAGATAACACTGGAAGGTCTCGCAGGTGATTTGTTCCTCTTGAGACAGAGACCTGAGACTACTCACTTAAAAGATGTGCTACTCTGAAATTGTTGTAATTACTGAATTCCAGCATCTCTTAGTAGTCCCTCTCAGGCTCCCAGTGCTCTGTGACTTGGTCCTGCCAAGGCCTGTGCTCCTGCCAGGGGAGGTGACGGTCTCATTCTGCCCCAAGCCACTCATTCCCAAGTAGCCCATTTACAAATTCACTAAAAATAACACACATTTTCAGCGGGATTACTTCCCTGGGTAAGATGACCCTGTAGCTCCCCCAATGCTAGTGGAGAGAACTCTGCAAACTCCTCTGGGCTCCTCTGGTGGGTGAGTTCTCAGCCAGAGCAGCAGCACCAGGCAGACATAGGCACAGCCAGGAGACAAGAGACTTCTGCAGAAAGAGCAGGATCTTGCACAACCTCTGTTGTGAAATCACACCTCTGTGACTGGCTGCAGACTCAGTTTAAAGGACAAGAAAAGCAGCTGGATCCATGAGTACAGCTGCACTTCCCTCACCACCCATTCTCCTCACATTTCCTCAGCAACATTTATTTTTACACCCAGTTTTTAACTCCCCTAAACCAATTTAAGCTTTTTGAAAAAGACACATCTTAGAAATTAAATATTCCTCCATTACCATCATTATGCTTAAATATGACTGTCAGAACATAACAAGAGAGTATTAAATGTCTTAAAATCCTTCCTACGTCCATAATTGTCAACAAAAAGCTGCCTACAGCCATCAAGAGCTGTACAGGTCAACGTGCCCCTCACATTAATTTCTGTACTAGTGGTATGCACTTAGTCATATTTTTTTTCAGCACACGTATCCAGCAATAATAGAAATCCATGAGGTGCTGCAGGCTCTGGCTTTTCATTATTTTATTATAAGAGATCATGTGTTCTGTTAGTGAATTTAAGTAACATTAAAATGGTATTTCTAATTCAGTGAAGGACTATGCCAGGCTCAAGCACATTAAAAGAGAAAGCTATGCATGAATATATTTTAATCTAAAATGCACTCTCTCATATCACATGTATTTGGAAGCTTGATTAATCCTTCATTAGTAGGGGATTTTAAAAAAAGTTTCTCTTTTTTTTTTTTTAATATTTACAAGCTCGCAGTAATTCTACATGTATATTGAGTGCAACTGCAATCCAACCAGATCAGTCATAAAATTCCAGGGTCTAATCTTCCAGAACACTACACATAGGCACAAAGCTCTCCTGAAGTCCAAGGAATTCCAAAGGGAAAAAAAAAAAAAACAAATAAAAATCCCCCACGAAGCAAGGCAGAAATGACCCTGGCAAGCATTAAAGTGAACAACTCCGTGAAAATCTTCCTTTCCTTTTATCTAATCTCACATCCAAGAAAACTGATTTAAAAACTACTCCATGGAGGACAAATCCTCTTGGAACAGGATGTACTAGGAAAGAGTCCACAATAGAAACTTAAAGCCCAAAACCCCAAGCCTGAAGTCCCACAACCCCATACCTCTGATGGACACAGCCTGCCCTTCTACTCCTAAAAAACCCAAACTGAAGCTCCCTTGAGAAAGACACTGAAAAACGAAAATTTCAGGATGCACAGTAAGCAAGCAATTGTTTCTTGCAAATTGTGATATAAATTGAAGTGTGAACCAGTTCTGCATAATCCCCAAACTTTTCTTTTCCAAGCAAATATGGGAAGCTGCACTCAGAGGTCTCACCGGCCATTCAGGGACCTCCTTAAATGCAATTTAACCAGAATAAACAGCAACAACAAGAAAAGCCTGGTGAATTAATACTCAACCAATGACTGGAATTTGCAGTCACACATTTTTGCAAAATTACTCTCTGGCTTGAACAGTTCTAAGGCACAGATTTACTATAATTAAGGCTTTAAAAAGAGAAAACCCCGAAAAACCACATTGTGCCTGATGACCTGGGTCCACTCACAGTTTGCTTTAGATTTTCTTTCTTTTTTTAAAAAAATATCGTTCCTAAGGTGGTAAAGACCTATGGACAGCATCTTAAATTCCTTTCAAGGACCCGTTTCTTTTCAGCATATTCAGAGAAGATGTAAATTCTGCTGTTTACTTTTTTCACTAACATTTTTATCTAATTATACACAAACCTCCTATTGTAGCTGCTACTTCACATCTGAGATTTGCAGACATCACAGCTCAGGCTTGATTTGGCAGACACAAGTTGTTGCTAAAATGCATACACAGTTATATTTTGAAAAGAAAAGAAGATACACTTCAATCCCACCATGTCAAAGCTCATAAAACACATAAAGTCAGTGGCACTCAATTTTTAAAAAGAATTGTTTTCATTTTTGTATTTAATCAAATCCCAGGCACTTTTGGAAGGTTCATGTTTTAACACCCGAGCTGGGAAAGCTGTTTTGATTTACTGAGACAAGGTAAAACGAATGCTTCAGAGCAGTCAGTTTGAACCTTCTCTCTGCCTTTTTTTTTATTTTAAAGATGCAATTAAAGAACTTCATGAAGTACCTTTCTTTTCATGTGAACAAAAAGCTTATTCTAATACAGAAAGCAGTATTATCTCAAAACCTGCTTTTTTTCTACTTCATGTTCTGGGGCTGGGTTGGCTTTAGAGAAACAAAGATTGGGTGAAAACTGTGAGAAATTCAAAGCAACAGGGAGCCAGAAATTTGAAAGGAACATAAATACATAAATTGGAGATTTGTTCTTGTTTCTTCTGGCTATTAAAACACTAAAATATCCCAGAACATTCAGCCAAGAGTTTCCTTTCTATTAATTTTCATTCAGGTTTGGTTGGTTTTTTTTCCTTTCTCTGCAGAAGCTTCGCACAATTATATCTGTGCAGCTCCAAAGGCAGTAGAATGAAATTAGACCTGCAGCTGGCCAGTGTCATCTTGATTTCAGTGTGAGGAGCTGAGGCAGCACAGAGAGCTCAGAGCAGCAGAAAGGTTCAGCCCTCTCCGTGCAACCACGACTCTGCGGGAAGTGTCAAAAACAGAAGTGAAGCTCAGGGCACAGGAAAACCTTTCAAGAAGTTGTCTCTGTCGTCCAACTGGGCAGAGCCAGGGATTGGGAAGGCCCTCGAGAAAAATTATTTGTACAGGATGGTGAGGTTAAGTAATTGCTACAAGTAACAAAATCTGCTGTTGGAGAGAAACATTGTGAAATTTTCATTAAAATATTTAGGATACAGGTATTTAATTTTAAGTGCCCTAACTCCCTTGTATACTACCTTGCCAGGAAAACAAAGGAGAAAAAAGAAAGGAAAAAAGAAAAAAGAGTCACACACATGAGACCTGGGCCTCCTGTATACTCTTAAAGCTCTACACCACATGCTATAAGCTTTCCCTTGCTTCAGTCAATGAGTTCCCATCACCAAATAAGGATGAAAACAGAGGACAAGACACAAATGTGAAGCAGGACATCCTGAATCATCCAGCCCGTTCTTTCATTTCCTCCCTTTCCCCTTCCTTTCTGCCAGGAAGTCACAGTATCAGAAGTGCTCATTCCTAAAAGCATTAGTAAGTTGGAGAACCTTCCCCCTCTGACAGTGAGAAAGCCTCGGAATTCCAGCACACAAATCCCCAGGCCCATGCACATCCGTTTGGTTTTGTGCCAAAATCGCCTCTGGGCCTAAATAACTTCCTTCCTTCTGGATGTTTGGGTCCTTCATGCACTTCAGACAGGAATCTCATCGCCTCGCTCGGAATCTGCCTTTTTGCTTTGCCAAGTCATTTGAGCTCCTTCCGTGCTTTCCCGTCTCTGAAGAGCAGGGAGGCATCTGGAGAAGGACAGGTTTGTGTATCTAACAAGTAACTGGAGCCTCACATAGCCAAAATTCCATGATAGCAGGCTCAGAGCTTTAGAAACTGTTAATATGGCAGTGCAGGGACACAAGGCATACTTGGAACGCCTGGCGATGCACAACAGCCTCACAAACACCTTACTGAGGAATTCAGCCAGTGACCAAAGGGGGAAAAAACCCAGAGCAGGAGAGGGGAGAAAAATAAACAACCTTACAGATTAAGGAAATTAGAAACAAAACTGTTTTCAACTTAATTCCAAAACCATTTCAAAATTCTGAGGCAACTGTTCTTTGCTATTTGAAATCTTTCACAATGAGGGCTTAAAATTAGCAGGATGAGGGGTTATTTCCATGATTAATTAATCCTGGCTGTATATAGGACAACTGGTTGCTGAATTTACTTTCACTAAGCTACTTCTTTTAAAAATACTGGACACCTCTAAGCCTGGCAAAAGCTGGGCATAAGGTCTTGTGTGTGACACAGGTCAGAAGTCTTGGGGACACACACACAGACCCCAGCCAAATCAACACACAGTGCAGAAAATGAAGCAAGGCAGCTCATCAGTGCAAAAAAGACTCAGCGCTCCCAGGAGTCTCCAAAGGCTTCCAACAAGTAAAAGAGTACCATACACGTAAAAGCAATTTAAAATTAATGACACTTCTTGAGGGAAGAGATATGATATTGAGTATATAGGGAATGAGGTGATTTACATCAGGTAGTACAAGCAGCAAGTGACTGGTGTATCAGATTTTTTCTGTGGAACAAGACTAAAATGCAAAGGGATCCCTGAAGACTAAATCAACATATTCCCAACTGCCTTGAGAAAATTGACTGGAAAGTGCTACTCAAGCAAATATAAAAAACCAGTATTTTCCCCGTGTCAATCCAGAACAAAAGCTGTGCAATATTCATATCATTATACTTAGATACAATCAGTAACTTCTGCCAAGGAACAGTTTTTAAACACCTCATCTCTCAGTTAATCATCAAAAGAGTTTGCTAGAAATGTCACAGCTGGAGCTGCTAGATGCTGAATTTTTTACTTTTCGGGAGGTATTTGCTTGGTTTTGGGGTTACATTTCTTTTGTGGTTGATTTGGTTTCGGTTGTTTGATTATTTTTTAGATGTCTGGGTGGTTAAACGAGATCTGAGCCTGTCTGAAAACGTGGCACTGATGAATACAGAGCATTTTAAAGCCCAAGACTTGCACATGTCACTGCAAGCCTGCCTCACATCCTCTCTGTCACCGTGGTACAACAGCACATCGCAGCTCAGTTTACATCTCCCAGAGAGGACCGAACTGACCATACAGGGGCAGGAATCTGCTCCTCCAAGATGCACCTTTGTTTCAAGGCTCACTGAAGGGCCAGCCCAATACCTTTGTCTAAAACTCAAGGTGTAAACAGCGACCCGTGAACCTCAAATGAAAATCGTCTGTAATGTTCCATCAATCCGAGGTGCTGTTGTTGTGTCTGCCTGACCGAGGCCACGCTGCCCACCCACAGCCGTGAGAAACGTGCAACAGAAGCTTCATCAGCAACGTGCAACCATCCAATATTCAGTATTTTTTCCCTCAGAAGTGTCCCCGTGATTAGCTCAGCCCTTCCCACATTTACAGTGTCGTGTTTGTGTTGCACACAGAGGAGCTCCGAAGCTGTTTCTCCACACACACTCCGTGCCGTACCCAGCACAACATGTCAATTAGTGAAGAACAGATTTACTCAAACTAACGATTGTTTGGGTTAAAGCCAAGGACAAAGCAAAACAAAACAAAACACCTTTTCTACAAATCTGCGGGTTCCAGTATAAATTCTCCCTCACACACGTTTATGAAATATGCCATCGGAAACATGTAATTTGGGATTACTAGATAATTATATAAGCTAAGAACCCAGCAGACACCATCACCGACTATGAGAAAAGAGTTACACAAGTTTCCCCCTATTTTTTCACCAGGTTTTTTTCCCTCGCGTATGTGATAGAAGTTTGTTTATTGCCGAAGGCACCATTCACTTACTCCGCGGAGGAGACTCTGAGTATCTCCCACCCTGGGGTACCCCGGGAATCCCCGCCTGTGATGTCTGAGGCAGCCGGGCCGGGCGGGTGAGGGGCAGGACGGGCTCCGGAGCACCGCACCCCGCGGACAGTGCTCGGCCCGGGCCGGCCCGCACCCCCCGCCCCCGGCTGCACTCACTCTGCAGAGCTGGTCCCGTTCACGGCGGATCCATCCGGAGCGGGGTTCAGCTGGATCGGCCCGGGCTTCTTCTTCGGCATCTTTTCCCGCACACGGCGCGCAGGGGAGCGGACGGAGCGGCCGCGGCCCCACTTCGGATAGGTCCGAGGGACTTCCTGCGGCGCGGAAAACTCGGGGGGGAGCTCCCCTGTCCGGCGGTGCCCCCGCAAGATGCGGGCAGGTGACCGTGAGGCTCCCGGACCCCGCTCCGAGCACTCCGAGCTCCGACGGGCACTGGCCGGGATCGGGATGTGCCCGGCCGGGACCGCGCCGGCGCGCGCCGCCCGCACCCGCCGCGCGCATGCGTGGGGAGCGCGCGCACGCGTACGGCGGGAAATGAGGCCGTGGGAAGCTCTGCCCTCACAGCGCTGCTGCCCTCACCGAGCCTTGTCCGCGGGTCAGGGGCGATATCGGGAATAACCCTTCGCTGTGAGGGTGAGGAGGCCCTGGCGCAGGCTGCACAGAGGACCTGTGGCCGCCCCATCCCTGGAATTGTCCAAGGCCAGGTTGGAGGGGGGTTGGGCAGCCTGGGATAGTGGAAGGTGTCCCTGCCCCTGGAGGGGGCTGGAATAGGTTGGGCTTTAACGTCCCTTCCAACCCAACCTATTCTATGATGACTTAAACAAAGCACTGCCTTGGTTTAACATCAGCTTCCTTCCACAAATCGATAAAGAACTGGGTGTTCTTTTTAAATTATGCCACTTAATACTAAAGGTCGTGTGAAGTGCAGTATTATAAGCGGTGGAAGCAGAGGGATCCCAGAGGAGAAGCAATGGCAAACAGGCAGGATAATGGTGTCCTGTGACAGCTCGGCTGGACCTGGGCAGCTGGAACAGCGCTGGTCAGTCAGCCCAGGACACGTGGGGTCTGTCACCAGCCAGGGCTGGCTCACGGGCCAGCAGGGCACGTCACCCCTTGGACAAGGCAACTGGGCATCCTTGCTCCTGTGGGCTCTTATGGGGTAGCAAAATTGCTTTTAGAGTAATATATATCCTTGCTACAGTCAGTAGAACGTGCTCCTCCATGTCAGCTCCCTTTCCAAGAGGAAGAATTTAAACATAAAGATTCTGATGTTTAGTTGTGGATCTTGCAGGGGGTGAAGGGCAGGATATGGAATATTAAAGCACCCAATGGCCCTGTTTAGATAACAAAGCCAATCTGGACACACATGTGCATTAACTGTGACACAAACATTAATCATATGATAAGATTCAGGAGATAAAAGGAGTTCCGTGCATTTGACTTCCGTGAACAGAGTGACATTACAATCCTGCCTCTACTGCTAAGATCAGTAAAGAACTTTGTTAAAGTTTGAGTTGCTTTACAAGATCAATTTCTCATTGTCTGAATCCAGCAGAAGTCAGCTGAAAACTCTTAAGGCCTGTAGGAGTTACACAGTGAGAACGGCTTGTGGAATTCTTCTGATTTCTGACACAGCTGAGAAATTCTTTCTGTTGCTGCTGTACATTTCTGTACCACACAGTGCTCCATCTGCCAGCAAACGTGACACACTGAGCAGAAAAGACTCTGCAGTTACTCATGAAATTGCTTAAGTGATAAATGAAACCTTTCACAGACACACGTGAGCCAAGAAGTGAAGCAGCACTGAGTAGCTCAGCACTAAGGTGGAGGTAATGGCTTGGTACTGGCAAAAAGAGTGAAAAACCAGTTTCTTTAGCAGTTCCATTTTTTCCTGAGATTTCCTGATTGTCTTTTTCATATACAAGACATGTGAA
Source organism: Rhipidura dahli (assembly GCA_013399225.1). Taxonomy (NCBI): domain Eukaryota; kingdom Metazoa; phylum Chordata; class Aves; order Passeriformes; family Rhipiduridae; genus Rhipidura; species Rhipidura dahli. The sequence goes on along the minus strand of VXAC01006905.1, from coordinate 333,657 downwards.
TATACCCCTTGAATATATAACATCTTATAGGTTTTATACTCCAATGAGTTGATTCAGACACAAAAAGAAATGCAGAGTAAGTTCCATAACAAAATTTATACTGTAAATATTTTGGATAAAGAACCTGCTTGAATTCTGTATAATTTAAATTTTTTGTGGTTTGCAAAAGTAAAACTATATTTTAAGCACAGTAATGATGAAAAATGATGAACAAAGTTCCCCATATACAATGCAAAAATGCTAAATAGTTCCTATAATCTTACCCATTTCTAAAGTGAAAAAAAAAAGAAATAAATTATTTTTTTCACTGCTTTGACAATAAAGACGTATTCCCTCCATCCAATTCCAGATACTAAGGAACAGCTCCCTCCTCTGGAGAGCTTTATCCTTGCACTGAGGACACTGGACGGTGGAATTACCAATGTCATTAATCTCTTTTAAAATCCCTTTGACCAAAGCACAAAAACCAAAAATGTCTTGGATTGACTGTATCTAGAAATTAATTCACGGGCATATGGATTGATGCTGCTGCAGAAATAATTTCTGTGTTGTTCTCTGTAAAACAAATAGGTTTAACTTCGGGGCATTTGTAACTAAAAATTAAGTACATTTCCCCAGCCAAAACAGAACACATGTTTTAAGAATTCGAATATTCTCCAGGGAAGGAACTGTGTTTTTCTTTACAAACAGGTGATTCTGGAGGTGAATCACATAGGAAAAGATGAAGAAAAAATAGAAGCCACTGTAATTTCAGTGAGAGGCTTCTGAGCAAGGAAACTTTCTGATTTATTGATTCCACCGCTGCTTGGAAAAATAGAAATAATTTGTCTCTGTAAATAGAAGTTGCACAAAGAAGCTTGTCTTCATTACCACTTTTTTCCTCATATAGAAACCGAAATTTTGCCTAATTTCTTGCATGAAAAGAAAACCACAATTACTATATAGATCAATTGCATCTAAATTAAGCCAACTTTTCTAACTCAATTGCCACATAAAGCTGCATATTTTACTGCCAAAACATAGGCACACAAACTTCTATTTGCAAGATTTAATAGTTCTTAATCTATTTAGTGGTTAGCACAGCAAGTTAGGGAAATAATTAGTCCCATAAAGCAACGGCATTTAAGAAGTCTGGTTTGAATTTGATTGAAATTGGCCAACAGGATCAAAAATTATTTGAAGGGAGCTGACAGCCTGACAGAGAGCACAACCTGCCTTGCACCTTATTTTCCTTAAGAAACAGGGATTTAAAAAAGCACTGTACATCAGAACACAATTTAAATACTTTGTGATACACTAAAATCCTATAAATTAATGTGTAAAGTGGCTGCATAATATAAAATTTAGATTACATTAGCAAGGTATAAATATAAATAAGTATAAAACACAAATAGCTGAAATTTGCTTAATCCTTAAGATGTGACTTCCCACTAATACAGATACAATGGGAGCAGTTGTGCTGGGGGTTTATGGCATGAACAGCTTTGCCAGCATAATATTTGGAGGTTTTTTTGCTGAGCAAATGCTGCTCCCTGAGGAATAAACCCCTTCAAGCGTGGAAGCAGGCAATTATCCGTTTGACAGATTTGCTTTGCCGTATATTACGTGTAACAAAGCAGGAAATGAGACTGAAATATAAAATAAGGTGCTAATTTTATGCAGTTTTTCTAATGAAATTACAGTAATCAAACAGAAACAAGCAGTAATATTTCCTTTTCACCTAAACTAGAAACCAGAAGTGTTTTCTAGAATAGAGGCAACCTGTGGGGGGTTTTTTGTTTGTTTTTTCCTGACTTATTATTTTAGCAGCATGTGGCTGGTTATTCATTTCCTGAGGAAAAACCAATAATCAATGCCTGCCAGCATTTGCTTTTTATTTAATTAGGAACATAGGACTGGAAAGAACCACCTAGGTCATCAAGTCCAGTTTCTAATTAAACACTCTTCAAAAATATTGATTCATCAAAGTTTCATAAATATGGTGGGTTTTATAACCCTGTATCTTCTGCAGAGATTGCAACTGATCTGCTTTTTTTGTTTGTAAGGATTTTTTAGTACAAAGAGTGACAATTATTTTCAATACAGAGAGCTCATTGTGTAGATATTTGATTTTCAGTAATTTTATATGACACAATTACGATATTTTGTGCTGGAAATTAGCAGCACTTGATCTATGATTATTATTAAATCTCTGTGTTAATTTTCATACTTCAGCTGCCTCAGTCGATTGAAGAAATTGGCCATATCTAAAAAGATAAGATAAATGGATTCAGTGCTAAAAAATCCATTAGTATGTTCTCCCTATATTTAATATATTCTTGACTATAAAAGATGCTGCAGCAATTGGAAATACACATTTTAAACATTAACTGTTAAAATAATTTTAACCCAGAAAGTAACTGCAATTGATTTTGTCATACTAGAAGGAATATATTAAATTACCAGAAATATTGAATGTCAAATTTGAATTTATAGAGAAATAAGCAGAAACCAATTCCTTAAATGGATTAATATTTTACATTAATTTATATAGTTTTGTTTAAACGAAGAGACTATAATGTACATCAGATGCATTTCTATGGACTGAGCTGTAAAAATATGAGAACAATTTACAGCTCCAACTGCATTGGAGATGGGAGCCTGGAGCCTCTCTTGTTGTTCCTGCAGCCCAAATCCTTACATGGCATTTTATGTGCACAGCTGCCAAACCTCTGAGGGCTCGGCATATTTATTCCAGCCTGGACAACTGCAAACTGTTCGGTTTTAAATTACCAGAAGGCTCTGTCTGGAGAGGAGCTTGGGATCACTCTCTGTCCTGGTCCTTTCCTTTGAGACAGAGGGTGAGAATCCCCAGCCTGCACTGGGAATAGTGTGGCCACAGGAACAGAGCAGCAAGTCTGCCCCTGTGCTGGGCACTGGGGAAGGGCACCTCGACTGCTGTGCTCAGCCCCTCAGTTCAGGGAGGACACTGAGGGGCTGGAGTGTGTCCAGGGAAGGGAGTGGAACTGGGGAAGGGGCTGGAGCCCCAGGAGCAGCTGAGGGAGCTGGGGAAGGGGCTCAGCCTGGAGAAAAGGAGGCTCAGGGGGAACCTTGTGGCTCTGCACAACTCCCTGACAGGAGGGGCAGCCGCAGCGGGGAGGTCGGGCTCTGCTCCCAGGGAGCAGGGACAGAATGAGGACATCATCTTAAGCTGCACCAGGGGAGGGAGGTTCAGGTTGGACATCAGCAGGAATTTCCTCACAGAAAGGGTGGTCAGACTTTGCAAGGGTCTGCCCAAGGAGGTTTGGAGTCCCTATCCCTGGAGGTGTCCAGGGAATGCCTGGACTTGGCACTCAGTGCTCTGGACTGGTGGCAAAGTGGGCATTGGGCACCGGTTGGACTCAATGGTCTTGGACGTCTTTTCCAACCTCAACGATTCTGTGAGTCTCTGAAGTGGCAGGGGGCTCAACAGGCACTATTTTAAATCCCATTTCTGGGGGTGACTCATCATGGGGCTTTACAACATTGGATATTTGAAATTAAACATTAATCCCCAGCACTTTTTCTCTGACAAGGTGACACTGCAAGGGGCTGGAGGTGCTGGTGGATGAGACATTGGACATGCCCCAGCCATGGGAGTGGCAGCCAAGAAAGCCGAGTGTATCCTGGGTTTATCCCACAGGGAGTGCAGCAGATGAGGGGGAATTCTGCCCCTCTGCCCTGCTTAGGTGAGATCCCACCTGCAGAGCTGCCCCAGCCCTGGGGCCTGGCACAGGAAGGGGAGTGAGTCCAGAGGAGGCACCAAGATAATCAGTGGGATGGTGCCCCTCTCCTATGGGGAAAGGCTGAGAGAATTGCAACTGTTCAGCCTGGAGAAGCTTTGGCGTCACCTAATTGTGGCCTTCCAGTACGTGAAGGGGACTTACAGGAAGGATGGAGAGAGACTATTTACAAGGGTCTGGAGAGACAGGACCAGGGGGAATGGCTTCAAACTGACGGAGTAGGTTTAGATGGGATATTAGGATGAAATTCCTCCTTGTGAGGGTGGTGAGGTCCTAGCACAGGCTGCCTAAAGAAGCTGTTCCATCCCTGCAAGTGTCTAAGGCCACGTCGGACAGAATTTGGAGCCGTCTGGTCTAGTGGAAGATGTCCCTGCCCACAGCAGGCGGGGTTGGGACGGGAATGAGATAATCTGTCACGTCCCTTCCCACCCAGGCCATTCCCAGGTCCCACGCCCCAGCCCTGGGATCGCCTCAGACACCCCGCCCCGCCCACTGCATTTTGGCGCCAAAACCCCTGAGGCGCCGCGGCCGGGAGCTCGCGAGACTCGGGACTCTCGCGGGATTTGGCGCGCACGGGGGCGGCTCCGCCCCCTCAGCCCGCCCCGCGCTCCCCCACGGCCGGAGGCGCTCGGAGCCGTCCGAGGAAAGGCGCTCGAACCAGAACTCTTCCTGGCATCGGCTCGGCCCAGCCCCGCTCCGGCCGAGGTCTCTGGAATTAGCTTCACTTGAAGAGCTGGAAAAGGGGAATCCTCCTCCAGACCGCGTTTCGAAGTGGGTGAGCTGTAAATTTGGCGAATTGCCACCCCACACCGCGATGCCTTTGGTCAGGGATGTGAGTAGCACGCGGCTCCATGGATAAGTGCTGTGGTCAGAAATCCACTTATTTGGGTTTATTCCTGCCACACCCAAGTAACTTTGACGAGTTGAAGCATGACAAATAATCCTTATTTTATTCGGCTCAGCGAGGGTGGGTTGTGTTATCCTGTGTATGGTATCTGCTGTTTAATTTGCAGGATGATCTGGTTGGCAAATCTTTTTCTGAAAAAACTTTTGATACTATATATACTTGACGTTTATCTGCCTCTGTGGCAGCCTCGCTGCTTCTCTTTAAATGCTTTTGCTGTTTTCTGCAGGAAGGCAAAAAAGGCTTCTTTGTGGCAATGATAGATCCTTTAGAGAACAATTTGTTTGATCTTCCTGATTATGAGAACACTGAAGATGAAACATTCCCACCTCTTCCACCTCCTGCCTCACCAGGAAGAGACGATGCTGAATGGACTCGGGCTAATGGAGGTGAACACCCGTGACCCCTAAAAATCCCATTTTAATGCTGTGCAATCGAAGTTATTGGTGTTGAACTTCACCGCCTTGAGTTCATTGCATAAAAATAGGCAGAAAACAAACTGTAAACTTTAATTGTTAATCATGCGATGCTTTCCAGCTAGTGGGAAAAGTTTATTTTTGTAGATTCCATGAAAATATGTGCACAAAGGAATCGTTATAAAATTCAAGCTCTTCTGACAAATGTTGGTACAGATAATTATACAGCAATGATCTATTAACTCTTTGTGACTTGGCATTTAGGAGAGATAAGAGTATTGGATGCACTCTCAATGCACTTATCAGAAGTACAAGTAGAAACTTAAAATGTACACAGTGCAATTCTAGGTGATGGCAATTGCATTGAATACTTAAATTATGTAATTTTCTTCCCCAGATCCAGATGGAAACCAGCAGTCCCAAGCCAAGGATTCTGCTGTGACCACGCAGAAAGCAGCTAAAAGACCAAGGCCTAGATTAGATGCCCAGAGGTAACTTTATACAGAATATTTCTTTGTGTGATGAGTTTGGTGTAGAGCTGTGGGAGAATGATTAAGGTACCTCAAACTGGTGTAAGTTCTTTATAATCAACAGAAAGAATCCAAGCTTTAGGCTGTTTCAGGGAATGTGAGTGTTTTTCCTTTGTTTGGGTTTTTTTGCATGTTAGTTGAAAGAAGGAAGTGTGGGTTTCAAATAACTTCGCCCATTTCCTATTCTCAGGTTAATTTCAGAAAGAGGGCTCCCAGCCCTGAGACACATGTTTGACAACGTTAAGTTCAAGGGTAAAGGGCACGAGGTAAGACCTGGTAAGACCTTTTGTTGTGTTTTCTGGGAGGTTAATGTAGATTTGATAGAGTGCTGCCCTTCTGATACTGGGAGAAAGCTGGTTAGCCAGCTTTCTGGCAGTATTTGAACAAACCCTGATGGGGTTTGGAGCTGCAAATTTTAAAACAAACATAAATGCTTTAAGAAAACCCATCTTTGATCATAGAATTATTTTCCTCAACTCTAAAAGTAGAATATCCCATCTGTGATTCTTGTATTGTCTATAGAAGTAGGGTTTTGAATCTTAAGGTTTAAGAAAAAATATAAAAAACCAAGTGTGACATATCACTTGAGCAAAAAAAAAGCAGGAATTTCTGTATAAGCTTTCTTACTATTTTGGGTGCACTTAAACATGCAGAGCTTATTTTCCTTTACATATTGTTATAGAGTTCATTGTAGACAGGTGAGGGTCAGTCTCTTCTGCCAAGTCACAAGCAATAGGACAAGAGCAAACAGCCTCAAGTTGTGCCAGGGGAGGTTTAGATGCGTTATTAGGGAAAATTGCTTCACCAAGAGTGTTGTCCGGCCCTGGGCAGCCTGTGCTGTGGACTCATCATCCCTGGGGGAATTTAAGAAACATGCAGATGTGGCACTTGGGAATGTGGTTTAGTGATGGTCTTGGCAGTGCTGGGGGAATGGTTTGACTCTATGATCTTAGGACTTTTCCAACCCAAACAATTCGATGATTCTCCTGGCACACTTGCAAGGAGACCTGTGCATCTCTCTGGTTTGGAGAGCATTCATGGTATAAATGTGGAGGCACAAAGAAACTGGGCAGTAGTGCTGAAATGTACAAAACTCTTTCCTAGATCAGGTTATTTTGATGTATGTGCATTCTAAACATAAGAATCAATGCCAGCTGTGCCCCTGTGGATTTGTTTCAGCCTGGCTTCAGCCCTGGTTCTTTAAGGACAATGCTTCAGGACCTGGCAGATGTTTTACAGGATATGCAAATGCTCCCCTGAACTTGTATCACTGCTGTTCTCATAGCCTGAGATTTCGCTTGTACTGAATTGTGGGAGGAAGAAGGAAAGGTTACCCACATGCATTTTCCAGAGACTGTCAAGCTGCAGATGCTTCATGTTTTCAGGAATTCCTGTCCTGTTTCCCTCTGCAGTCTCCCGACTTTGCCAGCTTTAGTAGCTGGGTGTTGTCTTTCTTGCTCTAGGCAGAAGACCTGAAGACACTGATACAGCACATGGAGCACTGGGCTCACAGACTGTTCCCCCAACTGCAGTTTGAGGATTTTATTGACAGAGTGGAGTCTTTGGGAAACAAAAAGGAAGTTCAGGTATGAATTGTTTCTGTCAGTTTCTCTTCATGCTGTTTGGAATAATGCAAGAGGTTGGTTTAGGAGATCAATTATGCAGCAGAAGAAGACTTAGGTTGTGCATACTGGTAAGAAGTATAATGTTATTTACATTAATTTCTTTCATTTAGAGCTCTGTCTGGTATTTAAGTTTAGATATAACCGTTATGTATTTGAAATAATACTTTGGAGAATTGGCTTCAGCATTTTAAGGACATCTTTAACCACAGAAAGTTGCTTAAGAGTACTGGAACTGGGTGGGTTTTGGGGTTTTGTTTGGTTGATTTCTAATGTTTGAACCTGCAAAAGAAGACCGATAAAGAATTCAGCTTCACCTCACTGGGTGACAGATGAAGGACTGGGAAGGTGATTCACAGCGTTGAAGGTGTGTGTCTCAAATGGACATTGAATGAAAGGAGTATTTTCTTCGGAGTAATACAGTGTAAAATGAAATTGCTTTGGTTTTCCCATACTCCCAAAGTTGAACATAAAAACTTGCTACAGATGAAATAGCAGTGTTTTAATCTCCCATTTTCAGACCTGCCTAAAGCGGATTAGACTTGATCTTCCTATTTTACATGAAGACTTCACAAATAATGAAGGTATGCTCTCTCTGCTATTTGTTCAGTACTTCAGTGCTTAAGCCTATTTACTTCCACTGACCAGAAGTGAATGATCATGATACAATTTTCTCATGCAGAAGAAGTTGTTTAGAGGTCTCTCCTTTACAGCCAGCCTTCTGTGAATCTTATGATGACAAAACTGAATTGGTACTTGCACATAAGTATGTAAAAATAATTAAAATTGCATGATCTGCTGAAAGTAAGTGGAAAATGGGTATTAACCAGCATTGTTAGAAGTATTCTTCCAAAAAAACCTCCAGAAATGCAGTTACTGAGCACAGAGGTTTGTGTTGCACTCTCACATGAGTGCAGTGTGGAGAACTCTCGGATCTTACAGAAACAGGAATCATAAACTCATCCTGATTATACTCCAGGGGGTTGCAGTGCAGTCAGGGTGTGGTGCCCTTCATAGGCAAAGTACCTGCTAATGCTGGGGGCACTGTTGTGTCTGTCAGTTCTGGCACACGGCTGCTGGGAGCATTCCTTCTTCCAGGATCAAAACCCAGCATTTACTGAAGATATAAGTCAAAAGTCTCTTCCAATCAGATAGAAATTAGACATAAACAATTCTTTTAATTAAAAGAGGAAGCTTCATGTGGTAATTAGAAAGAAACTTTAGTAGCAGAAAAGAGGGAATTTCACTGTCATTCCTAAGGACCTTGTGCAGGTTTTCACACCTTCACTCTGAGTCTCTCCTGAGAGCGTTTTCTACCCATTGTCCTGTTCATCTTCATGTGAACCTCAGCCAGTGCTTGGGAATGGTGTTTTGGTGGATGAGTTCATGAGTGGGAAGATGTGGCCTCAGCTTTGGGCAGTTGGTGACACGTGGCTGTCTTCACTGCTGCTGCATTGGTGAGAACTGCAGTGCAGCCAGAAGCAGCCATGGACAGCAACATGAGTGGTTCCTGCCGACAGGGTCTGCAGAGCAATCAGATGTTCTGTGCGATGGTTCCATACACTGGGCTTTAAATGTATTGTTGAGCTGCTCCTGAACTGTGTGACTGAGTGCACTGCTAGAGCTGCTCAGCCTTCAGGGGAAAAGCTGGAGTAGGCATCTCACAGGTGTGAATAAAAACTCAAGCTGGAGTGTTGTATTAACAGCCCAACCCTTTCTATGCACAGGCTTAAAGTGCTGCAGAGGCCTTGGGCACTCTTGAAAGAGTGCTCTGCTGCCCTCTGGGTGGGTGAAACTTGTCACCTTGCACATTTCAGTGCTGGCAGATGGGTAAATATCTCTGTAAAAGAGCACACTGAATTTGGAACTGAGTATTCAGTGTGTGTGTTCAAATGTCTTCTTCACAGAATGCCGGAATGGTTTGGGTGGGAAGGGACCTTAAAACCCATGCTGTTCCATCCCTTGCTGTGGGCAGGGACACCTTCCATTGGTGCCATTCAGCCTTGCCGTGAAAGGTTGGAATTCCTGTAACTACTCCTGCCACTTACTTAAGGAGAGTGTTTTATTAGTAGGGGTGGGAGGAAAATTACCTGGCCCTAAGGATTGCCTGGATTTTCTGTCCCTTTTGACCCTTCTAGCACAGCTCCTGTTGCTCACTCAGTGGGCTCAGGCATTGATTATTCTGTGTGTGAGCTCTGTGCACTTGTGTCCTTTGAATACTGGAGATGGGGGCCTAGGCAGAAAATTGCCCATTAAAATTAAATTATGGAATGATCTTCAGCTGTCATTACAAAATGTAGAACATAGAAATGCTTTCAGAATGTTCTCTTGACTGATGGGTAGTTGATTTCTATGGGTTTAAAGTATTGACTGTGCTCCTCTTCCCCCTGCCACCCCTTGTTTTTAACCAGAAGGAGAAGGGGGAAGCAATGGACTGGATCCATCTGCTGAAGATGCACATTCTCACTCTGGAAGTGCAGAAGAACTGAATTCCCTGCCTGGTACAACTCTGACGGAGGAGCAGCAGGAGCGGATGAAGAAGAACCGGCAGCTGGCCCTGGAGCGGAGGCAGGCGCGGCTGCAGGGCCACAGCCAGTCCCAGGACCAGGGTAAGGACCCCAGTTTCAGTGAGGTTACTGGCTGGAGCTGCTGGGTCATGGCTCTCATGCCTTTTCTAGTAAGTGCTGGAATGTGCAACTCTCACATTTTAAGAGTTTTCCTGTAGTTAAACTCCAGAGCTGTCACTGCTCCGCTGGTTGTTGTGCCAAGCTGTGTCAGTTTTGTCTTTAGTGAGATGCAGCTCACCCTGTTATCTCTGAGCTGCCTTTGCCACAGACTGGGATTCTGGTGATGGAACTATCAGTAAAACACAGCAACAGTGTCTGCTCATGGTTTTTCTTTGTTTCCTCAATAGAGCTCCCTAGTAGTTACTTAGAAGAGGAGTTTGACAGCCCAGTTGTTCAGGATCCCACTGACTTTACTGAGCACACTCAGGTTCCTGCAGCCCAGGATGCTCCCACAGACGGAGATGAAGAACTGGAATGTGCCAGGGAAGAGCAGTAACTTCCCCACACTGTCAATGCCTTTCTTGACCAAAAGACCCCCCTGCTTTAAGTACTGTCATTATACTGAAATGTTGCTGGCTCTTGGCACTCCAGAAGCTTCAGGGAAGTCTTTCCCATGGCATCACTGCAGGACAGAACTCTTCCCTGGAAGCTGCAGAGGAGCAGCTCCATAAACCAGGAAACAGAACAAAGTTCTTCAGCTGCACTTGAGCCTTCTTTTCCACCTCCCAAAATGTTTTTTTAGGAAACATTTATGAGTTTTTGGACCTACTTTGAATATAGTTTATAATTTATGTCAAACTGAATTAACTGGGATGTTGATGGATTAAGTTGCTATTAAAGTTGTGTTGTTTGGGTTTTTTTAACAGGGGTACTGAATTTTTAAAAATTGCTTACCCATTACTTAAATATTTTTCTTATAAAATGAAAGCCATTAAATTTCACAAGTCAAACCTGAAATTCTTGTATGAGGCTATTACAAGGCCAGGCCTCCCACACTTCCCCATCCCCTGGGTAAGACATCTCTCCCCCTACAAGTACCTCCCTTCAGGGAACAGGACCTTCCTTACCTTATCCTGCTCTCTGCTTGAAGCTCTGTTCTTAGTCTTGTTTTTCCTTAAACACAGCTTTTCCCTTTGGTGGAATGAAGGGGAATCATCCCTTCAATATTAAAAAGTACTGTATTTCTGACACTGAATTTAGCCACTACCCTCGGTGTAATTTTATGAAGGAATTTGCTTTTTATATCCTTGTAGGTTAGGTTTTAAGAACTTGATTTATGGACAACGTGAGCAAAGTACTTTTTTAAATGATACTTAAAATAATTCACAGCACAGTGTCTTTACTCTGAAATATGAGCTTTATCAGGTATAAAATGTTTTCATAACTCATCCATACTCATAATCAGATAAAAATAATTCTTACTTAAAATAGACATTTAGCTTCTTATTAAAACAACACTTGAATATTTAAATAAACTTTTTTTAAAATCCCCCAACCACCTGTGCACAGTGAACAGGAGCAGGACAGCCCCAGGTAGCTGGTGGCAGGTCCCAGTTCAAATTGTGATGTCCTCTGTCACATCCAGCAGCGCCAGCTCCCGGATCTCCTCCAGCAGCTGGTACAGGCTAGGCCCCTTGGTCTGGCAGAACTCCCGGGACTCCTCATCCATCAGTTCCACCCTGTCTCTCTCTTGGGCACGCTGGGCTTCCTCTGCAGACTGGCTGACTTCTTTCACCAAGTCAGATTTCACCACATGGAAACTCTTTTGGGCGGCCTCTGTGTCCGCTGTGTGGTGCGGCACGTTCCTGATGATTTCCAGCTTGATCGTGTCAGCATGGCAGCGGGAAGTCTGCACAAGGATTCTCACCTGGAAAGCAATATTTGGTTTATATTTCTGATGGTGCTATTTCCTTTTCCTCCTCTCCAATGATATACTCACTGTGATGTGATCGAAAAGGCTCAAAGTCACCGAGTCTCCACTAGTTGTAGTGGAGGTGATTTTATACTGAGAGCGATGGAGGGACCCAGGCTTCCACTGGCAGCTCCCACCCCCTTGACAGGAGATGACCAAGCCCTCTTTGTTTTTCATGTAGGCAGCACCTTTGATTCCATATCTATAAAAAAGCAGAGAGAAGCTGTTCTAACAGTTTGCAGCCTTTTCAGGTCTCTTAGTTTTGAAACCCACAGGCTGGCTAGGATTGTAGAAAAGCACCAGGAAGGGGTGGACATGGCAGCCTGATAATCCTGCTCCAGGGATGCTGATAGGTGGTGTCACAGAAGCATTCTGAGAGCAGTGAAGCAAAAGTGAAATAGCAATCCATTAACTTAGTGCTGGGTGGGGCCTGGAATGGCTCAGTGATGGGAGAAGAGCAGCTTTACAGGTTTTTCCAGACAGACAGTGAGGAGAGAGTTCTCCATTAAAAAAAAAAAAAGCTACTTGAAGAGCAGCAGCATGTTTGCCCTGGGTTCTGTGTAAGGCAGCCTTTCCTGGCTGGGGAGCTTCTGGCTCTTGACCCTCACAGCCAACCTTCTGGAATGCTGGAGATGACAGATCTCCACTGAGCTGTTTTATACCCAGGCTGTGCCGTCCAGCATTGCAGTAACACCAGGTGTTATTTCCCAGCCCATTCCCAGCCGTGCCAGGCTCACCGGGGCACGAAGACGAGCACGCCGTTGGTGCGGATGGAGTAGATGACCCCATCGGCCACGCAGCGCTCGTCGCTCTCGGCGCTCCTGTCTCGGAAGTACATGCACTGGAAGAGCTCTGTGGACTGCTTCTGAGCACGCTGCGCTGCCTGCGAGCACCCCGCCCACAAAGAGAGACAAAAACCTACGTAAATATTCCAACAAGTACCTTTGGCTTTAATTTCCACAGCTGCTTTTTCCCATTATTTACTCCCTTACCTGTCCCCTAGAAAAATTACATCTAAAAGAAAACCTTACATGAAGTACAAGTGAAGTATGAAGGCACTTTTACAACCACTCTCAGAAGAAAACTGCTATTTAAAAAAACCTCAGTGCACTACAAATAAAAGTAAAGTGATACTCTTAGTTCCCAAAAGCACAGTGGGGACTAGTATCCCATTCCCTAGGACACCATGGAGACTCCCAAAAGGACCCCCTTACCCGGTTCCTGTTATTAATGTGTTTGCACAGTTCCTCAAGATACTTGTTACTGATTATGTTATCCTTAACATCCCCCGTGGTTCCCTTCAGGGTTGCTGCCATCAAGAGCCTGTGCACAACGATGTCAGCATATCTCCTGATGGGAGAAGTGAAGTGAGTGTACTTCTCTAGGGCCAGCCCTGCCGAGAGAAGGGAAGAGAGGTGGGCAATCAAAGCCATCATGTGCCTCCCCCAAGAGTCCAGAAATCACAGCAAAGGCAGAAAAATGACCAGGTACCATAATGATGAAACTGCTCCTCAGGACAAGAACCAGTTGAGAAGTACAGGGCGTTGGACATGGCGTGGGTGGCCATGGAGCGCAGCAGTTTGTTCACAATGGGATCTGAGGGGTCGTTGGCTCTGTCCAGAGACTCGGCCAAAGCCTTGTTAGACCTGTTGAAAAGGTGTTAATGCAGAAGAAAATGACATGATCCCTGGTCATAATGGCTTATAGGTAACAGTAGCATAAAACCCACATAGAAATTAATAGTTACTCATACAAAAATGGCAAGCAGAATGATATTGAAATTTTCAGTGCAGCTTACTAACAGCTCTGCTTGTGGAAAATGTTTAGAAAAAACCCAGTTTTCAACCAGTTGTCTGCTGCAACCTGGAGAAGCAGGGACTGGAGCAAAACCCCTTCCTAGGCAGTACAAAAGAGTGAGCTGGTCCAAAACCTTTGTGTCCAGCACAAATGGGACAAGGTGATACCCAGGTCACAAAGGTTCTACTGATGCCTTTCACCATGGCCTTCTCATATTATCTCGACCAAGTAATTCTGAATTATTTTGAGTCATTTAAAATGACTACATTGCACAGAATTTACCTAATTTAAACCAGTACTCTCTTACACAGGAAATACAATGCAAACAAGGCCACTGCAGAGCTTGACCACTGCACAGTGATTGAACAAATGTTTTGTCTGAATATGTCTAAAATTATTCAGCCACTGCCACTTGCAGTATAGCCAGCAGAATGCAGGCAGCTTCCCCTGGTCAGAACATCATCAGAAAGGTTCTGATAAAATTTGTTTTAAGAACTGCTATGCAGTGTCTCTTAACACTGATACTTGGAGCTGGAATTGTTTGTAATGATAATATGGCCAAATAGTTAATTGCTTAACTTTAATTACAGAACTTTAGTAATAAAAGCTACCGTGTGTCTATTGAGAAGCCTTTCGCACTGGCACATTCCCGAAGCTCAGTGAAGAATTCCTGTCGTGGTGGAGGGTGTTGCCGCAGCAGAGCTTGGTGGGGAAAATCCTCCGAAATCCTTTTCGCCACCCAGTGGTTGGCCAGGATCATGCATTCCGCCACGGTCTCGTGCACTTCCAGCGGCTGCTTGGGGATGAGGTCATGGATATTCCGTTTGTCATCCAGCTGCACTCGGATCTCGATCCCTTCCAGCTCCAGCGCGCCGCACCTGTCCCGCTTAGCTCGGATGTGTCGTGCTATGTCAGTGAGCTTGGATATGGCCCAAACCAGCTCAGCCAGCTTCTTCTGCCTCATTTCTTCATCCAGGCTTTTCAGTTCCAGGATATCCCCCACCACACTGGTGTCTCCATCCAGCAATCCCTGTGCTGTCTCATACTCCAGCTTGTAGGCAGAGCGGATGAGGGTTTTGGAGTATTGAACCTTCAGCATCTCGTACGATTCCTTCTCCAGCTCCCACAAGACACTCACAGCGTATCTGAAAGACAACGCCCCAGTTCTGACATGGTTCTGGTAGACTTAAACTCCCATTTCAAGCACATTCAACTCTTAGAAATTTGTAGACTTAATTATGGTTGTAGAAGCATCTTTCTCTTCATGAAACCAGTGCTCAGCAACACCACTAAATAATGCACTTGCTTTTCAGTCTCATACATCACAACTTAAATAAGGACCAGTTACACAGCAGTATTTTCAATTCATCTGCTGAAGCAGAGTACCCCTAAGGTATAAGGTCTCCTTTATGTTAAAGCAGAGCTACACTGTGATAGTTATTTTTATATATTAGTCAGATGCATCCACAATGAAAAGCTCTGCACCCTGCATATCCTCATGCCAGCAGCCAACTGAGCCTGTAAATTGATATAAACTGGTCTATAAAATTCAGCCTACTTGTGGTAGAACTGAAAGGTAATTTTTAATGTACACAATTCTTCCAGTTGAGGATTTAGTAATAAAGCAAAATGACTTGTAAAAGGCTCCCTGCTCAGAGCAATTCCAAACCCTTACCTGTCCACTCCGCTGAGGAGGGAGCACACATCAGCGCTGAGGACAGAGGGCAGCATGTCATAGCGCCGATCCGCTAAGTAATACGTGGTGGCCCTGAGGAACAAAACACACTTACTGTTCTTCTCACCAGGGTCTGGGGTATAAGCATTGCTTCACAGTCTGATTTTAAAAGGTTATTTCTACAGAACACTCGCAGGTGCAATACCAAAGTAAAATTATTTAAAGAGCTATTTGTACAGTATAACCCTAAATTTGCCTTCCTTGGTATTTCATCTGCCTTCAAGGGCAGAACCAGGGCTGGACAAAATATGCTCACTGAAGAAGAGGTGATCTAATGGCTACATCAAACATCTCTGCTGCCAACAGTTTATAGTTCTTTGCATCTACAAATAATGAAGTGATTCAGCAGTTTAAGTCCAAATAGTGGCAATAAAAGAAAAAAGGGAATGAAATATTTGCACATTAAAAGACAAGATTGAATATTAAAACATAAACCTGACAAATACCTCTGGAATTAAATTCATGTAAGACTTAATTCCATTTGTGGGTGTTCATCTCCCATGGAATGCAAACAAGTGGTTTTCAAAAATACTTTAAGTCACAGATGTTAAATTAGACTCTAAAGCAAAGAGGAGTGATTACAGAAAAATAAACTTGTACTATAACTTTCTGGAAAATGTGTCCAAATAAAAGCAGAATGTCATTAGTTATGTAATAGTTTAATTAGCTCTAATAAATCTTTAGTAAGACATGAAAGGTGGAAGCATATTTCTTTCCTTCCAAAGTTTTCTAACGGTAGCATCGCAAACTTCTGAGCTTCACAAATTTTCTAATTTTCAGGAAACAACTTACCTTGCTCTGGCCTCAACATCAGTGTAGGAATTTGCTGCCACGAAGTGAGTCACATCTGCAATGTGCACCCCCAGCTCGAGATTCCCATTGGGCAGAGTCCTGACAGAGAGAGCGTCATCCACATCCTCACAGCCCTTGGGGTCAATGCTAAATATCAAGTGGGTATCTCTCAAGTCAAGGCGGTTTTTTTCCTCCTCTGGACTCACTTTCCATGGATTTTTCAGAGAACTCACAGGCATTTCACTCATCTGTACAGAAATATTGTTGATGAACATAGATTTATATACTTTCTAAGAAAAGATACCAACAAATTAGATTTAATTAGTTTTTCAAATTCTTCTTTTGTTTCATTTTCCACGTCCATTGCATTTACTTTATGGAAAGTATGGGAAAAAAATTGAAAAGAATTCTATGTGCATTAGTAACATATGTTATTTCTGTGGTGATACTGCAGCTCTGGCAAATATAGCCACTACATATCAGTTTTTTACACTCTTTTTCTTTCAATTAACTGTAGGTATAATCAAAATAGTTATCTAAGAAAGCTGGATCCTCTTCCAGTTGAAAACAAAGTATTTAATACAGTAGGACAAGGACTTTAGGATAAGTATCATAACCACATAGTAAAGACAAAAATCTTAAAAGTCTAACTCAAATTTGAATTAAGAGTTTGTAACCTTCTCCTCACAGCAAATGGATTCTATTAAAATCACTCCTGACTTGAAAATCCATAGTATCAATAGAACCACTGATCCAAAAGATTCCAGAAAAATAAACCAAAATAGTAATAAATTTTCAGCTTTCAAAATGGGCTTTCAAAAACCCACTGGCAACAAAGATGTTCAGCTGTAAAAGGGTCCCTTTCTTTGAGAAACAAGACCCTGGAAATGAACAGAAAAGACTGGATCTGATCACAAAGACAAACCTGGATTTCTGAGAAAGGGGCAGCAGAAATGCTGTTCTCCACCAGAATCGCTGCTATCTCCCCCTCGAGATCTCCAATTCTCCCCAGAACTCTCACAAAGTGTCCGTTTGGATAGAGGGAAGTTGACTCCCAGGAATCGATGCGCACAACAACTCTGTACTCCTGCAGCAAGACAGCTCTTTTAGAACAGCACTGTGCCCCTGAAAAGTATAGTTTGTACCCCTAACAGGACCTTTCATTTATCACAAAAAGCCCAAAGCAAATGGTATCTAAGTGCTCAGGGTAGCTGGGCTGTGGCCCAAATTCAAAACTCAAATAAGCTTCATAACCTGAAGTGGTTCTGAGAGGAGTTGAACACAATCCTCTGAGGGCAGAAAATGAACCCTCACAGACTTCACTTTAATAGTTTTACCATATTTTTGTCAAAGAAAACATCATTAGAGCACACAACACCCACACAGCTTTGTAAGAACACAGAACAGAGAAACATTTCAGTTAAATTACCTGTAATGCCTCAGCCTGCTGAGTGCTGATCCGGATTTTGGGAATTCGGTAATCCCACGGTGTTACAAGGACTTTCTGAGCATTTCTGCCCTGGGACTGGCTCTCTTCTTTAGAGGGGAAAGTGACCACATAATCCCTCCAGTTCTTTTGAATGATTCCAACTACTTTACCTTTAAATAAGGAACACTGTGCATTAAAGAGTTTAACGGGACTAAGAAAGCAAATATTTGGGAGGTACAGGAGATTCATTGCTTTGCAAAATGAACTGATGTGTCCCCAAATCTGTGTCACAATTGCCAACAACATATGGCGTGTAGACACTACAAATGTGTCATAAGCTTTTGTTGGCACAGGCAGATTTTAATGAGCTTTTATTTATGTGGAGACTAACTCATTGTATTGATTTCAATTGATACAGGACATAAATTATTCAGAGATTCCCACTGCTGCTGAAATGTGGCCAATTCTAGTAATACAAAAAATTTTTAACAGCAAAGAGCAAAACAAAACATCTTTTCCCTACAAAAAGAGAATTAACTTCTTAAAACTTTTAGCTCTGACCTCAACAAACATTTAAGATGCAGCTATAGCTGCAGAGTAGTGATTTCAAACAAGACTCTAAGTTCCCAAGGTACCCAGGCATGTCACACTGGGATACCTTTTCACCTAACAATTTTTTTTTTTTTGCTAGTTATCAGCAGGGAATTAAAAGGATGCTTCTCCTTACCTGTGGGCATAGGGTCACCTGTGGTGTCTGCAGGTGCTTTGTCTTCAGTCTCATTTTCACAGAGGGCAACAGTCCTTCCCTTCCATTCATGCACAGGGAGCAATTCAACCACCACCACATCCCCGTGGATTGCACGATTCCGAGCCTTGGTCCCATAAATAAGGATGTCACTTTGAAGTTCTGTATTTAAAATAAAACAAAACAGAACTATAATCTGCTACAAAAATTCAAATCCCTCCATTCTTGGCAGCATTCTGCTGAAATAACAGAAAATTATGATTTCTTCCAAAAAGGACTACTGGTAAGCAATTAATATTGCAAGGAAATGAAATCCTTTTCTTCTTTTTTTTTTTTTTTTTAAAGATCTATTAAGGAATTCTGTAAGTGAACTTTTGGATAGAAAGCAGTATAGGCTGGGATGAGTTCACTGCTCTTAGGCAGCAGCTTTAAAAACACACAGCATAGTTAAATTGGGAAAACCACTGCCACAGGATTCTGGGCAGGGTTCAGAATAAAACAAGCTTTTAAAAAATAATGAGTATATTGAGCACTGGTTTGACTGCAGGGTCTGTCACTGGAACATTTGAAAGTAGTTATTAGTGAGAGCTGGGCCAATGTGTCTGTGCAAGGGTGATGGACTGTTCCTTCAAAGGTGTTAATTAGTAACTCATGCCAGAGAGACAATCCTGGATCAGCTTGGATCAGCTTGATCCAAAAGGCAATTTTCCAATTATGTTCACAAAGACCAGCTTCCTAATCCTGCCAACATCTATGCAAACTCTTATTGCAGTCAAAGGAGTGGTCACCTGAGGCTGGAGCAAAGCACAGGGACAACAATTTGCATCAGCATTTCACATTTCACTTCACAGAGGTGCAGGGAAACAGGACAAGAAACCAAAATATGGCCAAAGGTGCTAAGAAAGAGGAAGGAGCTTTCCTCACAAGTTCCACCGTCTGGTTAATCTTTCAGCCTCCTTTCTGGCCCATGAAAACCACACAAGCACTGCAGTGCCTCAGCCTTCATCCTGTTTGATGACTGAAAACTGGCTCCTCACCTGTGTCTTTGCTGCCAAACCCCTGAAGCCGAACAAAAGCTTCCAGCTGTGCTCGGTGCTTATTGACATTCAGTGTACCCTGAAAGAGACCAACAAACCAGTCAACAGAATGAAATATTCACCCTACAAATGGACAACTTTAAAGGATAAAATTTTGGGGTTTACAATTATTTTTACATGACTTAGTTTTTATTGATCCGTATTTTGTACACAACTGTTCTCTCTATAGGGGGGAATGCAGGATGTAGAACTTTTATATCCTGAATTTATTTGTAAGATGGTAAATGACATTTCATTCCAACCACAGGCAGTGTAAGATTACCTTTGCTGCCTACCTTAGCACAGCATCTGGCATTATTTCAACAAGAAAGAAAAACCTCAGTCTTTCTGTTCATATTTTATTCCTGCTTCGCTGCTGGAGTTGCCAAGAAAGGAACAAATTACTGGCTCTAATTCTTTAAATTATTTTTGAAAGAAGGACACTTGTCTACCAGCAATCCATATTAAGGCCCTGAACAGCCATAAACCTGTAAATTAATTTCATTGACTGGGAGATCTCTGTGCAAATGAAGTTAAAACTGCTGCCTTTGTGCAGCACTATTTATATTTAAGAACGAGGTCTCACTGCTTCAAATCACACCTGGTCTCTCGATTTACAGGTGCATCACATATCAACCTGAAGAAAAATCCATAGCACATTTAAAATCCTCAATAGCCAATTCTTATTTCAACTTCTCCAGGACAAAAAAAAAACCAAACATCCACATGTCACAACACAGTGCAGGGAAAATATTTTGAGAATCCTAAGAATCCTAATCCCTTCCATCCTCTTGCTTTTTGTTTTCTTCCCGTCTTCCCACCATAGACATTTCTTTCTCTAATCACTCTAATTCAGGCAACTAAAGGGACCAAGCACAAGACTGCATTGTTCTGTGTACATTCTCTTCATAAAAATACCTGCAGGTATCTTCCAGATTTGATCCCAGACTCCAATATTTCCACAGGTAAGTGCTCAGGATATTCTTTTCCGTGGTTCTCTTGGCTTTCACTCTCCCGTTCACGCCGAGCTTGGACTATGGAGTCAAAGAGTTCATGGGCAGCCTTTAGGTCAGGCCAGAAGTTATCCAAGTAATTCTGTATGCACAAATATAAATAAACAGGGGAGTATTTAGACACCTCTGTTCTTTTAATAATGCATAATGTCCATAGTGGACCAGAGCTGTCTCACACTATACTCAAATAGCACTTCCAAATGGTAACGATGAGGCTGCTCTAAACCCCACAGATCTGTCCCAGGTTCAGCCTAATCCACTGTTAAATGCAACAAAGGTACATCAGTTTGGTGCTGTTTTTACTCAACATCCTTTCACAGCTAAACATAAACATCCCATCCCCACATCCCCCTGAACACAAGTGGTAGCAGAGATGGACACCAAAATGAAGAATGAATTATCTTCTCGGGCATCACTGTATCCTCAGCAGTCCAGGCAAAGTAACTGGCAGAACATTGCTGATGGATATTTAGGCTACAGCTGCTTATGGACTGCTTGCACTCCAGATTGAGACAGCTGGCTGAGGGAACTGATTACTGCTCATTAAAGCCAAATTTCCTAGAAACCAGGAAAACAAGGGAAAGGTCTCCTAAGAAAGATGGCCTCTATCCTCAGAGTTGCTGTTTATCTTTCCAGCTCTCTTCTTTGCTCACTGCCATTGGTTTTTCTGACATTCTCATAAGTGACATATTTGCTTGCTTTCATAAATGGAGACATGAGTTACCATCACAGCTTTCTTGAATGTAAACTCTGACATGATTTGCAATATACTTAAATGTACTTGCTTCATCATTTTGATGCAGCATAAAGGAAACCTTTTATTTTTCTGGCATGTTACCTTGAAGGAAATCACAAACACTCCTTCTGTTTCATTTCCGTACTGCCTGATAGTATCTTCATCTTCTGTTACCATAACAACTGGCATCTGACCCAGGCAGTGACTGTAGTACCAGGCTGCTGCACTGTAAATATTCCTAGAAAAGCAAAGTTTGAAATAAGATTTCTGGCATAGCTCATTTGCACTTGCAAGATTTTGCCGGCTTAGTATAAATGAGATTTTGATTTAACGCTCAGACTTTTAAAAGATATACACCGAGCTACAGGAACATTTTTCTGCAAAAATGTTCATGTGCCATTCTTAAGCACCATGAGAAGAGAGGAAAATAGAATGTTTCCTGCCCAGCACATCCACTTGTGCCCTGGCTGTAACACATGAAGTTCCTCTGAGTGAAAGCTTGTAAAGAGCAGGCTGCCGGTGCTCAGACTCCAGTGCTACTCTGTAACTTCAAACTGATCCAGCTTTTTCCTTAGCATTATTGATTCAATTTAGTACATTTTGTCTACTTCCCTAAGAAAACAATGTTAATACTTTTGTAACCATTAAAGCACAATGCAGACTTTCTGTGGCTGTGAACTGTCGCAAAGCTAAGCAGAGCAAGAGCATGAACTCTCAGTAAGAGGTTCATGCTCATATTCCTAAATACAGTCATGATGCTGTGCAGTGTGGCACTGCAGAGGTTCAAACAAACCTGGTCTGCCACTTCTCCATGGATTCTCCCTTCTCCCTTGGCAGGTAGCAGTGCTGGTGGAATTCATTAGCAAACACAGTACAGTCGTGACGGGGATCTTTCAATAGATTTCGTAATTTGTTGTACTGTCTGGAATGAAAAGAGATAAATATATTCTTGTGCTTTCTTTTGATAATGCTATTTTAACTCCATGTGAAAATACAGATGAAAAAATCAAGGAAAATTACTGTTACGCACAGAGAAAGCATCAATTACATTACACCACCGATGATAAATCCTGAACCATCCTGAACCTGCAAGCACGTTTTTTAAGTTCCGTCGTGAATGCTTCTGATTTTAAATATACTTGTTTTCCTATGAGCCCCAAAAAATATCCTAAGTATTTAGGAACTTACTTGTTTGTCACTTTTGGGACACAGGCTGTTTCTTCAGAAGCATTTGTGCTTTAGAAATATGGGAAGGCCTTGAGAGCAAATTTTACTCTGAAATGCTATGGCAATTCCCAGGTTAATGTCTGGTGAGGTAAGTACAACAATACAACAATATTAATTGCTCCCCAAAGAGAAGTGCTCAGGCATCAATACCACAAACCAAAAGCCGTCCATAATCAAGCTGTGGGCACATGATAGATCATTGCCGCAAAGTCTCATTAATTCCTGTCACCAGCCATTTGATTAGCTAATAATGCTACAGGTTTCATATCTCTCCTATCAAGAGAAAACTATGCCAGGCAGTGATGTCCACGGATCAAAAAGGATCCCAGTCCTTCCCCTTCTGTAAAACTACATTAAGACACTTGAAACAAATTATACATTTTACAAATCAGTATTTTTACATCAATCCAAATAAAAAATAAGTTCTTATGGGGTAAGTACCTGCGTCCTTTCTGATGTTGCACAGCCTGACAAGCTGTTTGCATGAAAATAATTCCTTTCAGCTCTGGAAATTCCAGAATCTCCAGGTACTCCTGAACAACCTTGCAGTCGGGGACAACGTAGTGTGTGACATCATCTGATAACAATTTGCCATCTAAAAGATAATTCAGAGTTTAAAGGTTGAAACTTTCAGTTGCAATATTGGTTTCTTGAAAATACTTTCCGATGTAAGAAAATTAGAGTTGTGTCTCCTCAAATGGGTACATTTCTTTTTCTGATGAACAATATTATGGATATGTACAATTCTGTGGTACAGTCCATACATTTGTGACAAAACCCTTTTGCATCCACTGATGCCACAATTTAGTGCAAATTCTATCCAAAGGAGAGAAAAAGATCCACTTTCATTACGAAAGGCTATAACTTTAAAGAGTGAAGGTTACAGTTCTTTCTTCTCTGCTTCCACATGAAAAAAGGGACTATACATCTGGCACAGAAAATCTTTTCATGGAGTTTCCAAAGGCTGTAGAATTCTGAGCAGCTCCTTTACCCTGCTCCCACTGCTCTCTGTTCAAACACACCATTTACAGCAGGCTCTTTACATAAAAGAGCACAGATAAGGGTACATGTAGAGAAAACCACTGCTATTGGAAAGAGAAGACGTTTTGAAACCTAAACGATTAGGTTTAATTTTCTTTATGGAGACTCTATCCCTTAGGAATATGCCATCAAAATACCACAGCAAAAACATCACAGATGACATCTTAAAACATACCTCAAAATGAATGAATTTAATTGCTTTTGGTATTTCAAAGATTACCCAATAGCTTTCAGATGGGAGGGGATCTCCACTGTATTTTCTCTTAATACCTATTTATTTTTTATTATAAATACTGAACTGCTGAACTCACCACAGTGCAGGCAAATTATATAGAATAAAGTACATAAGTAATGACAAGTAAGGTTATTTTCATGTATTTCTTAGAAGCTGACATGGGACAAACTTTGAGCTGCGACCACAAGAAGTGAATCCAGCCAGCACAATTGTGCTCACAGTAACTTGGCCTCAACTCACACTGAAGGCTTATAATGGATGATGGCAGAGCACATACAAGAAAGCTAATATTTATTAATAATTCAGAAGAGCATTAAAAGTGAAATGTCGCAGGAAGATTTATGAGATCTGCCCGTGCAAAGCTATCCCTGCCTAACCCATACATCTAGAACAGAATGACTTCTAGGCAGGCACAGCTCACCTTTACAAGCACCTGCAGATGTGATTGTTGCAGGCAGTCTCTCACAGGTCAGAAAATAGATTTGCTCAGCACACTGTGTAGAGTCAGGAAGGAAAACAAATATTTCCCTCATATCTGGGTTACCTTGAATAATCACATAGGGACATATTCCGACAGTCATCTGTAGCACAATCTACATTTAAGTGCAAAAGAGGGGAAGCCAGGCACAGCAGGAGAAGTTAGACTTTTTTCTGATATGTGCCTTAAGAAATTCATAACCAAATGTAGTATTTTAAGAAGCAGTAACTATCACTAGCCCTGATCTCCTAGATAGCAATAATACACTATAATAATATAATCTAAGTAATACACTTTTTGCCCTCTATTGCAACAGGCACCTAAATCAAAAGTGAAAATATCTATGGCAATCACAGTTCCAAAGGAAAAAAGAAAAGTTACAATTCTCAACCTTTTCTTTTAAGCAAGCAAGTAATTTGGTCGATTTACACTCATTTTTTATTTGCCAGTCAGTTTCCTGCACCAAATAAATTGTGGTATTGAACAACAACAACCCCAACTGAAATATCAGCCAAAGCTCGGGTGATGATCTATGATGCACATAACAGCACCACAGCATGTAAAAATAACAACAAATGCAGACAGCAGAGCCTGGCAGCCTTCCTGTGTATGAAATGCCCTGATATAACATAGGCAATTACATTTAATTACTGAACAGAAATAGTTGCTGATGCAGAATTACAATAGCTTCCAGATAATGGCTTGGCCCCATTGTAATACTTAACAGGTATGTATAGAATTTAATTCATGCTATAAACCACCACCCTGCAGAAATTAATGCATTTTAAAGGATCTTTTAAAACAAGAGAAGTGTAAAAACTGAACAATCCTTAAGCCTTTTATCACTGCCAGTAAACTGTTAACAGTCAAACCCTCTAACAATCAACTCCTCGATTGCTTCCGCTCTTAACGCCTCGTTGATTTCTAAAAGATCTTGCTTTAAAGGAAAACTATTGCTATGGACGTATTTTGTTCAGCACCGTCCGGACACCCCAGTCCGGGGATCACCCCCCACTCAGGCATCACCCCAGCTCAGGGTCACCCCCTGCCCAAGGATCACCCCTCGCTCCGGCATCAGCTCGCTCCGCGGCGGATCCCGACTCTGTCAGCGCGCGCCCCCGGCTCTCCCCCCACCCCCGACCCCTCACGGCGGAGCCCCTCACCGCGGGCGCAGGCGGCGCGGCACTGGGCGCTGCGGCACAAGGCGCTGCGGCACGGCACGTCGGGGCGCAGGTAGTGCTCCCGCACCACCCGCACGGCGCGGCCCTGCTGCCCCCGCAGCTGCAGAACCTTCTCCGT
>VXAC01006905.1:112986-308170 GCA_013399225.1 Rhipidura dahli | reverse complement strand
CTGAGGGAGATGGAACTGGAGCTGAGGGACAGCGGGAACGAGCTGAGGGAGATGGAACTGGAGCTGAGGGCCGGGCGGGAGCGAGCTGAGGGAGATGAAACTGGGGCTGAGGGCCGGGCGGGAGCGAGCTGAGGGAGATGGAACTGGAGCTGAGGGACAGCGGGAACGAGCTGAGGGAGCCGGAGCGGGCTGAGGGAATCGATGAGGCTCTGAGGGGTGGGTGAGGTGAGGGCTGAGGAGGAGTCCTGCCAGTGCAGGCGCTGAGCCCAGAGGGAGCCCAGGCTTGTGAGGCTGGAGGAACATAGAGGGCAGATTCTCTTAAAGTGAGTGATGCAGTTGTGTGACCCTCTATGGTCTTTCACAGCATCTTCCAGAAGAAATTCCAGGTCCGTTCCTCAGCCCTGATGTTGTGAGATCACATGCCAGAGCACTCGGGGAGTTGAGGTAGGGTTCAGGGCAAGGGTGCGTGAGGAGAGCAGGCAAGCCCTAATGACAACTAATTTTACAATAATCACCAATATAGTCCTTCACATTTACGGAGGGGAAGATAAAGGCACTGACAGATGAAATCTAGTCCAAGATGAAAAAGAAAAGCAGTGGAAGGTCAGGAGTCCAAAGCAGTGTTTCTGGATCTGAGTCACTGCTCTCTGTCTGTAATGCTGCATGTGTGGCATTTCGGGGATTATTATTTTGACTCTTATAAAAGCATTCATACTTTCTCAAATAACAATTGCCTACACCATAACTTCACTTGAACGTAAATACATGGTGGGAGCTGTGTAGTACTTGTCCTTAGGAGGGGAAAAAAAACACTGGGAAAGAGCCAAGGCAGTATGTCACTGGATGTTCCTGTTTATTCTACTTCTTATTTTTCACATGTTTTATAAAATGTGTGTCTCCAATGACTAATACTTCTAAGTAACCAATTTGTGCCAGTAAATGGAAGCACCATCTGTAAGAAGCTGATTTGCAGAAGCCAAGTTCTCAAACATCTGAGGAGGAGGAGGTGTTATAATTTAGTGAGAGACGACCAAAGTGTAGACTTGGTTTGGGAGTCAGGATGATTTTAGATGTATTATGTAAGAAGGATGTGAAAAAAAAAAAGGTAAATGGAGACCAAAATGATGGAGCTCTTGTTCTGTGGGAACAAAGATGAAGTAGCCCATGCTGACAGAAAGGGTAAGAAGAACTCAACATTTGGGAGAAAAAGACATTTAAAAGAGTTTGAAATGTAGCAGATGCTGATTGCTGACACAGTGAAGAACAGAGACCAGTGTGCTTACTCAGTGACATTCAATGACTGTAATAAAATGAAGGTTAATTAAATAAAAGTAGCTGAGATCACTGCTCTCATTTGATCACTGTTTCACAGAGGAAAATGGGAGACCTTTGGGCCAAGTTCAGACCTTGCTGATACTGTTGAGTAGCTGCATATGTATTTCTAATATCCTAGTTGGAACAGTTTTATCACTCTGAATTTCCCCACTTCCTCTCTTGGAAGAAACGTCAAGTGATTGTAAAAGGCCAAGCTGGAGTTACCAGAGCCAAAGAGAAATCCTGAAACTTTATCTGACAGCTGAGTTTGTCCCTGTGAGATCAGAGATGAACTTTCATCATCTGGTATTTCATGCATCTGGTAATTGTCTTTACACAGGGCAGGAAGTTGGTGCAGGCACAGCCAATACTAGCAGGATAATATGTGCATCTTTAATTGTTTTAAGATGAAATTTGCAAAAATGTTAGAGTACCACTATCAGAAGGTCTTACCAACTGAAGAATAAAGATTAAGTACAGTCTACCTGCAGAACTATGGGACATACGTTCCTGCATACAGCTGCACTTCATAAAGTACTTGTAAAGAAAAAAATCATGGTAGAATACAAAGACATCAGTAGAAGTATTATTTCTATAGAGTATTCCTCACTTTGTGCAATGCTGTCATGGATAACACCAAGTGCTAGAGAAGCTTTTATTTTACATGGGCAATAGAAGTCTTTAAAGTTCAATCCCATGTTTGTGCTTGCCTGGGATGGGAAGTGGGAGCCTCTTGGGAGCTCTCTGTGCCTGGAGAAGCCTGTCAGGAGATGCAGTACAGAATTTCAGTGTGTTACCTTCTGATACAAGTTTGATAGAAGTGTCTGGGGGAAGAAATTTGAGGTCACTGGAGAATACCAGCAACTGGCTCAAGTTTCCCAAGCCTGACTCATCTGACAAATGCCACAAACGAGAAGCAGAGAATTAATCCAGGATCCACACAATCATGGAATCAATATAAATTGTATCTTTCCACTCGAAAAAGGCCTTTTTATTTTTTTTCCCTCCAAGTACTCTGTCACTGAGGTAGAGGATGCAAGATTTGGTTATCTCATAGCATATTTTTGAAGTTGGTTATTCCATTCTTAAAGCAATTGTGGAGCAATTGGCAATTCAACATCTCCTTCTAATTCATACTAAACTGGATAAATGCTGTCTTCTCTTGGAGATTCCTTCTCCTGGATTGCTGGCTCAGTAAAAGCCAAGTATTTTAAAAATTGCGCCCACATCTAGAAAGGTCTTGGGATTAACATGACATTCCTTGCATTCATAAAAAAGAAATATATTAGATTATTTTAACAATGTCTGGTTTATGTAGTCTAGTGTCCACTGGCATTACTTATGTCACCCTCCTTTAATATTTTTGTCAGATCCCATATTAATTAGATTCTGTTATTTCGCTTGGGATTGCCCTTTGACCGATTATTTTCTCATTTATTCTTTAAAATAATTTACACAGTGTTACAAAGAGAATACTAATGTTATTTTTATTTTAGCGAAAAGAGAATGATTTTGTATTCGTGCATTTTTGGGCTTCCGAATTTTCTCCGTGGATTTCAGTTCATCAAACCCGCCTTAGCCCTTTGCGTTTGCAATACCGGACACCCCCACTGTGGGACGCTCTGTAATCGATTTTGGGAACTTTTGCTTCCCTGCCCGTGTCTAATGGGCTGAAATTCCACCTTTCAGCTTCCGTGAACAAACTGCTTGGAGTTGTTTATAGCATAAAGAGACAATTTCCTCCACAAAATAAACTGGAAAGCGTTTAAGCTCTATTAAAAAAAAAAAAGAAAAAAAGAAAAAAAAAAAAGACTTGCAGATCTCTTCAAGCATGTCAGGAATATGAAACTACACGATGTTTACAATTATTGGAAGCATAAAAGGAATTTATCACTATTCCTGATATTTACTATAGCATGCATTTGATCTTCTTTCCACCACCCTTTTCTTCCATGGTTGCAGTTCAAATGTTTCCAGCACAGGAATGCAAAGCCATGTACTATTTAGTTTCACTTATTTTCTGTACCTTTATTTAGCTTCTCCAAGGATTTTCACTATATTTTCTGATGAGAGATCCTGAAATTTAATCCTAATTATTTAAAGGAAAAAAGCCTTTATGCTGACAGAATGTTACACTTTATCTGATCAGGTAGCTCTAGGGTATTTGCAGCTGATAATGACTTAGTGGATTCCAGAATTTCTTCTTTCATAAAACATGTTTATATTTGTTATGCTAGAAATCATGAAAACAATTTGGATCAAAGGAGAAGACTACCATATCAATCTTTTTGTCATCAAAATGCTTTTGATTTGGTGGGACGCTTTGCACTGAAATGATGCTCAGGGGTGCCTTGGCCTCTGGAGTAGCTCCTGCAGGGTTCAAAGGATAATGGTGGTCAGAGGTGGAAAGACCCAACAGGTCAACTTTTCCGCCCCTTTCCAAATTGGGAGTGCTCCTTGTGGTATATCTTGCTCAAGTCTGCGGTCAGTGCTGCCACAATATCATGCTCTAAGGTTTATTTATTTATATACCCCAGGAAATAGAAAACAGAATAGCAAGGGTGACTTTTTACCCCGCTCTGCTTTCAAAATAACAAAGTTTCTGGGTGAAGCTGATTAATTCCCTTTTAGCCTCCTACCTTCAGGAATTAAATGGGGTTGATTCATGGGGAACTCTGCAGTTGTGATTCGCTCTACAAATGAGATATAAGAGGTTTTCCTTGAGAGCTCAACGATGAATAAAAGGAAACTAAAGGAAAATGTATCACACTGCATTTCTGGGCTGCAGCTGTGCATCTTAGGTGCTTTAAATTCTTCTTACTAAAAGCCCTTGAGCAAAGATTTTATACCCATAACTGCTCTATCCTCTGGCAAATCATGCTGCTTGGCAGGGGTGGGTAAATATCAGGTACTCTTTTTGAAAAAAAACTACAGAGGAAAAAATACAAGATTTCAAGATGCATTCTTTTGTCATAATAATTGTCAAGAACTAAGTCTCAGCCAGCAAGCAATTCAAGAATACCTAATTGTATATAATAATACTTTAAACTATGCTGCCCAGTTTTGTATATAGTGATATTATTTGGGTTTCCTTGATGTCCCAGTGTGACAACTGACCAACAGCGAATATTTTTAATTTGGTGTAAAAGTCATAAAATAACATATGTAGAGCTAACCACTTATTGTGCAAATGAAGGTTTTCATTTGGCAAATGTTCAAGCTTAAAATGTGTTTTTCATGATTATTCCCCTTATTAAAGCTCATTTGCTATTCATGGAAAGTGAACACAAAAGAGATGTGAACAGTCAAAGAAACACATTTAAAAATTCAAATTAATATATCCAAGGGAAATGGATTTCAGTGTTTGCCCAACTCTACTGGGACACTCAGCTGCTGAACGTCTTCTTAATGGGTGCCTTTGTCATTGTCCTCAAGGCTTTCATCACAAATGCTGGATGGTTCCTTGCAACTCCATATTGCAGTCATTATGCAAAATTCATTCCTGATATGGTTAAAGTGGTTCATTAGAGAGAGGCAAGGTGAGAGTGTGTTCACCATGTGTCTGCTGCTCTTACAAATGACATGAAAACAAATTTGTTGTGATACTGAGTACTGAGTTTAGTGTAGAGTCAAAGAAACTTGGGTCTTTGGCTCCTGCTAAAACCTGAGACATCCAATGTCCTTGCTCATGCTGGCCTCAGGGACTCCAGTTATCCCTCTGTATGTCCTAGTGATGAGAAGAATCTGGATCATCAACTGTGGGAACAAAAAGCAGTTACTGATGTTTATTTTCTACTTAGGCTGAGCTCCTGCAAGCTAAATCACACCTTTATTCTTCACTTGCTTTCCTGGCAGCAGGATCTGCATGCAAGGCTCTTTCCACTGCTTTAAACCACAAGATCGAGTTGAAGTAAGTCAGATGGTCAAGAATTGTCCTCTAGATCCCATTTGATAGAACCACCAAAGTGTTCCTTTACACTTCTGTTACAAACTCACTAAATGGTATAGTTCCCTCTTAGGCTGAAAATACAAAGTTATGTGAGCAACCACATAGTTTCTAGGGCTAAATAACTGAAAAAAAAAGTATCATTCAGCCTGAGAATTTGGAGGTGCATTTACTCACGCAAGCTGACATCAAAGGCTGGTGCTTTTCAGAATGGTCTTGCTTCTTAGCCAAATCTATAACTGCTTCAATTAAAGAAGAAAATTATTTGCCTGGGGTCACATGGCAACTCAGTGGCTCAGCCAGGGTTTGAGCCAAAGATCCATTCTTTTGGTTCATCACCCTTGAATGTAAATAGGGGATTTAATTCTGTTTTATGAAGATATTAGGCAGGTTTTATAAGTTGTATAAGTTCCTGAAAGAGATCGAGCTGTCATTATAATGAGGAAATAGTCTAATGGGTAATAAAATTTAAGAAAAACAAGATTAAAAAAAATATTTCCAGAGGAAGAAATTAAACCTTGAACTAGTAGTTTGTGGCAGCTGATAAGAAATGGAATTTTCTGGGGACATGAAGGACTTTAGAATGCCAATCAAATACCAAAATGCTCATTTAATTTAGTGGGATACTGCCTGATATTTTACATTGATACTTATTTTAGATATTTTTCCACTCTTTCCCCAGTTGCTCACTGCAGAATGCAGTGTGTGGAGGAGGTGCACAGCACCAGTGTGAGCAGGTGTCTCACACGTTGGATGAGCCGGTGCAGCTGCAGGTAAGGGAAAGATTTTCTGCTGATGCAACAGGAAAGCCAAAGAGCAGCCCCAGCTGTGGGACAGAACAGTTCTGGATTTACAGTCAGCTGCCAGGAATACTCTTACAGATATGGCAGCCCATACACTTTAAAGCATGGAAAAAGAGGAGGGAGAGTCTCAGATTATTTCAGTCTAATATTTTTGCTTAAAATTGAGTTCACCATGTTATTTTACAGCTTATCTTTCCACCCTTCTTGTTTTTTTTTTTCCTTCTAGAATGTCCTATCCCTTCAAGTTTCATTTTTGGAATTTAATATCTCCTGTTGATGATTTCTATTCCTTATCTTCTCTTGATCCATTTCTGCTTCTCTTTTAGATTCTGTCTCCTTCAGTCTCCAACTAATGTCTCCCCATATGTCATATTGAAAGAAAAAAAATTTACAAGCTGCTGGGCAGTGAAAGGAACTAGGGAATGTTTATGTGGTTGCAGCAGGCTGACCATTAAAGTGACTTTATTTCTACAGCATTTCAGATGCTGGGCTTGACAGTTTCATTTCCGAAACTATTTATACTCACAAAAGTCCATAACAGCATTTCCATTATTTCCTTATAGATTTTTTTGGCCTATATTTTATCAAATTATCTTCTTCTATTCAGGCCTGATTTCAGACAATAGGAATACAAAGTGGAAAAATCCTTTCTAAAAGAGACTGTAGCTTTTTATCTATTAATGCATCTTTCTGTGTCCCAATACATTTTTATCTCAGCCTACTTTTCAGCTTCTCCTGTTGATTTGATCCAATGGACTGACATGCAGGGGAGACTTAGATGAAAGTTACACCTGAAGAGGGTGTGTGCTCAGAGCTGAGGAACCTTATTAAATCTGCTTTCCTCATTATCCACCAAAGTCCTCCTGCAGCTCTGGATCCTGATTCCAGAGCGTGCCATATTAAAGCAGAGGCCAGCTGTAGCTGTTGCCTCCCACTGAAAACACAGAGGGAGTGGATATTTTACTAAACGATCACCACTGGGCATCACAACAGGCTAGGATGGATAAAAATGATAGTTTTTATATTCTTGGTTTTACACATACAATGCTGTCCAGGCTTTATATATGTGATGTTCTATTTTTTCTTTGTTTCAAGAAAAAAATCCAACCAAACCACAATTTGCAGTTTTCAAAAGGAAACTACAGCTAGCATTAAATATTCTTGAACAACATCAGGGTATTAAATTCTGACACAGTTTGCATAAAGAAGCTCTGTGGCAATTGGTAAGAACATGTGAAATAAACATGTTAAGAGTAGTCTAGGTGTAACTTGTTCCTTGCGACAGTAGTAGAATCAGTGATTCCCAGGCTTTCTGGTCTGGCAAACCCTTGTCAGCCCTCAGGACTCCTGCACAGACCACCACACCCCCTCAGTAGCAGTGGCTGTTGCAAACAGAATAAAGACAATTCTTGATATGATTTCACAAACTGAGTTTGGAAACCACTAGACATAATGATGGCTTTGGTTCCCTCAGCTCTACACTTCTGTGGCTCTGGACTATTGCTGTGATTCTGGAGAATAGTAGGGTAAGTTTGTGATGGAATATGATGGTAACAACAGTCTGAGCTACTGAGTACAGCCCCTTTATCTTGCATTGGAGAGACACTCTCCCAGGAAGGTCAGCAGGTTGTTTGCTTCCTGCTGAGCTAATTGGCAGGGTGACAGCCACTTCCTGCCAAACACATGCATTTGTTTAATCTCTGCTGGCTGGGGATAAAAACCACCAATAGACAAAAGAGGCCTTCTTTAAAAGAGCTGATTTAGAGCTGGGTGAAGATGGGTCCTCCCCTTAAATCCCAAAGTGTCAGTAGCAGCTGCTGTGGATGTGCACAAATAGCACACACCCAAGCTCAGTTTGGAACCTTTCTTTTCCCCTGACAGTGCAGTAGGAAGAGAGGGGAATCATTGATCTTGGTATGATGTGAAAAGTTACCAGAATCGGGTAGATTTGGCATCTATAGTTATGTATTTAAAAGATGATGCCAGTTATAAGGGCAAGATTGAATGGATTGTAGGAGAGATGAGGAGCTGCCTGAACTGATTTAAGATGCACAAAGCTGCTGTATAAAGGACATGTGCAAGGCCCAAGGGAGTCAGTGCAAAGAATCTTGTTAATGTTTATGGGCTTCTGATCAAGTCCTAAAGACAGACTCAAGAGTTGGGATGCTTTGACTTTGAAACAAAGGCTCTGGTGCAATTACATAATTTCTATTATTCTCTTTAAACTGGTGTGTGTTACTCATCATTCAGATCAGAACATGCTTTGCATCACTGTCCTATTTCTGGTTTGATGATTGTGATAAAACTTAGTAACCTTTTGCAGGCTGTGGAGTTGTACACTTCCTTCAGATCCTCTGTTTGGCTTGTGGAAGTGCTTTTTAAGTTTTAAAGGACAACATTTATGTTTATTTTTGCCAATTAGGGATTACCAGGGGCTAATAATATTCTAAAACTACAGGAATGATTGTGATAAACTTAGTGACCCTTTCCAGCCTGTGAAGCTGTACGCTCCTTCATTTAGATTGCTTTTTAAGTTTTAAAGGACAAAATTTATGAGGGCTTTTTTTTTTTATTTCACCAATTAGAGATTATTAGGATCTAGTGGTATTCTAAAAATATAACTTCTAATACAGCTTCATCTTTACCTCTTTCTGAGATTTGCATCCTCTTCATTTGTATGGAATGCACCTGTTGCTGCTATCTCCCTATAACAGAGGGCTATCTCTTTGGTATCCTCAGGATTTGCAGGTTTTAATTAGAATGGATTTATGTTGATTAGAGCTGATGGGATTGAAATGCCATGCAGTTATTAATTTCCTAGTTTTAATTTTGCTACTTAGTCATACGTTACCAAAAATATCTTGGAAATGTGTTTTTTTCCCTTGTAAAGTGGCAAAC
Organism: Rhipidura dahli; assembly: GCA_013399225.1. Taxonomy (NCBI): domain Eukaryota; kingdom Metazoa; phylum Chordata; class Aves; order Passeriformes; family Rhipiduridae; genus Rhipidura; species Rhipidura dahli. Next base: position 299,209 of record VXAC01006905.1, on the reverse strand, counting down.
CAGATAAATAAATGCATCATGGCAGGCTGTCATTTTGAGTACAACTCCTGCTAGATCCTGACTTAGAATTCTGAGAATGAATATGGAGCTGGATGAAAATGAAAAGACAGACTTGCAGCCAAGTTTTCTTAGATTTTCTTTGAAATCAGAAATGGTCTTCAGGGAATTTCTGCTGGGATTTGATTAATTTCTTTTTTACATGTAAACGTCAATGAGCATAATTCCTTGAAATTCCAAAATTTTAAAATGTCCATTTTAATTTTCATCTCTGTAAAAAATGCAGGACCAACACAGTTTCTGGGCAAAAGTCAATATTATCCAGCACATGGAATGCTGTTTCCACTTTTGCAGGTAGGAAAGTGAGGCATAAAATAATGTGTGGTCCAGTGAGGCATAAAATAATGTGTGGTCCAGTCTAACAGTCCTTACAATCAATCTAAGGTGCATCTTCAGATCTCACTGAGACAGGATAAGGCATTGTGCAGGTGGACTGGCTTTCTAGGCTGCTCATCTCTGCAGTGATGAATAAAAACAGTAACAAAATTTCCACAGCAGATAAAAATTCAAATGATCCTCTTTTCAAAACTCTCATGCTGAGCCTATTGCAGCTGAACGGAGGAGACCACATTGAGATACACAAGTGGCAGAGTTTTGGACTGAGAATGAGGAATTTGGGCTTTATAGAAAAGGGGTTCAGTTCAGAGAATGTTTATATACAGTGTTGGCATCCAACTAGTTCCTAAAACTTCAGGGTAAAAATTCCTGCAGAAATTGATCCTAAAGATGGATTCACAGATTCTTTCAGCTTCCCTCTTCTTTCGGTACTCAAACCCTTCCTCACTGAGTACAAAAGCAGTGAATCAAAATTTCTCTTGATAAAAGCATAGCTGAGCATATGTGTCCAAATATGTGTCCAAATAATACCAGTTGCTGTAACAGTACATTTCCTGCAGATTTGAGTTCTCTCCTTAATATTCTATCTATCTGGAGACATCTGTTTGAAGCAGCTAAGATTGATCATAAATTTGCCCTGGCATATTTAGAAGTATTTGTAAATACAGTCTAAATGAATGTATCCTATTGACTTCTTTCAGAATATCAACCACCAACTTTGGTCTGCTTCAGTCCTTATTTTAAGTCTATTTGTGGTTTGCTATCATTAGGAAGTTCGGTCAGCTTTCTCCAAATGAGAATTTCCTAAGGTAGAGCAGCCTTTGGGTTTCTTTGTGAAGGAGCAGAACTTTGGGGAACCTCACTGCATTGGTGTAGGCAGATGGAGAGAATCAGGATTCTTCTTTAGCTCCTGGGTCACTGCCCCTTTTTTGGTCTGTGCTTGCTCATGGCTGTTCCAGCATTTGGGTTTAGGTGTAGTTGAAAGAGAAATTCAAAGAGATACAAGCTCAGGAGGTTGGGAATATTCAAATAATTAACTCAATTACAAATACTGCTGATAATTCTCAATCTGTAAATGCCTGTTTGGTGTTGGAAGGTTGGGAATTGGTCAGGTTTCTCCCATAGCCTTGATTCCATCTCAGACAGTACCAGGAGGGATGTCCTGTAGACACACAGGAACATGACAGGTAAATTGTCCTTTAGCTCTCAGAACAAGAAGGTGAAGTTGTGGTTGGAAGCAGTTGGTTTCTTGCTCCAGTTGCAGTGTGAATTTTCTGAATAAAAGAAAAAAATCTCATCTTGCAGTTATCCACATAGGAATTTGCACTAAAAAGCCAACAGTTGCAGGCTGACCTATATGACATTGCTGTTAATTATGCATTATATATGCTGCTTTTCCTACTTTTTCATTGTGAGGGGCCTCTTTGCTTCTCAGTTCATATGCATTATACTCATTAACATTAATAAGAATTTAGGTGTTATAGAGTGATTGTCAATCTGTTTTGATAGCATTCCTCAATACTTAGCAGGGTTATGTGCTCTAAATAAGGGCAGAATGTCATTCTGGATGCCAGGGTGTAGCTGGGATCCTGTTTCCTACAGAATTACACCCTGAAGCTCCCGAGAGCCAACCGTGGATTCCATGGAGCTCTTTTCCCTGCTCAGGCCATTCTTGTCCATCCCAAGAGCTGATCTGTTCATACAGCAATGTATGTTCTGTCCCAGCTATCCTGCAGAACAGAATTTCACTCATCCATTTTGCGGAAGGCTGGTCTCTTATCCAGTTTCCTTTATAATGAGAGGAGTAATAGCTGTGTACATCTGAGTTTCTCTGCTATTTTTTTAGTGGATCAAATTCCTCCCTGAAGTAACCAGCTACAGTTCAGCTGAATGAAGGCTAAGCCTTCATTCGCATCATTGCATAATTATTTTCTTCAGCCTTACCAAATCCTTTATTTATTTTTAAATTTACATCATAGTAAGCAGAAGAAAATGGCATGCCCTAGAGCAGTGCAAAAACCGTGATTAAGAAAAATAGCAGACACTAAGAATGATGGTCATACACACAGGATTAAGAGCAGAATTTGACCTCCTATAGGTTAAGATTTACACAAACCACTTGGTCACTGGCCAGTTCTTAACTCATTTTGAGTGTCCTTTATATTATGATTGGGGAGAAGACTTAAAAACTGTGTTAATGAAAAAAACAACCAACATGATGGAACCAGGCCTTAAATGCTTAGCATCTGCTTGAATTAGATTAACAATTTCTGTATATTTTGCTACTGTAATGCAGGATTGATGTTTTCTGATCATATTTTCATTAGTTGTTCTCTAAAAGCATTGGGACAATTTGAGTGAATCTTTGTATTTGTAATGAGTCCATCATGTGGGAAAAGATAAATTAATGTGATTCTTACTGTCTTTATTTGGAGAGATCAGGGATGGATTGGGAAAGTCAAACAAAACCTGTGCAGAACTGGCTCTAGTTCACACTGTATTTTCTACACTGCCTACAACTAATGTGTTTGTATTTGATTTGGACACTTTGTATTGGTAGAAGGGAGTCAGGCATAAATGAGGCCAACACTATTATTCAGTGTTATTAATGATGTTGTCTACTCTTAGTTCCTCAAAAACTAGAAAACTAATAAATTTTACATATTGGAAAAAAATCACAGATAAATCAAACAAATATATAAATTCTTTAAAGTATTTAATATGTGTTAAGAGGACAGGATGATGAATTCAATATTGAAAACCAATATCAAGTTTACAATTATGTACCATTTATCATCACTGATTGCACAAACAGAGTATTATTGCGGGGAACAGAATGATGCATAAACTAAAACCCTGATTGGTTTTCTAAAAAAAAAAAAAAACAAGTTAAAATTCATGTTATGTCTGAAAAGCTTTGTTTTTCTTTTTCAAGCATTATTTTCAGTAGTAATTGTTCATTCAGACACAAATGATGCATATTTAATTTCTTGAGCTTTAATATTAACAGTATAATAATTTTCCACTGTGGATAACTTGTGCTTTTACAAACAATAGCAGGATTCAGTTTGCTGTTGTTTACTGAGGCCCAATTTCCCCTTTAAGCAAATAGAACACATGGAAAATGAAAAAGTGGAGAGGAACTAGTTTTGAATTGGACATGTACAAGCAAGCAAATGAAAGCAGCAAAATACTCTCGAAAGGTGAATGGACTTTGAAGACAAAACATGTACAAGTGGCTGTTTTTATTCAGCATATCTTTTCAAAAGGTAAAATTCTGCCTCCCCAAAAGTCAGCGACAAAGCTCACAGTGACTTTAGTGTTTTCAAGCTCCTGTTGTCTGTGTGAAGGACATACCTGCTCACCTTTATGAAAGAGCTGCTCTTCTTTAAACTCCTGTCACCCCAGCTGAGCTCTGGGAGAGGGAAATGAATTCTTCTCTGGCTCACACTTTATCAGCAGAATTATTAAGCAGTTTTCTGTGCAGAGTCACTCTTGTAATACATTCTTGCTTTTTTTTCCCTTTTTTTTTTCAAATTCTTTTCTCATTTTCACGTTGGTGCTCAGGTTTCCTGGGGATAACCAGATATCATTTCACCAAACTGAGGCTGTGCACTCATAACTGAGAGTTATTTTGTCCTTCAGAATTTCAACAACTCATTCTGATTTATGAAAGAATCTGGCTAAGCTTGAAGATTCAGCTGGAGTTTACAGAGTTATAACTCTAGCCTAGACTCATTGAGTCAACAATAATAAGAAAGAAGCCAAACTGTCTTTTTATATCTTTTTTTGTAAACTACACATTTTAAAAACAGAAGCACTGAACTAGAACCAGTGTGCTACAATTTAGTGCTGTTTGTACTGAATGTCTTTTTAGAAAGGGGTTGCATTTAAATAGAGACCAAGAAGAAATGAGTATTCCAGTCGTCACCCTCAAATGAAGAAACATCCATAGCCAGGTTCATTGGCATTTACTAACATCTACAACCCTGCAAGCAGACAACAATAGTGCAGAGAATGCCAGAACTTTCCATGGGGAATTACTGAGCTGGATGGGATTTTATACAGAGAAGAAGAGTGGGGCTGAATGCTTTGTCTCAAATATCTGTCAAAAGTCATACAACAGAATGTAGTATCTTGGGTTTCATTGATGTCCAGAGCACTCATAGTTTGACAGGCCACTTCTTTGGAAAGTTTTATAGAGAACACTGAAAGACAAAGAAAAAAAAATTGTCGCAGCAGACTTGTCTAATTTATTTTAAGCAGTCTGTGCATTTCTCACCATTTAAAAAGAAAAATCAGGGGTGCTAAATAGTTCCCCAAATGGAAACTGGTGACAAAACTGTGTGCTAAACAGTGCCATCAGTATAGAGCAACCGGTGGTTTTTAATATTCTTAGACAAACAACAAAACCTAATTATCTTTATTTATTCAATAAATCAACTTCAAATTTGATCTATCGAATTGTATTAAATATTGAAAATAACTTAATAAATTAGCATGATTGCTAATTTATTATTGATATTCATCATTAGAATCTTTGTAAAAAATAATTAAAAACAGGTGGGGAAAGACAGGGAGGAATTCACCTCAGGCACTAGTGCTGCTGCAGAACTTGCTTAGGTTGCCTTAGCCATAGGTAATGAAGAAAAATAGCTTGTGGAGCCAGGGAGGGAGCAGAACTGGGCTTGGAAAAGAGGTTGGAAAGCAGGAATATTTCCAGCAGCCACTCAGCACACAGGGGTGCTCCACTGCCCCATGCTGCTGCCTCAGATGGCTGGTGCGAGGTCTCGAGAATGCTGCAAACCAGCACAACACAGCAAGGCAAGGTTGGAAATGTGGAGGCACAAACGCAGTGGTGGAGTGAAGTTTTTTGGGAGGCTGGGAGATTGCAGGGAGTCCCTTACGGAGGCAGTGTACCAATCCTGGCCCAAACTATGTCCTTTTTGAAACATTGCCATCACCTGCAGTCATGGACTGGCATGTGACCAAGAAACACACAGTGCAGGACAAAGGATTTTGGCAGCCTCATATGGACATAAAATACTGTACAAGGTGGGGATTCATTGTGTGGCTACGGTGACAAAAAAGTTCTATTAATCATTTTGGTCTACTATCAAAAAGGGACTTGGTCTTGTGTGTCTTACATACTGAGATGTTAAAAAAGCAGGATCATAGCCAACACTGTTATTCTGATTAGAATATAATCAGTAGTAGTACATAACACAAGTAGAGCATTTAATCTTGAAAAGCCTGTGCAAGCGTAAGATTGCTGGCTCAGAGCTAAGTTAGTGCAGCTGTTCAAATCACCTGTCATAAGCCTTTTGGTCTAATGATTTTAATCATTATACATTTGTAACTTCTGGTACATCTTTCAGGAAGAAAATGACAACCGTTGGGTGCGATTCATTCCTTGGCTGATTCCTCTCTGAGCATGCAGTGGCACGGAGACACCCGAAAGCAGCAGCGATGCAGTCGATGTGACAGTGCAAGGGCAGATGCTCTGGACAGTAGAGGATGCTAGAGAAGAGGTAAATTTTCCACCGCGCTTTTCCCCATTAGCATCCCCTGAACCTCGCCTGGTATCAGCTCGAGCCAGCTTCTCCCCATGCAGGGGCTGCTTTAGGCACTGCGAGCTGCGTGTGCCTGCCTGTGTGCGCCCGCTCCCCCAGCAGCGTGCGTGCTTCTAATTGCAAACCCGGCACCTCGAAATGGGTCCAGAAGTTTGCATGATCTCCCTCTAAGCACATCCGTGGAGTCTGAGAGGTCTCTACTCGGGAGATCCCGGGTTTTCAGCCGCAGGAGGCAGGCAGCCGTGCGTTTCCCCCCATCTCCTGCCTCTGCTGAGCCACCAAATGTTTCTGCCTCGGCTATAGTTTGCTTCCTCATTCCCACATGCACTGTTCGGATGGCAACCTTGGGATGCCGGGGTGGCGGTCTGATTCTTTGTCTTTCTAGTCTGTTTAATGTATTTTAATTGAATCGGGCAGAGGAAAAACCCCAAAACACATACCCAAAGCCCAAAGCATCAGAACTAGATCCCCCTTCCCCCAAACAACAAACGGTTAAATAAATAACGAGATGCCAAACCAACCATCACCAAACGAATAAGCCAAAAATCAGCGTCAGCGCCGCAGGGAACGAGAAAGTTTCTGCGCTCTGAATCTAGTACCGCACGTCAAAGCGAGATTCCAGGGGGAGGGAAGCGGAGCGCGGCCCCAGCCCAGCGCCTGCGAGAGCCAGGGATGCGCTGGTGCGCCCAGCCCTGCATCCCGGAGCGACTGCCCGAGAGATGCTGCTGTGACTTGGTTCTGCGCCGGGAAAAGAACGGCTCCGAGCCCCCACCCCCGTCTCCTCCCTCCCTCCTCTTCCTTCCCCCTCCCCCGGGTCCTGCGGGGAGGCGGGTTTAAGGTGGGTCGTGTGGCCGCGGTAACTTTCCTAACAGAGCCAAAGAGGCGCCCGGAGTCCCCCGCAGCAGCATCGCCAGCCCGTCCTGGGCAGCGGCACCGGCGCGGTGCCCTCGTGCGAGCGGCCCCTGCTCGGCCGAGGCTGCTCGGGCTCCGCTCGCCGCCTCCCGCCGCCGCTTCCCGCCGCCTCTCGCCGCAGCCCCACGGAGCCAGCCCCGGGTCCCGCCGAGGTAGGTGAGAGTCGGGACAAGTGCCGGGCGCTGCCAGGGATGCCGCCCCGGAGCCCCGTGTCCGCAGCTGCGGCTCCCCATGCCCCGTTTGTTCCTGGCGCTGCTGCGGGGCAAGGACCTTTCTCTGCACTCCCCGACTGCGAGGGAGGAAGCCCCTGCCCTGCTCCTCCTGGAACTGCCCAGGCATCCAGGACGAGCCGGGGGGAGGCAGTCTCTCTCCAGTCCCTTCTCTCAATCTTTGCATTCTCGTTGGTGCTTTTGGAAGTGCTGAGCTAGGAGATGTGTGCGTGGGTGCGATCTTACGGCTTTATTAGTACTCTCCCCTATCAGCGCTTCTCTCAGAAGCCGCTTCCTCTCCCCCGCGTGGTTTACTGGGCTGTTGTATTGGCACGAACTTTATTCTGGTTGCAGGAGACGGATTTGGTCCCCTCGTGTCCCCGCGTGTCCCCGTCCTCGGGCTGCTGCGCTGCTCGGGCAAGTGGGAAGTGGCTGGCGCCTCGCTGCTCCCGATTGTAGCGGCTTCCCTTGTCAGTACCTGCTGGGGTTTCGATGGGAGAGCGGATAGGGAGAGGCACGAGGGAATTGTAGGACGCAGTGTGTAAGCGACACCTGCGTTTCTAGAGCCTGGGAAGTGGGTGGAATCTCACTATCACTGGTGCTACTCGCTGCTGCCAAACATTGCCTTCTTTTGCCTAGGCAGGACTCTGGCCACCCTGCCAGCTGGTTCCTAACAAAGAGAGAAGTTTAGGAGTGTCAGGATATCAGCTACCAAATCCAGTGCTCAGCTGAGATCCGCAGTGACAGCACACAGTTCTGGTGGCCGTGTTTATCTGATGATGGTTACTCAGCTGCAAGCACGGGGCACCAGATTGATCCAGAGAGGTGGGCAGAGCATCAATAGTTGTGAAACCAAGGCAGCCATTGCTCCTTGTTATTTAAATCTCCAGCCCCTGTGATCACTGCACGCTGGGCTTAGCCGGTCCTCCCTCCCAGCAGGAAGAAAGTCCGGAGTTAACTAAAAGCAAGTCTACATTTCATGTCTTTATTACCTCCCGATTTAGAACATAAGTATGTAACACACAAACTAACTAGAATGGAGCAGCCTGTCTACCTTCCATGACCTGTCACATAGGGGAGATCCCACCCCCCATCCTGCTCAGTCCTGTATTTTGGCAACAGAAATCTCAAGTTAGGTGACTGGACATTAGACATTATGTTTCTTAATTTCACATCATGGGGCTAAGTAATTCTGAGAAGATTTATCCTGGGGCACCCAAGTCTCAGTCAGAATCCTGTCCATGCTTAGACTTCTCTTAGAGTCCATCCAGAGCTTTGCTGTCCCTCTTTCTGTTTGGACCTTCCTTCCATGTCCACTTTGTCATTAAATCCCACAGATTTTCCTTCTCAGAGTATTGCCTGTTGAATGGATTCTTTTAGGTGTATTGCCTTGGTTATAGTACTGCTAAATAAAGGTGACCAAACCAACTGAACAGTCTCATCATAGAATCATAGGATCAGATTTTAGGTGACCTTTAACAGACTGAGGATCTGGTCTTGTTATGAACAGGGTGACATTCATGGGACCTGCTCTGGAGTCTGTTAAAGTTGGTGTGGGACACCTGAAATTGTCTTTGATGAGGTTAATAAATGCTAAGAAGCATGTGTGATATATGTTTGCAAAATCAGTTTCAAGGCAAGTGCATGAGCTCTTATTTGTCAGTAACAACTTCTGGAGGCTTCTTCGATGTTCAAATTCTTGAGCTTAGTTTTATTCCTGCTCTTGTCCATATCTGAGTAAATTTGTTACAGAATTGCAAAAGTTTTACAGCAAAAGTGTTTCAACATATGAAACATTGAAAATGGTCATGTGGCTGTGATCTGTTTTTCAAAACAGGATCTCAGTATTGTCTTTATTTCCAGTCACTCCCAGTCACCTACTTTATAAAATTTTGTAATTTTAGTTAAAAAACCCTATTTGGCTGATGTTAAATACATACTATCAGGCTGCATTACTTCGCTCCAGCTTTTTACTTATGAAAAAGAACTAATTTGATCTCTTGTTTTTAAAAATTAAATATAAACTAATAGTCCGAAGCATCAAACAGAAGCCAACAACCCCTGTTAAGAAGTCCTGTATTTACTGTGAATGGGGCACTCAGCCATTTTCACTTTGAACAATCCATTGTGCTTTAAACACCAGGCAGCAGAATTAATATTTAAGCAAATGCATACAGCAAAACTATAAATCATGGAAAACAGTTAATTATATTGGAACTGTGAAAATACCTTTGAGTACAGCCTGCATAAACTATTTCTCTGTAGCGTGATCACAATTCTTGCAAACCTTTTATCCTTGTATGTGAAATCATTTCTAATTCTGTGCTCCTGCAAAGCATGTGCTTGGTTATTGTTTTCAAAACCGTGTGGTTTGGGTTACTATTTAAATATAATATTTATGATAGTACTTTGGTTGTTCAGCTTAAAAAAGGAAGTGCTGCATACCATTGCATATTAAAAACTTCTGTGTAATTACTACTTTTTGCAATACTGCTGTGCAAATCTCTGGGTCGGGAATTTAAATGGAGACTTTACAGAGTTCACAGTTACTTTATATAAAAGTCATAAGTCTTTTTCTCTAAACATGGGGGCTGCGGGCATTGGGGAGTGTGAATATGGTGCCTGCACTGGTTTTTACCTTTTTGTTATTGCAGCATGTATGCTTGCCCTTGGGCTTTGTGTACTCCCAGGTGCACAGAGTGTGGTAAGCTCCCCCAAATCATCATCCATTGGTCCCCTTTGGGTCTGAATTACCTATTTACACATTATTGTTGTATTGTCATCTTATGTAAATATGTCCATTCTGGTTGCACCTTGCAGAGGAGTGCTGGGAGGCATGGGAGGCACTTCCACTGCCCCTCTCTCCCTTGCCTATCCATGCAAAGGAACCTGTGGGGCTGCAAGAGGCAGAGTCTGGTGCCAATTCAAAGCCAAAGTCCCTGGGAATTTCTGCAGGGACGATGATGCTCTTAAGACCATGCTGTAGATGCCCATAGATTCAGGATTCGCAACCTCCTTAGGTACCCTATGGTATCCTGCCTGGTCTCTAGTTGCTGCTCCACCAGAATTCCGTTGTCCTTGGAGATATACACTGGATCTGGTGCCAAATGCAGATATCTTGGTTTTCTTCCTGTGTCTCAAAATAGCACTTGGGATCCCTGTTAGGCTACGGCATCCTGCTCTGACTATCTCACGTGTAACAAAAAATGGCTAATATGTAAAACCTGGGATCAAAGAAATAGTTACAATTACCATTGTGAATAAATGAGTTACCTCCAGAAAGGGTTGATCAGATATTCATGGAAAAGATGGAAAAAATTCCCCCTCATTGTTCTGTGCCATGAAGACTGACCGTGCTGCCCAAGCCACCCATATATTCCTTTGCAGAAAAGTGATTGAAACATCAGTGGGGAAGTTCTGTATGTTAAGGAGAGAGAGATGACAAAGCTTGTAGAAAATTAAAAGAGCCACTCTCAGAGGAGATAAATCCCAGATAGAATGTTTTAGACTGCCAGAAGAATTCAGCCATATGATACTTCTCTGTGAATCCTGTGAGTGATGTATAATCGGGGTGTGCATGTAGAGAGGAGGAATTTTGTTTAAGAGTTTGTAGAATGTGACCCTTACCTTATGAATTAAAGATAAAGTACCAAATTCATGAAGAGACAATGTCCCACACCGCTGTGAAGATCAGACTCAGTTGCTATGAGAGTGGGCTGCTGCCCAGAGAATCTGAGGCATTTGGTCGAGATGACCAAAGACAAGTGCAGAATTCTCCAGGATGAGTGTTTACAAACACTTTTATCTGACCAGTAGTGCTCAGCCCTCCAGGCAGTTTCTCTTGTCTGGCCGCTGCTCTAAAGGAAAACTATTGAAATTTGTATGAAAGCTTCTTTCTGAGTGAGGCAGAGAGGTACAAGATGAAGGTCACCACTTAGCCTGCTCACAGAAATGCAGCAGGAATGAAGAGCACACCCAACTTATACCAGATTGCAAACAAGAGCAGAACTTTAGAGCTCACTTTTCCCTTTGCAATAAGAACTGGCATTGAGAGTTTCTCCTGGTACCAGACTGAGAACAAAGGCTAAATGAATGAATGAATAGGCATGAGGCTGAAATGAGATTTACTGCTAAACATGTGCTCTGCCTGAAGAAGGAGTAAGAGAGAGTAGATGAGTGAAAATAGTTCTGTGCACTAGCTTCACATATTTCATTCTCACTTTTTTCACCCAAGACATTTTATAAGCACTAATAGTCACTCTGAAAAATATTTTAAAGGGTCAGAAAGGCACATAGGACTTGCCAGAATATGACAGCTGAAAGATTGCCCAAGTGAGGAATTTGTGAACAGGTTTGTGTTGGGTTTTTTTTTGCTTGGTTTGTTTTGTTTTTTATTCTTTTGATATTTAACTGGTAGTTATGAGTAGAGATAGGTCCAGGTTCTCCTAAGCTCAGATATGCAGCTGAAGTTTTACTTAGCCTTTTATCTTGGATTCCTTGTTAAGATCTAGGCTTTTGCTAACCTCCTGTTTTATCACAAATCTTACAGTACATAATTTTTTGCAAGGTTTATGGAGTGTTGTGAACAAGTGAAAATCTGATTTCTCTGGAACAAAGACAGTAGGAAAAAGCTATAGAGAAACAATCAGGTGGAGTATTGGAATTCACAGTGGCCTCCTAAAGGGGCCAAACCAGCGAGGTAAATTAAAGAGCTTTAAAGCTCTTTAGTTAAAGGATATAACCTATTTCTATAGATTCTACGGATGGATAAGGTGTCTTGGGAGCATATCCTACTTTTTTATAGAGTTTGAGTCTTTAGCACTCACATCTGGCTTTGAGACAATTACTTGAACAGTAAAAACTACTGTTTGGACATAACTGTTTTAAGAGCCTTTAAAGCTTTGCAGAGGATTTGGTACAAATATTTTTTTTTTTACCAGTATAAAACATGGAGGTGCACTGATATAAATCCTGTGTAAGCACAAGGAGAATTAAGTTCTTTATCATGCTTTTAAAATCTACCAAGTGAGGGAAGCATGGATGATTTGTAAGTAGTCAACTGGCATATGGTACCATTATGATAACATCATGTTCACAGCACTTTCCAGATTGATATACAACCTTTCTAAAATAAGCTCTGCAGAAAAATAAGGGAGAATGTAAAGTCATTTAGCAGCCAACACACTGTTGGCACAGCACAGGACACTGGGAGGTGACTTCTCTGACACTTAGCATGTCACGTGAGCTGTGCATCACAGTCCAGTACCCCCTGATAGGCAGTGACTCCACAGAAGTGCCACTGCCCCTGTGCACTGGGGCTGGTTCCTGCTCCCTTGATGCGCTGGGAAATGCTGCTGTCATTTTTATTCCACGCAGCCCTGGCCAAGTCGTGGGGTTAGCACAAGGTATAGAATTTGTTTCTCAGGAGGAAATCCAGTACTAAGCCCTTTGTTAGCAGTGGGAAGAGAGAGGCTGGGGTTACCTGGGGATGGAGACTGAACTATACTCTAGCTCTGGATGGAAATACCCAGACTGAGATGGAACTGTCTCATTGACCTGCTGTGTCATTTATGGTTCTCGAGGAACAGAAAAATCATAAATATTCTTAGCAGCAGAAGCCTCGACAAGACAAACTGCAGCAATGTTTCACCATTCAAAGGGCTTTTATCTACTTGCCACAGCTAGCTTAATTCTATTAAAGAATTAAAAGAATGATACTTTATTATAACATAAATTTTACTTTTGTTTGCCTTCATTTAAATGCAAAAGCTGTAAATATCATTTTAAAGAAGTGCTAGCTGATTAATTTGAACTTGTATTAACTTTTCTGTTAAAATAGATATGGCAAATCAGAACCATTAAAGTCATAACACCTACCATTCCTCAAAGTGGGAAAAATGTCTGATGTAGCAATGTTCTTCACCCCTTCTCCTCTTCTAATTTCCTTTTCCCTGCATATTCCACATAAGCATTTTGTCAAGCAAACAGGACCAGCCAGCTATTTTTTAGATACAAATCAAGCATCATAAAATGTACTTCTTGGTGTTATTATGCAGTGTTTTCTCCAAACACTGTGTGACCAGTCATGCCCTGAAACTCCAAGGAGAGAGGAGTTCTATGCCCGTGTTTATTTGCGAAGGATTGGGCTTTTGGAGGCCTGTTTGGGCACAGGATATTTCTATATCTTTAGGATGAGTATATCTATATCTTTAGGATGAGTTGCCTTCTGGTTATGATGCCTGCCCACCTCCTCTATGGAGTTCAAGGTAGTCCTTGTCAGTCTGCTAGTCCTGACCAGACCAGGCCAGGCATCCAACTTTTGTACTTCACTTTGGTGAGATGGATCCCATCCTTTCATAATAATGCCTAGTTTTCATTTTACTTGTAAAGAAAGAGTAAAAACCTTATGGTAAATGAATGAATGAACAAATTTAAAAATTATCATTTGTAACTCTCAGCTTCAGTTTAGCTATGATGAGTTTTGATAGCTGTAGTGTTACAGAATGACAGAGCTGAGCATGTATCATGTAGGAGCGATGGTTTTGCTGGTTTTCAGTAAGCTTTCCCTGAACGATGATTTTTGGATGTAACTGTAACTAATCCAGGTAATCTTTCAGCTGGAAATGTCATTGCACTGAGTTATGTAGAATTTGTTTTGAGGAGCAAAGTACAGTAACTGCAGCCAGTGACCCAAACCACTGGTAATAACTTTGCCAGAACACTGCAAAATACTTGTAAATTAAGTACTCCAACAAATCAGTTTTTTTTGGTGGTGGTGAGTGTGAATTACCTCAGGAAGTCCTTTTGGGGTTGATTCTTTAGTGCCATTACAGTGTCTTAAATTATGTATTATGTGTCGGACAGGAAAGACATCAGTAGACTATAGGATGTGTTAATAGTAATTGAGGATTGATTAGATGGAACCTCTGCAGTGATAGCTACTGGGACTGTCACCAAAATGACAAGAGTGGTGAATTATATTTACAAAATATTCATTTATATTAAATACTGGTGATCAAATATACAGAAAGATTTGTGAGCTGCAAGTGCAAGGAGACCCATTTGCACTGCCTGTTGCAGGAGAGGATCCATCCCCTTGTTACACAGCACTGGATTATGAATTCTGCAGGGCAGAAATTGTGATTTATGGAAACTGAGGTCTGTGCTATGACAAAATACCATCTGCTGCTTGTGGTCAGAAGGTAGCAAATGAGTGAATGCAGTAGGTGTTCTTAACAGTTGAGGCAGATGCTACATCCATTCCAATCCACAGGAATCTGAAAAAGTTTTATTTTTCTTACTCTATTTTGATTTATATTGTGCCACTTTGGCTCATGAAGATGTAAGTGAAATTTATTTCTCAAAATATGTTCCGTGGGCTTGTTTGTGGATGATCTGAGCTCAGCCTGGAAACTGAGCTTGTTCCTCTTGCTCTGATCTGTAAGATGCAAAAAATGTGGGAACTCTTAATAAGGGGCAAATGATGTTAAACAGAAAGGCAATGGGAAATATCTTGGCAGGCAGAGGTGTGTGGGTAGGAAGGACACAGAAAGTCACTTATATATAGAAAAAAGCGAGAAAAAGAAACAATTAAGAAAATAAACAAAAAGGGACAAAGAGACAACTAAATAAAATTCAGCAACAGGTTAAAGGCTCACTTAGAAATTGAGTTGAGAATGTAAAGTGAAGAATCAGATCTGTGTATGGTAGGCAAAAGCCTTTTGCTTGACAGAAAAAGAGATAAATAAGTAGCAGGATACTGCTGCACTGGTTAGTGTCCAGCGTCTAACACTGATGGTTTCTAGATAATCCAGGCATCCTCCCAGTTTTTTGTAGCAGATGGGTTTTTTCCCTGTTCTCGTATTGCCCTGCAGGTCTTTTGCCTTATTCTCCCCAGCCTTCTTTTCAGCTTTCTCAAGGATTAAGTTTCCCACTCGAGAGACAGCATGGTAGAGCATTAAGCAGAGGACCATTTTAGGGTCTGTGTTCCCCTTGTAGTACAGAGCTAAGGCTGGGGTTTTCTTTTGCATGCAGGCATTGAAAGGCAGGAGATCTACTTAAAATAATGTGCACTGGAAGCTGAATATAAACTCGTAGTTCTGTTGACTTTTGTAAGAGAAACATGTTTGCACAGGTACTCTAAATGAAATAGGCTCTGGTGTTCACACACAGCCCAGCAATGAGCAGACTGCTGAAGGGGAAGGGGAATATTCTGACTTGCAGAAGTGCTGCTGGGATGTAAATGCTGGTAGTACAGCCTGGTGTATTTAGCCAAAGGGATATGGAAATGTTGGGCTCTGATTGCTCGGTGCTGCTGAACTGTGCTTGAAGCAGCCCCCAGAGAGGGAAGGACTGGTGTGTCCAAGCTGCGTTTCACTTGCTGATGGAACATGGGCTCAGTTCGGCCATTGCTTGGTTTTGCTATTGCCAACAGGGAGCATGATGCAGCTGTTAATGCTGGATTTACTTGAGTGAACCCATTTGGGAGCCATGGAATCATAGAATATCTTCAATTGGAGGGGACCCACAAGGATCATCGAAGTCTGACTCCCTGCCCTGCAAAGGACACCCCAAAAATCCCCCCATGTTCCTGAAAGCATTGACTGTCTTTACAGAAAAGTTACTTTTTAAAATTTAAAAGCATCTTCTTCCCATATTCCATGGTGCTTGCAATACCACTTATTTATTCCATTGGATGACAAAAATAAAAAGCGCTGTGAAGTCTTAACTCCTGCATTAGAGCTCTGGAAAAAAATGGTGGAAGTCAGAGTACATAAAAATAGCCCTGTTAGGAGGGAGGGATGGGCTTGACTTGCTGTGTGTGAGGGTGAGCACATCTGCTCTCCTGAATCATCCTGGTGAGCAGTGTGAGGAATGCAGCCTCTAAAAGTTGTGTCACTTCAGGTAAATGCTCCAGCTACAGGGAGAAAGATGTTTGAGCAGATGTGGTCCCTGTTCAGGCCATCTGACCCACCCAGGAGAGAGCAGTGCTGGAGTGTTTGTGTTTCACACTGAACCCCCAGCTGGCAGACTGACTCTATTCCCAGCTAAAATCTTGGACATCTGTGTAGGAATTAAAAGAAATCTTGTGTTGCATGTTACCTGTCATAAAATAAAAATATACTTTGATACAAGTGTTTTCTTACATTAGCACAGTAGCTTGTCATTCATTATGCAGGAATTAATAAGGAGCAAAGAATTCTTCTTGTCTAGCTAAAGCTAATTATTCCAAGGCATGAGAAACTGAGGTGTTTGGAAATAGGATAAGGTGGTCTTCATGCCATTCCTCTTCAGACTGTAATATTTTCTGTTGCACACAAGACTTCAATCTATACATTGTAAGCCAACAAAATACCCTGTGTGTTTAACATACCTTATAAATTTGCTGTGTGAAGAACAGCACTTTTGATTGTCTAAAGCCTCTCTCAAACTGAGTTTCAAACCAAGTCCATGATGATGGAAATTGCTGGCAGCTGAGATATTCAACTACACTGAAGCCTTGTGTTCTTTGAAGATGAGACTTTCATCAGAGATCTGTAGGACAGTGTGGACACACAGTAAAGGACACACAGTTAAGGACACACCGTTTCTTTGGGTGTCTTTACATAATATATATGTAGGTCTTCATTCTGCTTGAGACCCTTGAGCACTTTAGTAAATTTGATATTAAGTAATAAATGTTATGGCAAATGTTGTTTATTTGATAAATCTACTGCCAGAAGAAGTGATGTGTTATAGAATCAGGAAAGGAGAAGCCTTTCTTGGCTTTGTCAAAGGCTGCCTCTAATATCAATGCCTTCTATTTTCTGGGCATACTAATGCTCCTGATATTTTTTTAAATCTTAACATATTTGTGGAGTGCTCCAAGATCCTGTGCAAAGTTCCTGGGAGCATTGTAGGCATCCCTAGGTAAATTAGTCCTGCATTAGCTATAGATCAGTCTGCTCTGCTCATTTCTCTTAATTTCATGGAGGTGACTACTGCCAGTTGCTGCCAAGTCCAAAGCCAAGTAGTTCTGTTCCAGTTTGTTGCTGTATTTTGTGCAGTTGGATTATCATAGTTTCATTCCAGAAGATCTGACTGTTTTCTCAGCTATCTGAAGTCTGTTTGAAAATAGAATTTGATATCTAAACAATAGATATCCAATAGATATCTTTTATTCTCTGATAAAATCATATTGGATTTACCGTTTAATCAAGCAGAAGCTTTTGTAAAAAAATTCTGTGAGCAGGAGAAACACTGTTTCAAGAAACTATTTAGTGTTGGGTCATCTGTAGCAGCACTGATTCTACTCAAAATGCCACAGGAGATGAACACAAACACAAAATAATTTTAATTATTCAAATTATTGCTTGCTGTGACAGAATTGTGAGATACACACATCTTTTTTCTGCAGCTGGGACAGGATCTAGTTTTGAACCAGTGTTTGATGTCAGCTGTCCAGGTGTCCTTTGCTTCAGCTTTTCTAACACTTGTGAGTAATTAACAGCCTCACCGAAAACCAGCTGAAGTTAACAAGTGTATTTCAAAGGACTCTGGATTTGGACCCAAACAAAGAGGCACTATGCTGATAAATGCTACTGATAGTGTAATTAAAATACATTTAAATTAAATAAGATTCTGTTGCCTAATTTAAAAACTGAAACAAATCCCAAACTATCCCCGCAAAATGAAACAACTTGTTTTAAAAAGCAGCATATAATGGAACTCCTAAATGCATTTCTAAATCTGTAAATTCTGTTGAAGTCACATTTATGTTCTCTTAGTCAAGCCACTTCCTCGTGATCTGTGCCATGCTAATCAATATCCAAATAGAAAGAAATTGAACTTGCAAATGATGAGGCACTCCTTGGGTTTCTCCACTTACTCCCTAAAGCTTCACGTCAAACAGAGTAGACAAATCTTCATATCTAAATAATTCATCTGCAAATGGTGGGAACAAGAGGAGAGGAAAAAAACCACAATGTTGTTCCATGCTAAAATACAATAATGCATTAAAATTAATCAATTTCCTCCTGCTGGGGAACAATCATTTAGAAAACATTTTAATTACCAAAACTGAATAATGGGATCAGTGTTTTTGAGAAGGTTGGATTCACCCTACTGAGCACTGGAGAATCCTCTTCACAGGAGCCCATAAAAATATTGCTGTTTTCAAGTTGCTGCTTTCAATCATGATACTTCCGGGGAGAAATCAGATTTTTTCACAGCAGCCTTTAAGGAGGATGTGGAGTGGACAACAGGCCTGTGTTAACTGTTCTGTGCCCAGAGCTTGCCTTGCATGTGCTCCTGTGTTTCTCTTTCTTTTGGATAAGAATTTATTGTGCATTACTTAATGCATATCTAAAGTCAAATGTTCAAGCCAAAAGTGTTTGGCTGCAACAACAGACAATGTTGTAAAGTTGTAAAATAACATTCTTGTATCTGTATTCAGCCTCACAAGGAATGGAAATGTGCAGAAATCAACAAGCCCAATCCCTTGTCTTGGCTGGAAGTGGTGTTCCAGGGGAATGGTCATGGCTATTCCATTAGGGATAATGATTTGTCTTTCAGAATTTGCCATGGAATAATCTGCTTTTCCCTCTGATGCAGGAGGGTCTTGGTCTCCAGCTCGGATTTCCTGGGCATTTTTCAGAGATCTGAATGTTAATGAGAGTCTTGAGTCACTAATTTTAGAGCATATGGTGGCTCCCAAGGAATAGCCACTACCTGGCCATCTGGGAAAGCTGGAGGAGACTGTAACACAAAAAAATGTGTTTGTAGCAGTAGTTTGTGCCCATAGATGGGATATATTTTTGTCTAAAACAGTTTATGTCACTTTTTTTTTTCTCCTATCAAACTGTGGAAGTTTTGCTTTTCCATGGCCTGGGAGGCACAGAGTCACATTTACTAAAAGGCTGCTCAGAGAAACATCCCTGGCAGTGTCCAAGGCCAGGTTGGACAGGGCTTGGAACAGCCTGGGATAGGGGAAGGTGTCCCTGCCCATGGCACAGGGTGGGATGGCCTTTAAGGTCCCTTCCCAACAAACCATTCCAGGATTCTCTGACATGATTCTGTGAAGTCCCAGAACGGAGGTGAAGGGAAGGGTCTCCTTAGGAATCCATTTCACAGGAAGATGACTGAAAATTTTGCGTGGGATGTTTGTACTGAGAGCAAGTGAGAATTGGGTTTAGGGTGAGTGTCAGTGGTGGGAGGGGCACAGGGCTCGGCCGGGATGTTCTGGAGCTTTTCTTCCACAATTGAGGACACTGGTCAGCAAAATGATTAAATAAAGGGTACCTGGGTGCCTGCTGAAAATTGTGTCACCTGAAAGATGAGTTTGCTGAAGCTGCCCTGCATGAATTCCAGGAACATTTCCACTGACTGGGGTCTTCAGCGTGTGCTCAGGATAAGCTTCCATCTCAATACTTTGCTGAATCAGGATATTAAGTTTGCAAAGAAAATTAAAATAGATTCCCTGAGAATGATGTAAATCTTTATGTTCACGGTAGGGCACAGAAGCAAAGTGAATATCCTGGTAATAAAAGTACCTTGTAACTCGTGGAATGAACAAAGTTCCCAGAATGGTTATTACATGCTGTATTTTCTGTTTTGGATTATTGAAATAGAATTACTGAGAATTAAATTGTATAAAAGGCATTTTCTTTTTTATTTTCATAATTATTCTTTCATCCACATAGAACTTTTTTCTATCTTGAAATAATCTTGGTTGGTACTGAAAATTGCTGTAGCATAAGTAAAACCAGTCTAATTGAGATTCATAAATCCAGTTTTTAACAAGTACAATTAGGAATAGTTATTAGAGACCAGCTGGAAAACATTAGGGATGAAATTTTACCATAGGAGCTTTTTTATGTGTTTCAGACATTGTTTGATACCAAAACCTAAATTAGATCACCAGAGAAATGAACCTGCTATTTGAAATCTAATTTGTACACAGAAAGTTAATTCTGAATATTCCTATTGATAAAAATTTTATTATTAGGTCTTGTTAAACTGCCTGTTTTTAATGGAAGTCTGACTTTCACAATGCTTTTCCTATAATTAAAACAGGAGAAGTAGCGACTTGATTATACTGAGTGCATTTGTGTCCAGTGGCTGTGTAATAAACTTTGGTGCAAGTCAATTCTATTATCTATTTTGATTTTTGAAAGTAGAGAAATTTATTGGGCCTAATTCCAACCCAACTCAATTCAAAGGAATTGTTCAGTTGGTATGGCTGGGATGAACATTTTAGAACCTAAGGACAGGTTTTAAACATATTCACATCCAAGCACTTCCATATGTAAGACTCACGTTTTAAAAGTCTGTTAAATAAAAGAGCTTTTGAGAAAATATACTTTAAGAATTTAACTAACAATTCATGTTGACTATGTGTAATGCGCAATCACAATCAATAGAGGAAATTACGGAACATCCATTCTCAACTTTTGGTTGAGTTTTCACTTTACTCCTGTTCCAATTCAGGTTTTATTTGGAAAGTGCTGTTGCAACAAAGAGAGAATGCTTTTAGCCTAATTGAACTGAGTGCCTTAAAACAACTTCTCATCAGTCAGCTTTGAGGGTTTTTTCTTATTTGTGGTTAATTGTATTTCCCTCCTGGAAAATTGGACAAGTCAATGTAAATGCAAGAAGATAATTATTAATGTTTTAGGATAAATAGGTAAGCCATTTTAGCTATAATAAGGCGTCTGTGAACAATCCAAATCAAGGACGTAAATTCACTGCAGCCAAATGTTTTACACCATTGATAAATTTGACACATTTATTACTCATCTAATTAAATTGGGCATGCAGAGCAGGCAGGAACCAACAATGTATGCAGATGTCACATGGATATTTAGTACACTGCTGATTAAGATCAGCTCGTTTACATCACACTGGGCTGATTTGTTATGATCAAACAAAACATGTTCAACAGAAAAGAAAATGATTGAGCCAAATTCCAGTCTCTGGAAGTTTGAGACTCAGTGGTTTTACCAGGATGATGTGGGTGAAATTAGCAGGAAAAGAGGGCAGGAGTTGCCAGATGTTGTCTTGCAGCACTTGTTTGGCTGGGAATGCTCTGGGAGCACACAGGAGGTGTGCCCGTACCTGTGGGACACCCTACACTGTCTTGGGGACAGTTCCTGGACAGATGTAGTGGTGTGTGGTATTCCTGTGGCCACGGTGTCCCAGGATTTGGGAGATGAGAGCTTAGTGAAGCTGGTGAGGAATGCTAAAATGTCCGTAAATTAAGTGACACTTCATGTTTAAATATCTTTGTAGCAACACACCCATTGAGACAGACAGCACAGATATTTGCACAGATACCAGGCCCTGCTGCCTCACAGCTCACCTGCTTTTCCAATACCTGCAACAACAATCAAATCAGTCCCTTAGCAGTAGGAATTGGACTTTGCTTTTTTGTCAGCCCTCTCCTACAACCCCTTCCATTGTGAGGTACAAGTGAAGGGAAGGAGCATCTCTGTGCCTCCTCCTTGAAAAGCAGAGGCTTCCAAGGTTTACTGGCAGCAAAGGGAGGCCAAGGCGGGTGTTCTTTAGCTGGGTTTTGTCTCTGCCTGTATAACTCAGCCCAAGCTATGGCCTGAGCGACATCCAGCTCTCAGGGAAGAAGAGTGCAGCACAGCAAGGACTTTGTAATCAATATTTTTTGCCCAACTTTATGAACTGGGTTATCACCTCAGAAGGTGATTTTATTTGTTAGGTAATCAAACTGGCTTGTACTCAGTCCAGAGCCATTTATATCGGGCAATTAATTACCCCTTTTTATTCCTTCCAAATTTACTTTCTAAAGAATTGCATTGCCAGGGGCTTTCTATTTCTGGCAAGACTAGAGTAGTGCCAGGATTGGGGTACACACATCCATATGTGTCAAATCCCTGCAGTAGCCTGCTTGCTTCATCATGGAATCCTGTGAAGGCAGTTAGCACAAGGATAAATACCAAGGAAAACCTGTGCTTGCCAATAATGGAAAGCAGAAATGCAAAGACTTCGCT
Source organism: Rhipidura dahli (assembly GCA_013399225.1). Lineage (NCBI taxonomy): Eukaryota > Metazoa > Chordata > Aves > Passeriformes > Rhipiduridae > Rhipidura > Rhipidura dahli. The sequence goes on along the minus strand of VXAC01006905.1, from coordinate 277,123 downwards.
CATCATCTGGCTGGAAATCCAGAAAGAGGAATTCTAAATGTGGATTGATTCCCAGCCCTCGAGTCTCTGTGGTTTTTGGCACTGCCTGAATCAGAAGAGAGAGTTTGAGACCTGAACTGGGACTGTTGAGGGTTTGTAATACAAAAAGTGGCCTTTGGGAATTCCATGTGTAAATGGGCAGATCCAAGGTGCTTTACAGGGATCCTGTAAGTTGGATCAGTTCAGAACCAACAGAGCAACAGGCCAGAAAACAGGATGGAAATTATCTAGATGACTGATCTATATTAAGAAGAATAATCATGGGTTTCAGAACATTTGGAGATAAAAGCAATCATTTCTGGGGACTTTTTTGTTACCTACTTTCAGAACTATCAAGGAATCTAGTAGGATTTCAGGCCTTTTATTACTTTGAACTTTGACTTCTTGAGAGTGTAGGGTCTGCTTGGTTCACAGGACTGTGTCTAAAACAAGAATCTTCCTTTCTGGCCCTGCAGCCAGGAGGAGACAAGGAGATTGCTGATAAGAAGTTGATAATGCTTTAGTTTATACTAGTATGTTCTTTTAGAGCTAAAAAGCTGATGTAATTCAGCAGAGACACCATTAACTTCAGCAAATTTAAAGCACTTCTGTAAGAGAGCATGAAACTCATCCCATGATTTGATTTTGCTGCTGTATTTTCAATCTGGTTAGGAGATAACTCAATAACATTTTCCAGTCAGCTCCAAATTAAATGCAAAATCTTTGTTCTTCAACTGAATAACTTCTAACTTAGAAATAGCCAGAAATATTCTTCCCTGAACATCCTGTACCTGGAGGAAATGCTGTGCCTCATGCAAGGACCATGTTTTGAGCCACTGGTAAAAGAATATCCTATGGCTTTGTCTCAGAAAATACACTCATTTTAATCTGAAACTCTGCTATTACCTCTCATAATTCACTTCCTTACAGAACTTAAAAAGCACTTTAGGTGTTTCTAGTTTTTAGCCTGTATTTTCGTACAATAAAATTTGTACTCTTTTAAGTACAAATTCCCAGCCTATTACTGTAAGTTTGTCAAAAGAAGTTGTACATATTCCTATACTCTTTCTGTTTCCAGGTACTCCTCCTTCCCACACACTCTGACCCTTCCCAGGCTTTACAATGCTCTTTAAAATTTAGGTTTTGTTCTGGTCAACTTTGATGATTTTATTGCCTCACTGAATTCTTCAGTGGTGTAGAGGAAATGAGCATTTAGGATAAAAATAAGGAAGGGACCTAAAAGAGACCATTCCAGTTGCTTCAGGTGTAAGGTTTCAGGTGGAAACATGTCATTACTGAAGGCCTTCCTCTTCTTTGGAGTTGCATTTTTTTTCCCCTGACACTGTTTTCATTTTATTACAAACTTTGTCTCAATAATCAAATCCAGCCCAGTATAATAAGACATGAGGTCTCTTCTTTCTGTGGCCAAGTTCACATGCATAATTCCTTTTAATACAGCAGCACATCAAGGGGAAAATGCACCATGTGCTCTCAAAACCTCAGCTTCAGTATTAAAAAGCACATTCCTGAAGCAGTTGTACATGGATCTGTCTGGTGTCAGAACATGGAAAAGCACATTTTTCAGTCATTTAAAATACATCAGTCAAACCATCTGAGTGTACCTGCTGGCTTCATTGATCCTCCTGTTTTTATGAAGCAACTGGTTATTTGGATATAAATGTAGAACTGACTGACAAGGGGAACACTTCCGATTTACATCATTTACACATTCTTTTGAAAATGAGGACATACTTTGTAGGGATAATTTACAGTGAATTATCTTTGAACCATCCACTGGAACCTTGGAATACTTTGAGTGATGCTTTTCTGGTCATCATTAAGAACTATTTCAAACTGAAATCCTCCATTATGGAAGAGAAATCTTCAGGAAAATGACACTCTTGTAAGTTCTTTATGTAATTAGAAGGACTGTTCTCAGGTCAGAGCAGGGGAGTTTAGGGAGAAAATAGGAGATAGATACACACCTACTTTTTATATATATACAAGAAATTCTGTGTATGTGTATATATATATATATACACAGAATTTGAATGTATTATTCAAATACATTTGAATGTATTATTCAATATTATATACATTATACATTTGAATGTATTATTCAATACATTTTATTTTCTGAAGTTTTGGTTCCATGGTATTTCTTTTATTTGGTTAAAGAAAGGCCATTTTTTCCACATTGCTGACAAAACTGCTCTTAGTAGGTGTATATTTAGGTATAGATGGTGCAATGCATATGACAGCAATTGGAGTATCAGCAGCTTCCTGTAGATTTTGGGGTCAGTATTCAGCTGTAGGATTAATGTAAAATCATGTCTAAGCACATAACAGAATAAAAACCCCAAAATACAGCAGTACCTGAAAATTTTAATTGCCACGTAAGACCATAAGCAGCAGGAATTTTCTGGGTTTTGAAGGCTTCTAAACTTCTGTGTGAGGAGCTGATGACCTTTGCAGTGTGCTTTTCTCAAGCAGCACAGAAAGGTAAATTTGCCCATGACAACTTTAAGTCATTTCAGATCACAGGGAGCAAATTTCTCAAATTTATATGACAAAGCTAAAATCTTGAAAATGTTTCTTTGGTTACCAAAAGCTTCTTGTTTGATGCTGCTATTGGTGCTGTGTTAAAGTCTCAAGCTCTCTCTCAGTGTCCCCTGCACCCCCAGGAAGTTTTGCAGAGCCCTCAAACACTTCCATGAAGAATGTGACAGCCCGGGCTGTGCAGACACAGCTCAGGGGAACTCTCTGGAACTCTTCATATTCAGCTGATGCTCCTGCATTATTCTGAGCTAGAGGAACCTGCCACCTCCTCCTCCTTCTTTTTCTCCTCCTCTGATAATCACCACAAGATGTTTGGTGCTTCCAAAGAAGGCTGAGTTGCACTGCCTTCTTCAGTCAGTTCTTTGCTTCTCTTGCTCTTGATGGAATGTAATCCAATATCAGATCTCAATTCAGTTCATTGCACAGCAAAGATTGCACTGTGTTGTTTGGAAGCATCTATTTTTCCTGGGGCAAATGCACCACATTGTGCAGCATTGGCAAAAGCTCCTGTTTTGTCTCTCTAGCTTGCAGGCGTGGCTCATCCCACCCTCTGCTGCTTTCCAGTCTGTCAGAGGCACCATTGTCCCATTTTTTACCGTGGAAGCCACCTCAAAATGCCTTTGATGAGAACAAAGTACTAGCCAAAGCCGTGTGTCTGTGTTAGAGCAGGCTGGATGCAACATAAACCTCTGAGATTGGGATGAGACTTCAGGTAGGATGTCCCATGTGGTATTTTTATCATAGAACAAGGATAGAAGAAAATTAGTGGATCTTCGTTTACATTGGGACAAAACTTGTACTGAGGCAGCAGGTCAGGGGAAGGAGTGTAACTGAGAAAAGCCAGAGCAAAGGGAGCTGGTGTCTTTTTTGTTTCATCTTCTTCAGCAGATGTTCTCAGCCTTATTCCCCATTTCAAAATCAGGAATATTTTATATTATTTATAACTTCTATATTATTTCCCATTCCAAAATGGGGAATACTTAGTCACTCCCACATTAGTCCATACAGGTTCTGTGGAGGGTCCAGTCTGAGTGAACAAAACAGGACTGTGGACTCTGACAAAGGGGCTCTCCTGGGGTGGATTCTTAGCAATACTTTGCCATTTGTACATCTACAGGAGAGCACTTAAATATATGTTTATTTTAAATAGATCCATAAATCCGTTAATGTCAAAGGGAAAAGTGTTGTAAATTAGTGAAGTCCTGAAGTGAGCTCTGATCCACACAGAATCTGCTTTGAGAGAGATCTTTGCAAACTGAGCCATCCAAAAAGCATAAAGAAACCCAAAAGACACAAAAAGATTTTCAAAAGACGTAACTTTAAAATCATGATGTCTTAATCTTAACTGAATGATGGCAACTGCATCACCAAGCTGCTTGGAGTTGGTTTATCCTTTGTTTCACGTGCCCTATCCAAAAAACATGTGCTCAGGATCTGATCTACCCTTGGCTTGCCTGAGCACAATATGATAAACAGCAGCTTCCTGCAAAATCTCTCCATCTCTCTATGTCAAAAGGACATTAATTTATGAGTTCCCATTCCTCTTACTGTGACACATTCCCTGCTTTGAGCCTTGTCAGAGAGGAGCTGTGGAGAGCTCCTCTCCATCCTACGTGTGCCCAGCCTGGAGGCAGCAACTCCCCAGGACTCTCCAGCAGGGAATTCTGGAGCCTTTACTCCAGGTAAGGAGGCAGATTGGGACTGAGATGATCCATGAACACTAAAGAAATTAATCCTGAACTTATGCACTAAGTGATCCTAGACCAAAGTCTCTCTGTTCCATGCCTTTTAATGGTTTGAATGATCAGAATATAATGGAAACTCTGTGATATGTTTATTAATATCTCCCCCATAATTAATTCTGTTTAAAATATTACTGCCTCCCTTTTTTCATGCCTGCTGTTTGTGGATGACCTTGTCTTTCTTTTCAGCTGTGCCCATACACATCACTTGTAGCTTCCCACTGTAGAGCTATAAATCCTCAGCACCACTTGCAGACAAGAACAGATGATTCAGTCCTATCTGGTGCATTAATGTACAATCAAGCAGAACTTAAACCACAAAGGAAGCCTTGTTGATTGTGTCATCCCAAGGCATGAGGCAGGAAGTGGAGAGACAATACTGGGCATTTACTTCACAGATGAACAACTTTTGATCTTGCAAATCTTTATACGTTTGCTTTTATGTAATTCTTACATAAAATCTTGCATGGCTGCTGCACCATCACTGAGTTGCTCTGTATGCAGTACATCCTCTTTCTGTGTTCCCTGTTTAGAAAGCTAAGCACAGTCTTCATGGGAGATTTGGAAGAGCTTCAGTGACTCCTGTGCACCATGAATTTGCTACTTTTTCAGCCTCTATTTTAAGCTGAAATTCAGGAGAAAGTATCTTCTTTTATGTGCTCTGTGGTGTCACCTTCAAACTATCTGTAACTGGCCTGTGGAAAAGGATCTAGAAGTTTGCCAGACACAAAACTTTTTCTCACCCAATTTCTTTTTGTAGTTATTGATGATTTATTATGCTGTAAAATGTCCTCATTTTCACCCTGAAATACTCTCCTCCCTTCCCATAAAAAGAAAAATCTTCAAGAGCAGTTTTTAAAATTTGTAAGTGGAGGAAAGCCTGAGACTTCTGTGGAACAGGATTTGCTCAAATTTATACAGTAAATCATTGTCAAGTGACAAGCAGGACCACTCTAATCCACTAGAATCAGTCCAGATCATTAGTTTATTACAAACACTCTTTAAAGAAATAAGCAGGAAATTTTTCCTTCAAGTCTTTGCTCTGTGATAGCTTATATTTTATTGAGAACATCCAGCTCAATGAAACCATGTGCTTTTAGTGGATGTTCCTGGCATAGAAATATGTTGTCTATGCTCTATTGATCTGCGTGCACAAGCCAGCCCAACAATGCAGTGTAACTTTAATTTCTTTTGATAGTTTGCTCTTTCTTGACTTGCTCTGCATCTTCAGAGACCCAGTCTCCATGCCTGATTAGTATTGTAATTCTTACATTATCTTTCCATATGATGGAAAGTTCAGATACCTGTTAGAGGAACTATATAAAATCTTTATCTACCCATCTTCCCCTCCACTCCTACAGATATGACCAATGCAGAACCTTAACACCTTTTAAATCCTTTCTTAAAAGCATTATTTACCTTCTCCGTGGTCCTTCCAATACTGGAACTGTGGTGATTTCAGGCTGTATTGAATTGACAGAGTTTATGCAAGGGCAGTGTTACTGCAAAGCAACTTTGCGGTCCATTCATTAAAGTTTTGTCTTTTTTTGTCTCATATCCATGTAACAAATCGTTGCCATTTCCTTTTCAAGAGAGCAGATGGTTAAAATACAGGCCAGTGAAGATCAATTCATAATTTTTGGTGTAACTTAACATCCTGGCCTAAATGGTGATTTTGTCTCCTGACACAGCACTTCTTTTATTTCATTTCCTCTGAATATTATATCATAACAAATGTGATGCTTCTTGCAGCATGCTTTAATGTGGAAATCCCAGTGTTAAAAATCAATGAAGTTAATTAATAGTGATGAATGAGCGAACATTAATTGCCAGACTGGCCATTAGGATTGCGGGCGGTCAGAGCCGTCAGAGGGGTTTAACTGCTCAGCCTCAATTCACATTGTTTGTTGCACTGTAGGCAGTTTGGTTAGTTTTATCATAATGCTAATTAAATGCCTTGAATAGAAACTATTAATGAAGGATGTAAGTTATATATCACCAGATCTGCAAAGATATATCAGGGTATCTTTTCTCTTTGTTAAATTAGCACCGCAATTGTCCCACTCTGTGTGATGATGGGTCAGTCTGGAGCAGCACAGCTGACTTCATTAGAATTATTTTAATTTACCACAGTGTGACTGAAATAAAAATCCTGTCAGTTGTGATTTATTTGCTGATTTGCTGTGCCTCAGATTCTTCTTACTATTCACTGAGTAACTCTACAGAGTAAACAACCAGGGTATGAAAGTGACTTTTCCCCCGCTCCAGTACCACAAGCAATGAGGCAGAGCTGTGTAGTTATTGGTACACGGGGATGGAACAGATCCTGGCTCTGTGAGCAATTAATACTGATTTTTTCATTATCATTTCCTGTCTATCCTTAGCATCAGCGATGTGCAGGGCTTTCACACAGTGTGACTGTGGCAAAGTTTGATAATGTCACAGAGCTTTAAAAGGCACCCCTTCCCTTTCATTATGTCATGAAAGAAGAAGAATGCCCAATTCCAAAGAAAACCCTTTTCTTCTTGCATGACATAACCTCTTTCGTATTTGAAAGTGTAGTGCCAGAAGTTGAATTGCTTGCTATTTAATCTTTACTAGAAGCAGCACAATTTAGCCTTTGGAGGGGAGGAATTGGAGAACAGAAACAAACAGAAATACATGACTGTCTTTCTGGTACAGATAGCTATTAATGGACTCCGAGGCAGGCCAAGCTCTTGCTCAGAGCACAGCAGTTTTTTATAAACCAACAGAGGGCTTTTGGTCTTTGTGGCATTACGTTTTCCTGCTTCTAAACAAAAAAGAAATAAAGCTTGTGTTCAGTTGATGAAATGTAAACTGACTTTCTCTAAAAAGAAAACTCTTGCCCTCACAGTGGGTTGTGCAGTTACCTTCCAAACTGAATCGAGGTTACCAAATTTTGAGTCAGACAAATTATCAAATATTGTGAGAATTCAGATTTATACTTCTTTTCCTTATATCTCCACTTGCCTGATGTTTTCCAGCCAATATATTTGAGTAGAAGGACATATTTATACTCTGTGAATGAACCCTTCCCATGTCAGCAGTTGGGCTGGGTGGGCAGTGACTTAGAGCCAGAATTAAGTGTTTGTTCTGAGAAGCCCAGCTCAGTGTGGTCAGGTCACAGCTGGAGCATGTAAATTCTAATGCAGAAATTATACCTTATTCTAGTGGCCTAAATTAGTTGGCAAAGTATTTGAAAATTAAGAAATCAACATGCTTTTGCTACTTGCTGGGTTTGGAAATCTTTCTCTAGCTATCACCTGTGTCCAAAATCCCACCTCACAGAAGGGCTGTCCTTTCCATAGCCTGGAAAACAAGGGAAATCCCAAGCCAGGTTTTCCCATCAGGCTGAAAAAAAGAAGGTTCTGAGCTGAGATTTTCGAGATCTCTCAGCTTTCCCTTTCCTTGTTTAAAAAAGATAACAAAGGAGAAAGTTAAATATAAAAAAATGTTCACATAATACTAAGAGCAAAGAAAATTAGGATTCGGAAATAAAAAAGTTAAACCTATTTGTTGTGTTGAAACTGCATGATCTTTGAGGTCCCTTGCAACCCAAGCCTTTCTGTGATGATTTCTATGATTCTGATTTTTAATTTCTGATTCTGATTTTAATTTCCATTCTCTACAAATGGGAGTATCCAGCCTCCTGGCCGCTGCAAGTGAATGATGTTTAATCCTTGGTGCACTAGAGCTTGTCTGAAACTGTCCTATAAGTATTATAATAAATTAATTAGAGTAGACATTTTAAAACCAATCAATTTTGATGTAATTATCATGTTGGTGTTCATTACTCAGTGGACAGAACAATGAATCCTGAACAGCTTTTGTTTCATCTATATCAAATGCCAATATCTTAAAATAGATTCTCTGAGCAGCAGAAAGGTTCTTCCTGTGGTTTCCTTTTGCATGGGGAATTATCTTGGGATGAGCTTTGTTCAGCTCCTTTTGGGCTGGAAGTGCACCAGGCCCAGCAGTGGCTGTGACAGCAAAGAGGGGAGCAAGGAGACCCTGCCAGATGTGAAAAGTGCTGTGAACTTCTTCCTTCTCCTCCTCCTGAAGGCAAAATCCCACTTCTTTGGTCCTTGACACTCAGCTCTTCTGCTAATACTGCCACAAGCTCGTTTAGGGTAGGATGACCTGGTAGGCGCACATACAACATGAAAGGACCAGGGAAAAACGTTTTGGAGATGATAAAACCACCTCAGTGTGTTGTGTGTAAGAACAGGGCATGAAAAGATCAATTTTCAGGTTTAGGTCTCGGAGCAAATCTTTGGTTTGGATGTGTTTGGCTTTAGGCTTGTGCCACACAGATCTCAGGGAACAGAGAGCAAATTCCTGACCCCACCATGGTCTCTGACTGCAGGAGGGATTACCTGGAGCACATCTCTGCAGTGGCCAAAATGCAGATTTACTGTAGCTGTGCCACATCTTGTCCTGCAAAATCAGTCAGTCAGTGGGGCCTTATTTCCTCTACAGTTCTTTGATCTGTTCCTGCACTGGGAAGGAATATGAAATCAGTGGTTTAGCACAGATCAGTGGAGGGAACAGCTTCCTGAGCTTTGTCTGGAGTGTCTCAGGCACAAAGACAAGCAGGTGTGCTCTGTGCCCAAAGGGGATCAGCCCTGATGTCCCCAATACCTTTTGCATTTTGCTTTCCCTTACACACAGAAAGTGCCTCAAATGTTGATCACCCACCAGTGTGAACCAAAGGGGAAATTGTCATAGATTTCAGTGGGGGTGGACAACACTCCTAATATCCAGAATTTTTCACCTCCAAGCTTTGGAAACATGGGATGGTTTTGTGGAGCTGTTTTGTCTATTGGCAGCTGGCCAGACTTGCTCAGAAAAAGTTACAGATTCTAAGTTTCTCAGCAGTGAATTGTGCTGACATAAGTAGGCAGTGTAAAAACATGTGAAAGACAAGGCTTTGCTTTTTTTTTTTTCCTCCCAAGACTGGAGAAAAAACTACAAAAGGATTTCCTACTGCCCTGAGCTAATCTGGGTACTGTGGGTCCTGTGCTGGTTGAGTTGCTGCCCAGAGTTCTCCATCTGTCCCACTGGAAGTCTACCTGAAAGGAATGAAAGGAGCTATGAAGGACACGGGGAAAAAAGCAACCAAGCAGCAAAAAAAAGAGAAAACAGGGAAATCTGACAGTATGATAAGAAATATTTTGTCAACTCCCACATGAAAATCTATTCAATGATTTTTTATTTGGCATCTAATTAATATATTTTTTAATTTAGAGGATTAGCATGTTGCCATACAGCAAGATTTTGAATAATTTAGGTTTAAAATATGATTTTGCTGGTCAGTAATGAACAGAAAGCAGGCAATGTGATCAGAAGAATACATTTCCTGAGCAAAGGTCCATGTTTCTCACTCTCAGGATGGTTGAGCAGTGCACAATCAGAGACATAATTCCAATAATAAACTGCCAATGGAGCTCACACCGTATGGATATTACAGTGTGCTGATGCCTTGGTAAAGCCCTCAGATGAGAGAACAGGTTAAAATTTCAGATTGTGACATTTCAGTGGGAAACCTAATTTTTTTTTCCTCAGAAAAAAGTGTTGTTCTTTCTGGTTTGTGTTTTCAGCCCAGGTTTGCACTGAGCAGAGCAAACAGTTGGATAGGTTAAGGAGGGCCACAGCTTTGTTCTCTTTTGCTGGGCTGCAACAGAGAGCAGGTGCTGGGTGATACCTCTGGAGATTCAGCTTTTCTTGTGTGGTACCTGTTACCCTTTCTCCACATCAGCCAGCTGTCCATGAGTCTCACCCCTCACAGTGGTCGTGTCCTTCTGAACTCTCCCAAACAGAGCTCTGCAATGTGCCCCTTGTTGAGGCTCAGTTTGGATAAATGGCTTAGGGACGAGGGTGTCAGTGTGCTCCCCTCAGCTCACTGATGGCTTCCACCTAGGCCAGGCCCTGGAGACACTTTCTAGATGTGGTTAATGTACCTGAGCACAGCACAGCTCTCAGACACTGCTTCCGTTCACAGCAGAACTGGATGAATTAATACTTTTTAGTGTTAACTTGGTATTAAGTCTGCAGAAACTTGGCCTGCCTCACTGGTGTTTTAGTTAGTTTTAGTTTTGCAGTCAAGCAGATAAAGACACTCACCTGTTCCATTTGCCTGATTCCATCAATTAGGCAGTGATTGGCAGGTGAGGAAGTCATAAAAACAACTTTGTCTGCCTCCTCATTACTACAGTGTGACTGGTTCACTAGAATGTGTCATTCTTCCTATGGGACTCCACACCAAGCTATATTGGGCATTTGAATATTCTTACACATTTGGCTAAAAGTGATGGATAATAAAAAAATGGCTAAAAAGTGGGGTTTTTTTCTTTAAAGCAGCTCCTAATCAATAAGATTTTGTTTTGCCAAGTGATTTAATGTTCAGATAGCATTACTGCAAAAAACACAGCACTTGCTTGCGGTAAGTGCCTGTTCCTTGTCGTGTCGAGTACCTCCTGGACATTTGTTTTGATCCTTTTCTTAGTAAAATGTACTTCTGCTGCTTCAGATTCTGCTTTTACCCATACAATAGTTTAATGAAATATTCTGTGAGGTAGAAAAGACATCTGTCCATGTAGATTTGAAGGGAGACAAGGTTGCACCTCCAACGTACAGAAGCTAAACATCATAATTAAATTACAGCGTCTGTGCCGTGGAAATATAGATTTATGATAACACAGCAGTAAAGTCTTTTCTTCTGGAAAGTAATCCATTTAAAGAGCTCACTCATCTCATCTGGAACAATACTTATTGAAAGATTTGGACCTCAGTTCATACATCATCCTTAATGTATTCTTATCTAAACTCTGCCACATTCTGTGGGATAAGGACAGAGAGAATTTGAATACACAGTGCTTAAACAAGGGTTTGGGTTTACCTGGGAGCCATCACCCACCTGAGCTCCTGATTACAGGTTGTTGTCTGAAGAGCATTATAATGGCAGCAGAGGAGCAGAATTGGGGAGCACATGGGATGTACCAGAGAAAAAAGAAAAATAGAAAAAATATTCTTAATATTCAGGAGTCTGAAGAATCAAAGAAATATGTGGAGCAGATTTCACAACAGACAAGCTCTCCTAGAAAGTATTAAAAATGTATGATTGAAACCTGGGATGTCAAATAATGAGCCTGTTTACAGCAGCAGGGGAGGAACAAAGCCTGACAAGGAAAGTTCATGAGTCAGCACTTGCTTATGGTTCTCGAGGGGCTTTGGGAACCAAACTTCCCAGGACTGAGGGACCAATGTTGTCATCCCTGATGCAGCAGAGCAATGCTGACAATTTGAGGGTGGGTAACAAAGACACCAGAAAGGCTGATTCGGGTTCCTGCTCTGTACTTTGAAGGGCAAAATGGTTTTTTTTCCAGGACTCTTTTAAAACTCTGATTTTGCAGACAGTGGTGAACAGGGTGATAAAATCCCACCACCAGATAATCATTTATGGATCAGAGAATGATTTTCTCTTGTTCCCTATTGATATTTTTCCACTTAAGGGAGGCCAGGAACTTCTGTCCAATACTGATAGACCCAGTGTGGCTGCCAGTGTTGTTTCATGATCAAGGGAAGGAGTGAAGGCTCCATTTACAACAGTCTGCATGGAAGTTCCTTGGCACCTTTGCTGGCAGCAAAAATTACTTGATCAGCCTTGTGCATTCTGAAAAGGAGCAAATTAATATCTGGATTTTACTCCTGTCAGGAGTTTTGTGCTACAGACAGATATTATTAAAATCTATTTTTACATAATGATTTTTTTAAGTGCCAATTTTCTATTTGTTTCTTTGGGGAAGTTTTTTGGAAAGCCTTGTGCACCACTGAAGCTGCTGCATGAGTTAAGTGCTGAGATCCTGGAGGTTTTGCTTTTACGGGAATTTTAATTTAACTAAAATTTAATTTTGTGATGCTATAGTTCTGATAATTTACAATGAAATTTTAATCTTATAAACCACTAATAAAATGCACCTTTTTATCCCAGAAAGTTTTATTTCTATATGCTACAGTCCAATTATATGCTTTGTCCATGAATGTATATTTCCTTGCTGTATCTTAAGAGTGCAAAAATAAATGTAATTAAATTTTAGTCAGTCAAATAAGCTTAACTAGATCATCTTCCAACAGCAAGCTGTAGAATTTAGTTTTCCAAATAAACTCTGTGTGTCATTGATGTCCAGAGAGGACCGATAGAATGGAGATTGCAGTTTCTCTCCAAGTGCTGCCATGTTTTATTGCTCAACCATTTCCAACCAGTCCCCTTTCCCCTGCCAGACCGGGCCCATGGCCATGCCAAGCACATGGAATACAGGGAAACAGAGAGGGAATATCTACAGATAATGCACAGTTCACATGCCCTTTCCTTTCTGTGTTTCCCATACTATTCTGGTGAGGTCCTGAGCTGCTTTGTCTCCCCAGGGAGCAGGAATTTCCCTTAGGGTGCTCAGTGTTGGGAAGGTTTGGACTTGAACTTTGCAAGTGTCACTTAACCAATATTGTGGAAGCAGAGGAGTTGTGTTCATCTTCTTCAAGAGGTTGTGACACCCTCCACAGCCCTGCAGTCTGTGACTGGTGCTGTTTGCTGGAAGAAGGCAGGGATAGGATTCCTGGGGGAATGGGGGAAATGCCCTGGCACTGCTGGACCAGAGACGGGATTTGTTGACTTGTCCACTGGATTCATCACATTTCTTTAAGCAGCAAGTTGTGGCCCAGAAGCTCAAGAGCTAACCTTGAAGTATTATCTGAATATTTGTGTGTATTTGTCACCTAGTAATGATGCCAAGCTCACCCTCAGCCGCTTTTGGCACAAGGATGAGGAGTTAAATCCGGAGAAGCAGCTGGCAGGAGGCTGCTCTGTGGCAGCACAGGCTGCACAGGAGGGGGTGGATGGGCCCAGACAGACGCTTTGGGACTGCAGTCTCTTTTTGGAGTGGTATTACTTGATTTCACATTAATGGGAGCAACTTGTGTTCATCAAACACAGATTAGACTTCACAAATTCGTTTGCTGTCTCTCCAGCTTCTCCCCCCCCACCCCACCCCCAGGTCATATTCCATATGCTAGGAGTATTTTGTTTGATTTGTCCCCACAAAGAGAGTGGAGCAATCTCTGCAAGGCCAAGACCAGCGGGGCTGTGCTCATTTGAGGCTTGGTTTCTGGTCTAAAGCAAGTGGATCATATTTCCAGTGCTGAGGCTCTCAGGGTATTCACAGGGTGTTAATGATTTCACATGAAGTTCAATGCAGTCTGAGGGGAGACTGGGCTCGAAGTATTCGATCCCTGCCCAGATACTGAGCACTGTACCAAACCCAGGGAAACCTTCCGCTACTGTTATCTACTCTATTTAGTCTAAATTAATTTGAAGTTCAAGTCATTGCCAAGATTTGAGTTCACTGGAGATTTTCCCAAACAGAATGAAAATTAAGACAAACACACAGAAATTCTTTTTTCCCAAGGCCTGTATTTATCAAGCATTTTTCCAGGTTCCCCACTGCTGTTATCGAGATCCAAGTTCTTTCACCTGCCAGCTGCAGTGACTTATCGGGAGGGCAGATTCCTGAGCCTTTATCTACTCCTTACTTTTCATCTGACATTTATTTATTTCTTGTTTGATACTGATAGACTTTGGCTTCTCCTTCTAATGAATATTGGGTAGAGGGTAGTATTTGTTTATACATCCTTCTGTTTGTTCCAAATTGGGGCCATCTCTTCTGTACTCTGGTGAAAAGAATCCTCCCCTTGCATTGTAAGGAATGAGAGTCCCACTGGAAACTCTCCCTAGCTTGGATCTTCCAACCCTTATTGTGATTCACTGTGGAACTGCAGCACAGAGAAAAACTACAAATTCCTGTGGCATACTGTGGGTCAAATCTATTTGGAACTTTCCAGAGACCAGGATATGTTTTCATGTTCTGAATTTCTCCTGCTCATTGTGAGACTTCTTCCTCAGCTGTTGAAAATGACTTCAGGATTTTGGGAAGTTGGTGTGCTCTGTGTCCTGGCTCGAAAAGTTCCACACCTGCCCTCAGATCTGAGCTGGAAACCTGACAGGACATCCCTCCAGTGATGGGGAGTCACACTTATCAGAAAGCATTTTAAGTGTTAGGAATGGGTGGGAGTAGAGGGGGAGAGGCTGCCAGCCAGCACTGTCCTCATTCTTTATGCTGACCAGTGTTTGCATTTTTCATTCAGGAAGAAGGGAAATGTTTAATCAAGTACTGTGCACATGCTTTCCCTCACTTTTTCTCTGTGTCTCTGAAAGAGTATGAAAAATGCATAAGTTGGACAGTGGTGTTTGACAGATTATCTCTCGCGTCCCTTGGGAATGAAGAGATTTTGCAGTTGGGCTTTCTGACGTGTTATTTAGCAGAACAGAGAGACCTTGAGTGCTTCGGTTCCCACTTCCCAGGCTCCTGGAGTACAATTGAAGTACATGCTGGAACGACATCGTTCTCTTATACATGGGAGAAAGCATTATCAGATAATTAGACTGTGTCATGAAGATGTAATAAAAATCCTTAGGAAATTAATTAATGCACATGTACAATAGCTACTTTACACCACAACACTTTAGCCATTTAAAATGAGCTTCTTTTTAAATAGCAAAAGCAATTAGTCTGCTCGGACTGATTGCTGGCCAATTTTTGTAATGCAAGACTTTTTTTGATTTATGGGAGTAAAAAAATTAAGAAGAGGAAGGGTAAAATTCCATCGTGGCTGTTCTTAGCAAGAAAACTATCAAGCTCTGTAGCTGTTTTTTTTCTGAGCTGCAGCTATCTCTTGCTTCCTGCAGTTCTGAGTTTGAAAATTTCAATGCATTATCTTCACAAGTATTAGCTCACTGGTGCAACAATATTTACTAATATCTGCTATGTCCAGATACAGAGTTGAATGGTATTTTTTATGTTAAATGTCTTTCTTGTTAAGGAAAAATTATTCAGGCTGGAATAGTCTTTTTGGTGGCATCTTGGCTTTTGAAATAAAACCTCCGCTAAAGTCCCTGGTGCCATAACTTTTGCTTTAATAACAATAAGCCAGAATATCAGCGGTGAAAGTAAAGCAGGAAGTGCAGCGTGTTCCTGGAATGGCCACAACCTCCAGGGCTGAAATAGAATTTCTGCTCTTGGGCTGGGTGCAACATAGATCTCCTGCTCCATGCCTGACTTAAAACAGGTCATTGGTGCTGCTGAAGAGCTTGTACTTGGGCATCTGTTTAAGCACTTGATTGCATCCCAGCTCATCTGGGCAGTCAGGCAGTATTTACAATGGGTTTTGGGGCTACAAATAACTATAATAATTCCCTATATCAGGTCCTGTCTCTCCACAGGTTGGTGTTGTAGTGAGACCTTGAGGAGCTGAAGGGAACTATGGTCACATATCAGGCAGAATTTTATGCAAGTGAGGAGCAGTGAATGCATCATAACTTTGATGATGGTGTCAGCCAGCTTTAGCTGTGGCTCATTCCCCTGCAAATTCTCTCCCACTCACAGCTCATCATGATCTCCCCTGTCCCTCTCTCCATGGGTGCTTGCCTGGGTTTCTTCAGGAGAGGGCACATTTACCTGGCTTCCCTCTTCTCTGCCTGCATGACCCAGAGCAAGATTAGGGCTTCACATGCCTTTTCTTTGGTAGAAAGGGAAAAAATATTGAGTAAGTGACACAGAAGAGGAATTGCTACACATATTAAGCAGAGAGTGATTGCTGACAGCATGCATTATGTAAAAGGGAAGCCTGCACAAAATGAAATACAAACCTTGCCACAATTTAGCTGTTAATTTAATGTATATTACAGGATTTTCAGGTATTACATCGTCTGGGGACTACCCAGCTTAAATTTTCTTACAGTTCCCATGATGTACTTGTGGTCTTTCTATTTCAGCTGCATGTTAGAGTGACTTTTTAAGAGCATGTAATGACAGGACAAGGGGGAATGGCTTCAAACTGAATGAGAGTAGGCTTAGATGAGATATTAGGAAGAAAATCTTCCCTTTGAGGGTGGTGAGGCTCTAGTACAGGTTGCCAGAGCAGCTATGGCTGCCCCATCCCTGAAAGTGTCCAAGGCCAGGTTGGATGGGGCTTGGAGCAGCCTGGGATAGTGGGAGGTGTCCCTGCCCATAGCAGGGGTGGGATGGGATGGGATGGGATGGGCTTTAAGGTCCCTTCCAACCCAAACCATTCTGGGATTCTGTGATTCTATGCTAAACTTTTTCTTGTTATATCAGGCTTGTCCTATCCCTGGTATGGGTTGAGAGAGAGAATTATTTCAGAAAAAATATTTACCCCTTTTTCAAGACAAACATGATCAGCCTTGTGAATGCTGTGGTTTTCTTTCAGTCTCATGGTTTTCTCACTGCTTGTGAGGAGCTCCTCAGCTGCTCTGTCATAGCATGTGACAGGCTGAACTGCTCAGGTCTCTGTAATTCATACACTCTCAGAGAGCCGTGTTTGATGAAGTTCATTAATGCTTTCTGTGCCCATACTGTGCTCAGCAGAGAACAAGTGCAAGCCCTGCCTCAGTGCTGATTCCCACTGCTTCCCTGGGGAAGGGAATGAGGAGTCCTTGGGCAGTGCAGGATGGTGTACAGGAGCTTTTGCATGACAGAGCACTGAGAAAATGCTGTGTGCCAGGAAACAAAAAATGTGTCTGGTTTTCTGGGAGGTTAACGAGTCAAAGAGGCTGCGAGGCAGGGAGCAGAACACTGAGCCAGGGCTGGGGAGCTGAAAACGGGAAATAACAGGAAACAAGAAGAGAGATGGAGGCAGAAGTGTTTCTGTGAGGAGAGGGTAAAAAGGAACAGGTTCTCTGAGTCCCCTGATCTGTGTTCTATCAGAGAAACTTGAGATTTGCATCACTGCAGAGCATTTTTACTGTGACCTGATAGATCTTGGTGTTCCCTGTCTGTTACTGTGAAGTCTCCTGTGTGTCACTTTGGTAACAGAGGGGCTTATTCAGCAGGAACACTTGACCCAAAATCGATGGCTCGGACTTGAGATTGTAAATTAAACAGCTTTTGACCAGAGCTGAAGATTTTGTACTGCACTAGTGAAAATTCAGATAATGGCTATTCTATGAATAATATAAAAGCCAGATGTCAACAGACAAGCTGGGATGGAGGAAACACAGTGATCATTTCACAATCACTCCGTGACATTAACAGGCACTTGGTTGTGGTGCCTGTCAGGTGGGATATTCCCTGAACACTTTCAGTTGGACATTAACATTGTATATTAGAATTGTTAACAGGGGTGGTACAACATGTTTAAAAAAAATAGAAAAGATTGGTTTTTTAGTCTGTGTGGCTGAGGTGAGGCCAAAGGAAGCTGCTGACATATTTACTGCTATGGATTTTGACAGAAAATTTGCAGGTTCACAGTCTTGGAAAGTGTTAAGTACTCAGAGTGTCTCAGCTCCATGAATCTTCCCAGGAACTCAGTGTGTTGCAAGACAACTGTAAACAGCTTCAAGAAGCCTTCAAGCCCTCAGCTGGGGCATGTTTGAAGCCACACGGTGTTTTTTAAAATATTGTTTAGTGATGCCAAAATTTAAAAGGCTTTAATCAGTAATTTGGCTGTAATATTTCACCTGGTGTAGTTCTGTTAGGACCCACTGGGGAATATCCCACAGAATGAAGGTATTGGTTGCTTATATGAGCTTACAAGAGCATCCCTTTTGTGTGTTGGGCTTTTCACAGTTATCCTTAGGGTTTGGTTTAAATCCGTTAAACTCCAGCAGTGATCACTACAGGATGCTGGAGATGTGCATAACCCTTTGGAAGCAGCAGAAAGCTTCCTAACCTGTGCTCCACCTGTATCCCACCTTGGAGCATGGCACAGTTCTTCACAGTGCCTGCCAAGCCATGCCTAAAACCACTGGGATTAAACTGCAAAGCTCTGTGTGAAGCAGAGGGTGAACAGCTCCAGAGCTCTGTCTACCAGGATATTCTTTCCTAAGTCTCTTCTTCCAAGAGAAATTCACATTCTATCAAAATGAGGGTGGATTTGTCTGCTTGGTGCCACTGTCCTACTGTTCCCCCTGGGTGGAGGAAAACTCTTTCTTCACGCCCTAAATAAGAGCCTGGATCTTTGGCCTAGAAAGGTTGTCTTCCTCTTGATTTCTAATGATGGATAATGATGTATCTTCAAAGTGTGCCTGCTTCATCTTTTCCTTTTTCCCTCTCAATAGTGTCTAGATATTATTTAAACCTTCAAAAATGTTTCCATAAAGAAAAAAACCCCCCCCATTCCCCCCCCCCCCCCATACAGAGAAGTAGGAGGCTTCATTTTGGTGACAAAGGTCCCTTGTTTTAGGAGTTATTTGCCAGATTCTGAGCTTTCAGGGCAAACTGCCAACCCCATGGCTTCTGCAGGCAGCTGGGAGGTCACTGAACTGGTTTATAAGGAGTTATCATATAGTGATTACTTAGATGGCTTGTGGTAATGCTATAATGGCAGTTCAATTAATATGATAAGATCTTAATTGGTTGTGTAGAATATTGTCTTTTAATCTATGCAAAGAGCCAAGGGTATAGCAAAGGTGCATATAAATCTGACTAAAACCAGAGTGCTCGTGCCTCTCACTTATGTAACCCCAGCTTTTAGACCACTGTAGGCAGAGGAGTTGTGTAGAACACCCCTTTTTCCCAGTGATGATAATATTGTTGGTGAAAATTCCTCCCACAGAAGGGATATAGAAAGGACCTGTCTCCAAAAATAGAGGCCTCAGCTCCTACTTAGGGAAAGGAGACGCTTGATCAGCAAAGGAGTATCTGACAGGCATTTCAAAGGCCAGAAGAGTGACCTGTGGGCTGGAAAACATTTCATGAGTTTCAGCTAAAAAGTTGGGCTTTTTAGATAGAAACTTTAACAAATCTGCATTATTGAGCTCAGTTTGCAGCTCCTGGACATGTTCAGATTTAGGTATGGCTCTCTGTATAGCAAATATAAGTCAGTTGCCAGCAGGCTTGTTTTTCTCACTTACCCTTTAGAAGCGTCTTCAGCCCCTGAAAATTCCCAGACCAGTTTCAAATCTGGGAAGTGGGCACAGAGAGAGTTCTGTCATAGAAACTGGTAAGGGGCCTTCCTAGCCCTACGGTACACAAATTCACTTGGGCTAACAAAAGGCACAAGTCCTCATCTGTACCAGAGTGGTGTTATTGTAGGAACTTGGTATTAAATAAGACTTGGTTGCCTAGTTTAGATTATAATTATTTCCATTTAAGTTTGTATCATCTGAATGTAATGGGACATGGGAATGTCTTAGCCAACAGGGCTGTCAAATCTGAGTTTTTCATCCATATTCACAGAATCATTTAGGTTGGAAAAGCCCTCTAAGACCATCGAGTCCAACCATTCCCCGAATACTGCCCATGGACACCAACCATGTCCCCAGGTGCCAACAGGGTTTTAAATCCCTCCAGGGATGGGGACTCCAACACTGCCAGGGCCTGACAACCCTTTTGTTAAAGAAATTTTTCCCCATATGGAACCTAAACTTGGAGCTTTATTTTGCTACTACAGATGAATGTTTTAAAAGAGCTATGGTGGAAAACTTCCTGCAGGATCTGGGAGGGAGTGACTTTGGGCATCAGTTGTGACTTCCCCAGTTTTACACAGGGGAAGGGTATGGAGTAAATACAAAGAGGCGCCCGTGGTTAAAGTGAACAACTGGGACATGGATGATGTGGAGGAGATGGGAACCCACAGGGATAAAACAAGCAGTAACTGCTTGATTCAGACCCTGCAGGCAAGAACAACCTTCCCGTGCTGAGAGGAGGGGATGGTGTGAAGACTCAAAGGTTTGGACATGGTTTAATAATTCAGAGTTTCTTGACTCTGAAAGGCAAACAGTTCTTCAGTGAGAGCCAGAACCAGTCTGTCCTTAATGAAATGAGTTGCACAGTTCCAGTGCAGGCTGGAAGGGATGTGATCTCTCCAGCATACCCAGGGCTATCACAGTAGGATTTCTTGCCCTTCTGAGTAATTCTCCTGTGCAAAAAGGAGATGCTGAGCTTAGGGAGATGTTTTGCTGTTCTTCTTCAGTGGTCAGGTTGTTCATTCCCCACCTTGCACGTGGGCTATGAATAAACAGCAGCCTGCAGTTCTCAGAGAGCAAGGGAGCATTTACTCAATCATTTTGAGCACATGTTCCCTCAGCTAGAGAAACATTCTGTCTTTATTCTGTTTTTCCACCTCTGCCTCTTTATTAGGAAAGAGGACTGCTGCATCTTTAATGCACTACTTTACAACCTTTTATGTAGAAAGATTAACAAAAACGAACCACACTTAATTTAAGATGACAACTTAGGTTTGCCTCTGGATTCTTTTTTGGCAGACGTTCTCTTAGTAAATTACATTTGACAACCTGAAATAAATTCAAACCAAAATTTATGTCTGCATTTGCTCACAGGGCTGTGGTTCATCAGATTGTGTAGTTAAAAAGCTATGAAAAGTAACAACTAATTTAAAAATTTATTTTTAGACAACCTACACAGGCTACCGATGCTAAAACTTTGTGTAAGTGAAATCAGGTTTCTGAACATGTGGAGGTAATTTTTCAGCTGATAATAGAGTTAGTTATAGATGTTTGTGCAAGAAAAAAGAAAACAGCATTACAAAACAAGAAGAAATGAGTCATAATGATACACTTTCAGTTGCAGTTTAACACAAAAAAGGTTTTAGAAACATAACCAAGGACACAGCATCATTGAAAATTTTCCCAAAGGAGAAGTCAATGTTAGCCGAGATTGCCAGAATTTACTTTAGCTATTACTATGGATGAATAATTATGCTCAATTCAGCCAGTGATATGGGTTCACAGCAGGTTAATTGGTAATAATGGGTTTCATTCCAAACAGTGAGGAATGATTTTTCAACAAAAAAAAGTGCTCTCACTGAGAGCTGAAGATGTCCTTGCTTTCTGTGCTCCACAGTCACAATAGAACATGCAGGACACCAGGGTTCTTGGTTCCTGGAGCTGCCCTCAGTTGCTCATGGCTACTGATGGGATGGAACAGGCTGAAGCATCATCTCAGCTGGGCAACCTTGTCCTGCTTTTTAAAACTATTTTCTTTCCCCCTCGCTAAAACTTGTGGCTGGACCAAGGAGAACAGAACAATCTTGTTAAATTCCCTGATGCAGACAGACCTTTATCTCTGTCGCAGAGGTGTAAACACAGAGTGAGTCGTTTGAAGTAAAGCAACTTGATATAAATTGGACTAAGAAGAATTTTCTGTGCTTGTGCCTATGGAATAGTACGGGAGTTCTCCATCCCTTCCTCACTGCACCATATAAATAATAATGAAGCAGGAATAAGTCAATTGACTGTGAGCTGGCTGAGAACAGGATCTGAGCCTCTCAATTCAGAATCTTCTCTGTCTTCAGCACCTTCCCCCGGACAGAGCTCTATAATTTGTCATGTACACACATGCCCAGGAATGAGGAATATCAGTGTGTAGGACAGGTGAAGATATGAACACAGTTCACCCTGGATAAGCCTCCTCACCTGGGTTACGCCCCAAGCCATCTCTCTTGAAGTGTTTTATTAAATTCTTACATCTTTCACCTTCTATGGATGATTCTTGTCTCAGCATTCAAGTCCTTGTTTTCCCTTTGCTTCCTAAACTGTATTTTCTGCATTTGAGGATCCCAGTGACTCTACCAGAAGCTCTCCAGACAGCAGGGAGTAAATCTCGATTTAAAAAAGAAAAAAGAAAACCCTCAATATTTAGTCCTTTCATTAGTTCAAAAAGAAGGAAAAAACCCCAAACCTCTGTATGCAGGTTCAGAAGCTGCTGTGTCTAGTCCTGTTGGATTTGTATGCAAGTCATTCCATACAAAGAGAAGCTGGAAATACATTAATAGGACACTTCCAAGGTTGAAATATTTGGGCTGTTATTTTCTACTCTGCCCTAACTGATGTTTCTTTGTAAGGGTCCCCAGAGAGAACAATGTTATTATAGTGTTTGGATTCTTCCACACTTTGATGAGTCAATGCCCCACACTATGCCTTGGGATCTGTTAGAACTGTAGCACATGGAGAGTCCATGGTTATGAGCACTGAATGAATGTTTCCCTCTCAGCCCCCTGAAGTTTGGGATCACAGGGCTGTGAGACTGAGCAGTCCTGAGCCAGGCTGGCCTGGCCACTCAGCTCTGCCCATCAGCCCTTCTTGCCAAAATATCCAGCAAGTTCAGTGTATTTCCCAAGAGCAGTGTCTGCAGCACCTGCATTCTCACCTTGGACTTTTAAAACCTTTTGCGGTGTTTTTACCCGAAAATTGTCTCAGATACAAATTGCAGGTAATTATCTACATCCATCATCTTTCCCCGTGTTTCATTAAACATGGAATGCTTCTGCACCGCTGTCTTGACTTCTTTGTTCTGTTTTCCTCTCTGCCCATCAGTGTCATTAAGGAAGTTTTGCTTCCAAGGTCTTCAAAGAGCAGGTAGGATGAAGTCTGAGGAATTGGAACACCACTGCATCCCCCCAAAATAATAAAATATCCAGCATGTGTCTTGGGTAGAATAACCTTTTGCTTCAGGCTTTCTCACTCCTGGGAGCTGTATTTTACCCTGAGGAAATATTTTACTGCTTTTGTTCCCTGAGTCTGCCACCAGAGTGATATATGTATATGTATTTAATATGCTTTCCATGCAAAATCCGAGGTGACCTATCCATCCTCCGCTCAGATTCGGGAGGCTGGCTCTGATTTTACTAACCAGGAAGGAGCTCTCCTTCAGTCATGGAGGTTATTCCAGTCTGAAGTTGGTGAAAGTAATGAATTAAACCATGAGATTGTTCTGTGACTACAGCAGTGGAACTTTTCCAAGTGCTTTCCTTGCAATGTAAATCACTTGGATTCAGATCCCGAGCTTAACTGAATCAGTCATTCCACTGAAGCTTTGAAACAATCCAAGGAATCTGCTCACTTCCCTAGGCAAATGAGAAGGGTATCATGGGATGCTAGGGTATCAAGGAGCAGATCTAACACTTTTAAAAGTCCAGTCAGAATCACAAAATTCTTTGCATTTGAATGAATTTTGAAAAACATTATTTATTTAAGAAATAAATTTATTTTTCAAATAAAGGTTTGAAATATTGCTGAATGAGTCTTACAGATGTGACAGGAATGCTTTGAAATGTAACAAAATGCTTTTTAGCCTGTTGAAGAGCTGGAAATTGCTCGCATTAGAATAGAAATGGATAGTAAATTTATATAATAAATGATGAGCAGTCTGAAGTGCGTGGATCAAACATTCATATTTGTTTGTCTCCTAACTTCAGTGATATTCGAGTTACACGAAGATGAAAAGGAAAGATGTGAAGCAGCACTTGACAAAGGTGCAAGGTCCTGCACCCAGGTCAGGGAATGGGAACCTCCAAGGCCAGGTTGGACAGGGCTTGGGGCAACCTGGGATAGTGAAAAATGTCCCTGCCCCTGGCAGGGGTGGGACTGAATGGGCTCTAAGGTTCCTTGCAATCCAGACCATTCTGGGGTTCTGTGAATATCTCAGAGGTGAGATTTAGCGGGATGCTGTGAATACCTCCTTTGCCATAATTCATATGAAAAATCAGGCATTCATACAAATGACAAAAATTATCCACTGTTTGCTAGGCCTGGATCACTCGCATGCCTCTAGCATGTGAATAGTAAGGAATCTGAGGTACTTGGACTGCTATTGTGACTAAATGTAGCATTTTTAAAATCTTCTTTATTTCTATAGTATTTTCAACTTTACAGCTGCTCTGAACCAGCAGTGTTAGTGACAATATGGTGATTTTATCAGCTGAAGAAGTGCTCTAATTCTCCTGTATTTCTCTATCAGGATGTGAATTCCTTCAACCATAAGCCTGAGTCCTAATTATTTATATATTGATTATATATATATGTAAAAATTATTTCTGACCCACACTCTAGGAGATTTATTGTTGATTTTTATTGTGCTCTAGGTGGTGGGAATGGTTTTGATTGATACCCCACAATGGTATTAATAATATTGTTTGTATATTTTAATGATTGTAACTCAGTTAAATGAGGATATAGATCTGCAATGCCAACATATTAGTTTTGCAGTAGTACAAACATCTATTTTTTGTCAAGGCAACTTTTATGTTCCCTTTTAATTTCTTCAGCTGATCCTTGTGTTAGTGTGCAGGAGCAGGAGGAAGCAGCTCCAGAGTTATCCATCACAATTTATAAAAACTTTCAGCAGTGTGTGGGTTGTCTCACGCTTCCAGAGAGGATATAATTCACTGGCTGTTTTCTGCTGCTGACGAGACAAAGCCTTTCTCTGAGAGCAGCTGGGCTTTATTTATGTGTTCTTTTACCTCCTGACGATCACCAAATCCATGGAATGGTGTGAGTCGGAAGGGACCTTCAACACCATCTTGTTCCAATCCCAGTTTCCTCTAGAGCAGGTTGCTCCAAGCTCCACCCAGCCTGGCCTCTATTGTCATATCCCTTTACTGTCGGAGTACAGCCCAGCCTTATCTCACAAGGGACATTTAAATTATTTTCCCTCCCCAATAAACAGATGCCCTGGAAACATTTCTGAGCAAAACAGGTCAGAATAGAAAAGGTTCAGTTACAGTCAGTGCCTTTCCATTAAAACAATTGCATGCCAGGGAGGTTCTTTGTCATCTTCCCAGTAAATAACGGGCCCAGTTGAACAATTCCACTGATGTCAATCAGAAGGAAGTGTTTTTTTCATGCTTGTGTTTATATGTTACATGTGTGTACAATGTTCATATAATGCTGTACAGACAAAGTTGGAAGGCCCAGATGTAAAACCAAAATTCAGTGTCTGCCACTGCTACCAGGTAGAAATCATTGAAGCAGAACCACAAGGAAAATAAAAATCAAACTAGAACATGGAGGTATTTTACTGGTACAAGTGTTGTTGATGGACATTCAGGTGTATCCTGTAGCTCTGGAAAAAATCAATACCTCACTTCCTTCAGTGCTGCTTGAAAAATTGTACAGTGACTTACACAGTGACTGGTTCACAAACAGCTTTGGAGGGATGTGAGTCCATGTGTGCCGCTGATTTAGAGCTGTGGGCTCATTTTTCAGAAGTTACTGGACAGAAAGCAATCAGTGAATTAGACTGTGAAAAAGTAAAAGGTTTGCAGTTCGTTTGCTGCAAAACTCCCCTTGGTCCTGATTTACCAACCTTCCTAAATTCTTGAGGTCTCTGTATCAGCTGTTCCTATGGAGTAGACACTTGAGGCAGCAATAAGAGCAGACACTTTTGTGATAGGATGCTGTTAATCAGAAAACAATTTTGGCTTTTTGGAAAAACCAAGTCCCTTGTGGTGTCAGTTGGGCAGCGGCTGCTGGGGGATGTGAACTGTAAGGTGAAACACTTGGGAATTGCTGCTGAATCTCTCAATCCTCCGACATGGCTCCAAGGAATTCAGTTTTAAGGGAGTAATGGTTTAGGAGTCTTTAAACCCAGAGCTTTTATACATACTGCAATATAATAAATTATAACTTACTTTGAAATATCTGATCAAATAATTGGTCATTACTTGCATTCGTCTTCTTGGTACTAGTAGGTAAATGCACATGAAAGATCCCACTGTTGCCATACAAAAGAAGCAGGAGCCGAATACTTGTTGAAAAAGAAATCAAATTGGTGGTTTAAGAACCACTGATCTGTAAAAATTAAATTTAAATTATATATATTAAAATGTGCATTTTTCACATTCAAGACATGAAAAACATATCTGGTACATTTCCAGTATCTGGCAGTTATTTGTATCATTAAACCTTGTAGGAACTTTCATCCAGGGAACATTAGGCCACATCCATTCTGGAAAAAAATCAGTTTTAACCCAGTAATGACTTTGTTAAATGCAGTGTACAATGCTCTTGCACAGAAATCCTCCTTTTATCCAAAGGTCTCAGAACTTGATAGCCCTGCCCATTAAAAAAGTAAACAAAACTTTAACCTTCCTTCAGAGATTCATCAGAAAGGTCAGTGCTCAGTTCCCTCCAATTTCCCAGGCTCAGCTGGGAGCTGATTAAAGCTGCCAGCTACAACTTGTCAGTTTTGTCAGAGACAACTTTATAAACCCTTTGTTATTCACTTTGCTATGTGTTATAAATATATTTATCTTCCTCTGTCAGGCGTGGACTGGACAGGTGCTAAAGGAGCAGTTAAGCTCCAACATTAATCTCTCTAACAATGTCATTACTTAGTAACTCAAACCAAAAAACATGGGCAGAATATTCAGGAACTTTCTCTAGTTCTCCTTACTCTTCTGACTGGAGTGGTTGGAGGAAAAATGTTTGTTATTCCAGGGGTTTCCAGCGGGTGTATGTCTGTAAAATCAGAATATGGGATGGGCTGTTATTTTGTATCTCTGGGGCAATGTTCCTGAGCTTTTTTGGTTGTATTTGGGAACCCAAATATTACCTGAAAGCATCTCTTTCACAATCTTTTTGTAGTTGCTGTGGCTTGCCAGGCATCTCCTACTGAACACAGGACAACATTCTTCAGCTACAGGTTTAGGCATAATACTGTTAATATTGGCATTTTCCAAATCAAGTAGAACTTGTGAGTAAAACCAGGCTGTATAAAGTTAATTTAGTCTAAGTAGACCTATTCAGCTGTTGAATGTCTTCAGTGAGATTCTGCCAACCTGGTTGTTTTTCCTCTGAGTTTGGCCTGAGTGTCTTTTTACTTACAGGGATACAGATACAGCAGTAAAAGGCCACATAATATGACCTGCAAAATGCAAGAGCAGCTCCAGAATGGATTGTGCAGTGCAGGTTTCTGTGGGAGCCCACACATCCCAGTGTCACCCTGACACTGCAGCTCTGAGCAGGGCTCACAGCAATCACTGAGGGCTGGCTGAGCACAAGCAGCAGTGAGCACAGACAATTGGCAGCGCTTCCTTAATCACAAGATATCAAACGTTATGTTTGTCAGAGCTTCTTTTGTACTGCCTTTGAGAAGGGAGAATTCCTGGTTAAGGGAGAAGGGCTCTTAATCTCCAGATGCCAGCATCTGGAAAAGAACTGGCTCAGTTTCACAGTGGTGTTCTTGATCTAGGCCAGGGGGTTGAGTTTAGGGGCTACAGTATGGCAGAATCTATTATAGAGAGTTGTGTGGTAAAGCATGCATTTTACTCCTCTAAATTAATTTCAAATCTTTGACGTCCTGAGAACTTTCTCAAGGAATTGAAACTACGTATTGCCTTTCTCTAATACTGATGAGTTTCAAACTGTGCCATGGATGTGAGTCTGGAACGGACAAAAAAGCAAAGTGCAGAGTGTGGCCCAGGTGGGCAGGTGTGGAGAAGTGGCAGAGGGTCACTTTTAGAATCTTCCATCCATTAATTTTCCGTTCCTGCTTTGCAGTCTAATGTGTTGTGACTGTGTGTTGCTTGTTCCTTTTATTTCTCAAGGGTCATGAACAAACAGCACCATTTTTGGATTTTCACAGCGTTTCTGGCAAATTCTCTGACTTTTGGACTTGACTGGAATATTATTTCAAACTTCAATAAATTGAACTGTGTGTTGATATGCAGCTCTTCCTCAGAGGCTTTATTGTGTTCTGCTCTCAGAGTTGGAAGACGTGTCTTTTGGTTATACTTAGCATCAGAGGCAATGTAAATTTAGTGGTTTAACAAATTCCCTCCTGGACTTTTCATCACCCAAACTGTGTCTGTAAGTTTGAACATGCTGTTCTCTCTCAGTCTGTTCAGGAATAGGATGAAGAAAGACAAACAGAGCATTTCTTCCGGGTCATGTCTGAGTGATAGTGTTAATGTGAACATGCTTCTAGTAGACTTTAGTTTCTAGTTATAATCAATACTTGACATATTTTTCCCATGATTAAATTAAAGCTGGGAAAGTGAGATTTCCCTGTGGAGAAAACAAGTGGCAGAAGAGTTCATTGGTGATCTGCACCTAATCGAAATAAGTGCTATAATTACCTCTACTCCCATTCATTTCTTTGTCCTTGCTCCCTCCCCCTGGTCTCGTGCCCAATAACTTTCTGGCTTATCACCCACATGAGAGAGAAGCAGTTCACACATGTGGACTTGCTTTTGCACTACTCTGCAGGATTCCTTGGGGGTAAGGTAAAAGAAAACTCTATTAGAGCTGTGTTTTTTCTGCATATATTTTGCAACAAAATGAAGAGGCACTGAGCATCCTTGGGGTTCCATGTCAGGATCCACACGGAGTGAGCATGTTTTCCTCATCAGGAAGGAGGACAGGCAGAGACTGGGCTCCCACCAGCACAGCCATGGGACCCTTCAGGCTCCTGGAAGGATATTTTTTTCCCTAGAGGTTGGATTGGCAGTTGGTGCTCTCTTTGCCTTATGTTCCTCAGTATTTCTGCTGAGGGTTGGATTTCACCCCACTGGGCTTGAGCAAGCTGTGGGATGTGGATGTTCACCACACAGCTGGGCTGACACCTGCAGAGGGGTCAGCTCCTCATGAATCCTCCTCCTGCACATCCACCCCTGACTGGGCATGGGGACTGTTGGTGTGAGGGACTGACTCACTTGGTTCTTTAGGGCACTTCCAGGAAAATGAAAACGGGAGTCAAAATAGCTTGAAGAAAGACATCAAGTAGAAAAATGTGACTGGAACCATTTAAAGAGTATTTTCTAGAAAATTATACTCAAGTCTTATCTTCCCCACACCAGCAGTTTGATTAGATTCTGAATGAGCCTTTTCAGAGTCCTCCTGGCAGGTCAGCCAGAACTCACCTGCCTCTGGGAGCCAGCTGTAGCCTTATTTCTTTGTTTCTAGGAATAGAACTCAGCAATTGCTCTACCATTAATGATTTCTGCATCCTGAGTCTTTTTCCCTGTGGCTTTTTGAAGGATTAACCATTGGAAACAAATTATTCTTTTATACCTCACTTTTTTTTTAAGGTTTCTTTTAGACCATGGAAATAATTAAACTGTTTTGAATCTGGAAAATTGATATATTAAATAAGTTGTCTGGGATTTTATTTTGAAATTAAACTTTCTTTGTGCACTGCTACTGAACTGGGAAAATCCTTTAACAGTACCTGACAAATACAGATGTTTACTCAGTTTTTCCTGTGAAAAGTATAAGAATGTCATAATTTCTGCTACATTCCTGAGGTACCTGGTAACAGACTGCAAGGTTATGTTCCCATGCAAACTGAAAATTATGGTGGCACTAAATTAAAATTAAGAACTCAATCTTCATGACATTAAGTCAGAGGCAGTCTAATGCTATCCTGCCTACAGTTATTTACAACCCAGATGTTTACAGAAAATGAACCAAGCTCTTTATTTTTATTTTTTTATGGAACTACTGTCTCCTCATTAAATCCCTCCTCGGCTCCGGCCCGCGTGGCTCTTTGAGGCAAACGTTGTTTATGACACATCTCCGAGCTGATTCAGAGCTGAGCAGAGAGAAACTGGGAATAATTCCACTGCAAAAACAAGCAATAGTTCAGGTGTTCAACTACCAAGGCGGAAAATTGCTGTGACAGTTATGATATTGTTCCATCTTTTTCTAAGACTTAAACATCATTTCCTTCCAAGGCGTTACCACTGCCGTGGTTCCCAGCACTCACCAGCCTGTCCTGTACTGGTCATTCTGGTCACACTGGTTGTGCTGGGCACTGAGCACAAGAACCCTCTGCAGGCTAGGCCAAAACATTTCTCTGAAAATTTCCACAGATTATTTACCAAGCAGGAGTTCCCCCTGTTGATTATGCTTGTACAACTTACACTGAAGCAAAATGCAAATAATAAAATACAGGGAGCAAGTTTATCAAGGTGATTTTCACTTTTATATACTGAATTAAGTGCATCCAGCTATTTCTTAATGAAATTCTCTTTAGCCTCTAATTAATATGAATGCAGAACCCAGAGGCCGTATTTCTATTTTGTAGATGTAAAGTTTTGGTGATAAAAGACAACTTGATGGGATTAAGAACAATTTGGTTACTTGAATGTTTGAATCTAGAATCCTTTGTAAATTTTGCCTTATGTATTATGTTATGGGGATTTCAGCTGGGAAGGCTGAGGTATCAGAGTTCTTGCCTGTTCCTTGCTTGCTAGAATAGCACTCCATGTTTAATCTGGGGGACTAATGAGCTTCTCAGTATCAGGGTGGATTTAATAGAGGAGGAACTGGATGACCTTGTGCACTGTAATAACAGCAGGAAATTTCATAAAATAAATACAAAGATCAACTAAAACTAACTAACAATGTGAATCTTTGCTGTAAGGTAGAGGCTCATCATTTGGATGTGATGGAGGAGAGAGATTGTGTTGCAGTCAGGGTTTCCAGGACTGATTCAATGAGGTATTTTTGCACAGAGATTGAAAAATGTCAGAACCTTTGTACAAGGCAGCGTTCCTACAAGGTAGCATGGGGATGGGAGAGCTCATGAGTGAACATAAGAATAAATCCTGCAGAAAGAAATAGAAACCTCTCTCATGTGAAAACTTGTTTATTCATGAACATCATAAAGGCCATAATTTTTGGAGCCCACTCACGGTGCCAAAAATGGCAGCACGAGGAGCAAAGTGGCCAAGAACAAGCATCAGATGTGAGGCTGTGTGATGTCATAGAATCATTCTGTCACTCAATGCCAATGATTTCCAGGGCTGATTGCAAGCAATCATTAATCACTTTGTATTGAGCAGCCAGCAGCTCCTTCACATCTGGGGCAAGATCAAGTGGCACCTATTCAGCCAATGTTCTGCTCTCAGCGATTTCACACGTTGTCTTTCAAAATAAACCAAAGTGCCAGAGATTATTATTTTTTCCCAGGAATTTAGATCATTGAAAACCTTAGTTTACTTCTAAAATCAGTGTTCCCCACTCACACTGACAAGAGTGTGCCAGTGAACAACAGGGAATGTCCTATGTGGAATTAATGGGGCTGCTATAAGAATATTGACAATAATATTGAATAATATTATGCTACTCTGTATGGTTATTTGAGAGAAGAGTGAGATCATATGACAGCTGTTCCTTTTTCACTCACCTGCATTGGAAAAGGCTGTTGCAAGTCAGGTGTATACTTAGATTATGGGATTAAAATAATCTCACCAGGGGCCAGTCACTATACATGGCTGATATAAAGCAAGAGCATTAGGATTTATATTTCCTAATTGTTATATATTTATTCTTGACAGCCAAAATGTCGTGGGAAATGAGGGCTAATTGACATGAAATATTAACCATGGAATCTGCCCTATAGTGTTAACACAATATATTTATTCCACCCTTCCTTTCTAGGTTCGAACCAGATTTATTAAACTGGGTCTGATGTTTCTGGTGAATCCTACAATGTTTCATAATAATGTAAAATTTCCCTTTGCCTTTCTCCAGTGCCTGACAATCCTGAGAAGTTACTTAGACATGTTACATCAAATTGGAATATTTTTAAATGTAAATTTTTCTCAGTAGCTGGGGTCTCAGGCAGTCAAAGTGAGGGGTAGCAAAGCATTGCATTTCTGTGAGTTAATGAAATACTTTGCCTTTTTGTAATCATTGTTCCCTAAGGATTGCAGTTTTTACTCTGAAATCCTGCTTAATCTCCACAGTTATTTATTTTGTCAGTACCTTCAATCGTGATGGTTTGCTGTCAATCATCCATTGTCAAAAGAGAAGTGAATTTCATAAAATATTCTGTAGGTGCTGTCCCAGAGCTGAGGAAGGATTTCCCTGCAGCCCTTGGTATTGTAAATGAGACAAAGCCCATGAATGACGTGGCTCATCTGCTCTAAGTGGCTCTGCAAGGCAGGAGAAAGTGGAGCTAAAGATAACTGATAATCCTAATGTCTTCTTAGAGTGTCCTAAACAATAGTCATTGATATAAACATGAATTGCAGTTATTACAGATTTCATTTTTTTATGGTACATAATTAGATAATTCTCCAAAGAACTTTTTATCACATGCATTTTCATTAATTAATATTAAATGTCATTAGCAGTCAACTCAGCTTGATCAAAGGAGGATAAGTTGCAGCAAGATTCTGAGAAATAATATACCATTTACTGATTATATTATTGATTTTCTGGTCTGAAGAATCCTCATTACAAGTGATCCAAAGTGGACCTCGCTGAGCCTGCTGGGGGTGCTTTGAACATGAGGAGTCACTGGCAGTTCTGAGCCTCCTGCTTGCATAAATCACTCCTGGGCCTGCTTGTGCATCTGTTTTCAAAGGTGATGCTTTAATGGACTCTGAAAGCTGCAAAAGTGTGTTCTATGTGGCTCCACATGAAAGAGAAAAGAGATTTGGGATTTTTTACTCCTGATTTTAATCATCCGGA
Organism: Rhipidura dahli; assembly: GCA_013399225.1. Lineage (NCBI taxonomy): Eukaryota > Metazoa > Chordata > Aves > Passeriformes > Rhipiduridae > Rhipidura > Rhipidura dahli. The sequence goes on along the minus strand of VXAC01006905.1, from coordinate 244,489 downwards.
AAAGATTTTAGATCTGTAGGCGGATACTTTTGAACAGTGGAAATAATGTGGCATAGTTGATTTTAATTAGTAGGCCAGCCTAAGACAGAATTTCCCAGAGCTCCCTATGGCTTTTTTTTTTTTTTTTAAAATGAGTTTTTAGTACTTTTTTCAAAGTTAATGATACATTCAGACTTTACAAATTTTAATTTCGAGTGAAGGCAAAAACTGAAAAAAATTCAAAAAACAAGCCACGTGGTGAATATTTGATTAGAACAAATGTGGATCTGAGCAACAGGAACAACCTCAGATGTGTCTTATGTAAGTTTAGTGCTTTCATAGGAAAATGAAAAGGAATTGAGATCAATGACATAATTATGAAATGTTACTCTTACCCTTAATTGCTTATACTTAAGAACATGAAAAGCCTAGATTTTAAAGTATGTGTCTGTGTATGTGATTAGCCTATTCGGTTGCATGAAATTTCAATATACTCTCAATTCATGATAATAAGGTGAGACATTACTAGTAAATATTTTGTTTAAATTGTGAAGTTTGAAAGTCTCTTAGAGCTAAACCACTGTCCAGATTTCCAGCTGGCCTTTTTGTGCCTGTTTTCATTGAGGTGTTAAAGGTTTGAGGGGGTCATTTTGACTAAATCCTTCAGAGGAGCAATTTACAGACAGATAAAAATCTCTGGCAGAGTATTTAAAAAAAATGAGAAGTTTACTGTATTTTTTTTTTAAAGCTTCAGTTTTTCTGGTTTTTAAGCTCTTAGAATAACATTCTAAAAACTTCTGACTGCTCTGGTTCCCACCTACTCATTCCTACTCCCACCTTCTGTTTGACTTCCTAGTTAGCAAATCAAAGAATTCAAACAGGCTGAGAAATGAATGTCTGAGCTGGTGGGTGGGCTCCAAGCTTAAACAAATAAACAGACAAGCAAAACACATCCTACCCCTGTACCCATTTGTGTCTATGCCTGCTTTGGCAGAGGATGAGGGGTTTCATTCCTCAGCAGATGAGGAAGACACGCTGTGGCATCTTTTCCGCTTGGTAGGAAATCCAAAGGATATTTCAAGGTGTATTAACAACACATTCCTCAAAAACCAGGGCAAGGAGCAGTTCAGGAGTTCTTTGAATAGCCCAGGTTATAAACCAGTAATCAATGATTTATTCAGGTATTTTGCTGCTGTGTTTTTCTATTTCCCCTGTGTCAGTTTTTTAATTGGACAGTGATTTCTCTGGCTCATACCCACCTGTTAAACACCTCCAGCTTTGTGTGGTCCAGCTATAACAGCAGCAAATCATGGAAAGTGTTGGGTTAGGAGGAGATGAGCTGGAGTTTCACTTCTCCATATCCAAAGAAAGGAATTCCATGAAAGGACGCAATGCCGTGGAAGTAGGAAGGAGGAGGAAGAGGTAGTAAGACACAAGAGTGGTGTGCAGCCTCCTGAGATTCTAATGAGTGGCCAGAAGAGAGTTTACAATCACCAGTCCTGCTTCCACTCAGACATTTTCATGCACAGAGACAACTGGTTTTGTTCTGTGGCAAAGGAGGGATCAATAAATTACACAATCTTGACCCTTTACCTGCAGCTCATGGCACTCCTGGAGTCCCAGCAGGCGCTGGAATTCATAGCTAAGAGCATAGAAAGTGCACAGGTTCCCTTGGAGACCAGCTGAATTGGGTTGAAGTTTAAATACATAGAGATACAATTGCCTGGAGTGAGTTCTGTGAAGGGGATGTGGCAAGTGACTGCTGATCTTGGGAAGAAGTTCCCATAGAATTCTGAGTGGAATTCTCCAGAGGGGTTTTGGACAGCAGTGTGTGAGATTGCAACACCTAGAAAATGATGGTCAGAAAAGTGGCTGAGGAGGGGAACAGAGCTCATAGCGTGTACCTAAAGAACTGGAGCAAGTGTAAGGAGGGGAATAATCTGTGGGGAACTTAGAAACCTTTCATTACTGCTGTGCTCCCCAAGGGAGACCAACATCAGCTCACAGTTACAAATGTAAGTTTTCCACAAGAGCGGTGCTAACAAAAACAAAAGCCTTAAGGCTTGTGCTTGTTTTTTCCAGCTGTGCTGAAGCTGGTATCTGATGGGAGAGGAGAGGAAAATGGGGGGCTGCCTTGTTTCCTGCCAGCCAGCCCCTCGTGTGTCCACTTTGTGGAGAGGAGATTTGGGTTTGGTTTTGTTTAGCAGGATAAGTGATGTTTGCTCAGAGAACCTTGACAGAGACTGATCTGTGTTCAGCTTACATTACACTAAGTTCAAAAATATATAAGCAACTTTTAAGCTCCAGTTTTTTGGCCTCTGCAGAGAAATTGATGAAGGGCTGGTAGTGAAGTGTTGCTCTTGAACATCTGAGAGCAGTGGAGCTGAGAACAAGCTATGGAGAGAGCTCACTAAGAGGACTCAGCAGATGGTACGTACATGATGTGAAAAGAACACAGAGAAAACTGTGCTTGTCTTACCTGGTAGAAAAAAACCTCAATTAGTGCATCTGAAAATGAAGGAGATGAAGTCCTAAAATTACCCCATAAACAATCTCTTTTATAATTTCCATTACCCTTTTTTCTCAAAGCAGTTAAAATAAGTTTTTTGTGACAAATTTAGGAAAAGGGGAAAGAGGAAGCCAAGGTAATTGCATGCACCAGTTGTTCAGGTCTGGTTTTGTCTGTAGTGGTTTTCCCAGCTCCCATTTTCCTGCCAGAAATCAGACTCTGGCTCTGACCTGAGTAGCTCCAGTGCCATCTGCATCAGACTGGGCTGGCACTTCCAAATTCTCCCCAGATTCAAAACTGGCACAGTGAACTCAATGGACTTCAGCCATTTACACCAGTAGAGACTTTGGCCCTTGCATCTTCTTTGCCTTTCTTCTACCTAAGATACTCCCTTGCAATCCCGCAGTTCTTTGTGGGTTTGCTCTTTCTGATGTATTTATGAGTGTTCCTCCCTTGACTTTTTGACAGGCATTTTGCACAGTGCCCTGTTACTGTAAGCCAGGTGCTTTTATCACTAATGAACAGTTTCCTGGAAAAAGAAAAAAAAGAAATAAACAATAGATAAAGTAGGTCATAGAGACAGCAGAGTCAGGAGCTTTGCATAGTGGTATAAAATTAAATAAGGCTGGGGTCATGTTCTCGTTTATCTCTCCAGTTACTGCTCTAACAGGGTCTGTGATTGTTCCTGGAAAGGTGGGGATATTTTGGAGGACTGTTTAGATCTGCTGGGAGTTTTGGACACAGTCTCTTTGTTTCTCTGCTCTGCACAGAGGAGAAAGCAGACACAGAACTGTAGGCCCTGGATATTATCAGAGAGCATTTGCAGCTGCTGCTGTTGCCCATCTCAACCCACTGAGACCCTCCTTGGTGAAGGTGCAGCTGCTGCCCTGAGACTGTTCAGGGGCCTCTGCGCTGGTGTAGCCTGAGGGCCCACCCTCAGTGCTGGCTGGTTGAGATACCAAGTTTAAGTCTGGATTGCAGGGACATTCTTCTTCTTGCAGAGGCCTTCCCCAGCCCAGATCCAGCCCTTGAGTGCCCTCACTCCTTGATTTACAGGGGAATCAAGCAGAGATTGCAAAGATCTTCTTCACACACCTTCTCCATGGCATCAGCTTTGTGTCTTAGAGAAGGGCACATCTGTTCAGCCTCTTTTCTGTGTTGGATACCTGAATATGGGAGTTAATAGCCAGGCACCTGAGTAACCAGCCTGATTCTCAGACAGAGATTTGTGCATGCTCTGAAAATCAGATAAATTTTGTGGACCTGTAACTTGAGGCTTTGATGAACCAAATATCAATCCTCCAGTACTGACAGTGTTCCAGATGTGTCTGTAAGAAACACAGGAAAGCACAAAGGATTATTGCAGCTTCTGAGGAAACCTCTTGTATTTCAAGTAAAATTGGCAGTTTTTACATGACCACTCTAATTCTTAAGCCATTAGAAATCTAAAAATTGATTGAACATTTATCTTACATTTAGCAGACATCCACAAAAGAAGTTATGTTCTCTCTGGGCTATCAATGTCTTTAATAGCTATGAAATTAAAAACTCTTAGTTTAAGTTTTCAAGAGGCTGAAAGGAGAATAGAATGCATGAAGAGGAAACCTGCATGCTGCTGTAACAGGGAATGCCAGGGAGGATAAAGTTCTGGGAAAAGCCCCAGGAGAACAGCTGAGGATAATGTGCTGTTGGACCAGTGGGGTCAGTAAAGGTGGAGAAGCAGAGGCAGCAAACATAATTTCCTTACTGCCTGGGGAAGATACTGAAGATAAAAAGCTTTGCCCTGTCTGCAGCATTTTTAAAAAATAAATGTTTACTTTCAGTGCTTGTTTTATTCCAGTGTTTGGTTTTGTTTTATTTGGATTGGTACCTCAAAAGTCCAAAGAATTCACCAACTTTAAAGCCAAATTGGAAAAACTTTATCTGGGTTCTCAGTGCAGCTCCAAGGCTTGCAAATCAGCTTTCTCCCATAAATACTGCACTGTTTCTGGAAAGAAAAGAGATGGGTCTTTAAATGAAATATGAGCTGTAGCATTGGGATGTGATGGTACTGCTGTAGATCAACAGCCGTCAATCTGTGTTACTTAATTTGTCCCTGGCTCAGCTGTTCACTGTACTTGGGACTTTTTTGCTGTTTGTTTCATTTTATTTTCCTCTGAGATAAATGAAGACAAAAAGGGTCAATTGTTCTTGACAAATAGAAGTCATTTTTAAGAATATATAACCATAAAGGATATTTTACATTTTCAAACTGCTTATTTTTTCTTCTGACTTTCACAGCACTTTCACAGATCACAGTTAATTTATTTCACTGTGTGTCTGTTGAACATCCTTTTATTTTATTGTTTGTTACTCTCATTTTCAGGTCAACTCTATGTGCACTCTTTAAATGCTGTAAAAAATTCTGTTGGAATAAACAGCTGAGGGTTTTTAACTAAATATTTAGAAACATTATTCCTCATCTGGGCATGGCTGTAACACTTGGGTTGCTTTATTTATCCTGGGTGTTCTGGGGATTCGAGGCCTTTGTTTCTCTAAATGTCTAAGGAAGCATATGCTGTAATTGTTTGCCATCTTGCACATGGGTTGGGTGGGTGGCTGTGTGTGAGCCCAATTCAAGCTCATTTGGCTTCTCAGAGATGAGCCTTTTGCTGAGTGTCAGCCAGTTTCTCTCCTGATGGAATGTCTGTGGAGGCATCTCTGAAAATGCATGGGACGGGGAATATAAATACACTGTTCAATCAGGAGCCAGTGTGACTCCCACACAGTTTCCAGCAGCTTTAACATTCCACTAAGTGAGAGCTCTGGGAGCAGGGGAGGGGGCACTGAGCCTGGCCCCCTCCTTGGCCATCCCTGTGGCGGCGCTCAGGTGGAGGGAGCAGCCAAAGGCACAAAGTGCCTCTTCCTGACTTTGCTTGTTTACAGTGTTTTAATGGAGAGGCTTCAGAGAAAGCTGCCCCAGGAGAGTCTCCCAGCCTGCAGGACGTTGTCTGTATTGAAATCCTTCAGGGACCAGGATTTTGCCTTCATAGCCTTCCAGAACCAAGATGCTTTGGGCAGAAGGTGCCAGTGGAATGTCAGCCATGCCCCTGCTCTGACTGGCAGGGCTTAGAAGAGCAGCTCAGGCTTAGACACCACCAGGAACACAAACGTTTCAGTGGGTTTGAGTTTGGATTAATAACTTCAAGAGCCAAATGTTCAAAGGGCTGGCTTCCAGTTTTACACTGGTAGTCGAGTACAAGTACAAAATTATGGGCAGAAAATCAGAGAAAATCTTTTTCCAAGTTGACCTTTCTGAAAAGGAGCCAGCAATTTTGTGGATTTGGGCACTGGTTCAGCAATGTTTTTAGGTGTTGTTAATGCAATGTTTTTATTATATTTTTGCTGGACTATTGATTAACTGTTCAATTATTTAAGAAAAATAAGTTTTGTATTGTAGTGAATAATAGCTTTTTGGATGGGTAGTTGTGCTTTGCACAAGTGTTCACGGAGTTTGTGTAAGAACTGACAAAATCAAGTCTGTCCCTCTTTGTATGTTGTGATAATTTCATGGAGTGGATGGGGAATGCCAAATGTGTTTGCACATTGCTGCTTCAGTGTATTAACACTTTTCAGTTTGTAACAAGCTTATTTTCAAAGCACCTGGCAGGTTGGCCAATCCTCTTCCCCTGGGGAGGATACTGAGACTATGAGAATTTGCATGTCCTTAATTCCACCTGAAGTTCCAGAGCACAGTGCGTGTGTGTGTGTCTGTGTCTGTGGGCTCAGATGGAAAACACTGGATGCAGAACTTGGGGGGAATTTGAGCCAGCTCAGTCCAGCCCACTTTGCTAAGCCAGTGCCAGGCCTGAAATCTTTGCCAGTGTGATTTAAACAGAGGCCCAGACACATCCCCCAGTCTTTGTCTTGATAAACACTTCATTAGCCATAACTGAAGTAATTGCCCAGATTCCTTGCCTAGTGTCACATCTCCATAGAATTTTGACCCAGTTTTCCTCTGAGAGCACTGAAGGAACAACCCTGAGCTTCCAAAAATAACATTTGATAGATCAAGAAGCACTCAGTTCATTATTTATTCTCGCTTAGCTGTGGCCAAGCTCCTGATGACTCCAGAAGTCAGCTCACAGAGTGTTAGCACCAAAGCAGATCTTCAGACATCATAAGTTATCCCTGGAACTGTAACAATGTTCACTGTAATAATTACAAATCACACTGATGTATTTTAGAGCTTAGAAATTTAAAGCAATTTAAGAGTTCTGGATGTTCAGATCCCATTGAAATCAGCCCCTCACCCAATTTTGGAAAACTGAGCAACTGTGGTTCAGAGAATATAAGGGAGAGTCATGAGGGCACTCCAGCATTTATGACCCAGGTTTATTCAGGCTTTAAAATAGAGCCTCTAAAATGAGATATTGGAAAATGGAATTGGTTCCTTTGTTGGTATTGAACAGCACCCACTTCAGGGGATGATGGCTGCTGAGCCAGAGGTGCAGAGGTGCTGGCTGCTGAGACTGAGCACACAGGACTCAGGATGCAGCTCTTCATATTTTTCCTTGATGCCTGCTCCATAAATGGTGAAAATCTCAGACTTTTGCTTTTATTCTATCATTTCCCAAGTCATGTTAATTACATGTTAATTCTTGTCTCCTGTCTCCTGCATTAATTGTGCAAGGTGCCAGTGGAGGTACAGCGCAGCCCAGGGCACAGTCTGCTGTTTCTGCTACTTCTTCCATCACTTGAATTTCTCTGTGCTCAGATGATAAGAATCATATTGTCAGGGCTTTTGTATTCAGTACCTGATCCTTCCTGGAAGTGTTTATCTGTTTAAAACAGCTTTAAATTTTCATTAAAAAACAAACAAAACCACAACCTGTCACTGGCAATATTTCTGTTGGTCATGACAACAACTTTTAGAGGTGACTGGTGGGGTTGAATGGATTTGTTCTTGACTGGCCAGATTAAAACAAGCTGTTCTGAGCAGGTATCCTGAGCTCTGAGAATCATCCTGTCCTTTCATGGTATCTCAAGTTATTAATCATAAATGGAGGCATCCAAAAAACCCTGATCAGTTTCGAAACTCATGGCCTCATTTAGCTTTCATAACAGCTTGTTTCAAACAAAATCTGATGTGGAGCCAAATGAAGTGTGTGTTTAAATGATCCCTTGCCTAAACTATCAGGAAAATTTCAGATGGGATGAGAAGAAGGAATGCCACCAAGGGCAGCTTGTTGGAAGCTTGCTACTACTTAGAGACTAAAATAGTGCAATCAGCAAACACTCCGTCACTTTAATGCTTCGCCAGTGAAATCCAACTTTTTGTTTCCTGGTTTAACTACTCTCTTGCATTTTCCTCAATCACTCTCTCACAAATACTAGGATTCATTTTAATTTTGGCACACCTCATTTTCTTATTTGGTAGAAACTAGAGTTAAGAACAGAATTATTTTTCTTGATAAATATAATTCGTTTATGAAAAATCAGCATGGTTTTGTAAAGGCTTCTGGTGCAAGCTCTTTGAAGCAAACATGTGCATCAAAAAGGTGCAGTTAGATCTCCAGAAGGCTTTTGCAAGGTTCTGCATCAAACTTCATGAAAGAAACTGGACTTTATTGTTAGGATATTAAAGAAGGAAAAGACTGTATGGGAACAAAATTAGGTAGGAAATGGCAGAAAATAAATTTCTGGAAGTTGGGAGGGTGTAAGAGGGATCTGTTATATCCCCCATGTTGTTCCACTCTTTCTGAGTCCTCTGCTCTCACCTGAAAGCAAGATAGTGGTATTGGTCTGAAATAGCACAATTATGTAGTGTTATCTAGTTATTTAGAATGTCTTGTCTCATATCTGCCTTGGATTGTTTCCATGTCCCCAAACACATTTCCTCTGACCCAGTTTTCTGGTTTTCCTGTTCACTTATAGGGCCAAGCAACTCCCCAAGAGCTTTCTCCTGCTCTCCTGTTCATGTGCCGTGTGTCTCCATGTGCTGGGGACCTGTAAAAACAGGATCCACTGGGAATTCTTAGCACTTTAAGGTAAGACTTTTAAGCATGGCTCTTTGCTAAATGCATCACTTGGAAATTTGTGGGAAAAATTCAGCCTAGGTTAACTGACCACATAAACATTTAGACATTAGTATCTTCAAAAGTACATAAGGATTTAAGAATGTTGTGTGCTAGTGAAAGACACCTCTGCTTACAGCTAGACACAAAATTAGGGGTTTTTTTGCTTGGTTTAGCTCTTACTTCATCCCAAATTGAGAGAAAAACATTCAATTTAGGACTCTGTCATGGACTGGAAACTCTGTTTGAATTTCATGTCAAAGTCATGTTATGAAATATTTTATGACAGGGATGTCAAAATGAAATGTTTCACCACTTCTGGCCCTGAACAGGAAAGTCTCTAATGGTAATTTTTAGTTAGATTTTCTAGCCTGTCAGCCAAGAAAGCAGAGGAGAAATTGAACCTGTGGTTTTGGGTTTCTTTTTTTTCCCTCAGCCACTTAAAGTACACAATGGTCTTTTTTCACAAGAATGTTACCAAAACCAGGTCCTCTACACCTAGAAAAAGCTTTATGGGATATTTATTTCACCCAGCAAGGATTCTTTGAGGTCTTACTCTCTTTGCAGGTGGGTCCTACCCTTGGGGGGTACTGTTGCACAAACTGCAGGAGAATATCAGACCTGCTTTTTCCACACTCTCATGTTCATCCACTTTAAAGGATCATCTGCATCTCGTGGTCTCTTTGCAAACCCCAGCACTGTTTCCTCAAAGAAGGTTTTTGTACAGACACTCCAAAGACAAATAAAATAATGATTTGCCACCTGCTAGTTTTTCTGTAGCTAAGATTGGGAGCTTTCCTTTCTTTTGTGATGGGAACCACTGACTTGTATCAATACTGTAAGTGAAATAGTGGAATTTTTCAGAAAGGAGGAAGATATGAGAAAATGGCCTAATCAGCATCAGGTACTTAATCAGTTATAATTAACAGAGTGAGACACTTGTGAAAAACCACCAGGTTGTCCTTTGGATTGAAAGACACTTGCCAAATTTTACCTAAATTGACTTATTTCACTCCCAGAAAGAAAAATCAGGCCTGGAGAGAAAAAAGAGTTAAGAGTCCATGGAGGGATTGCCCAGAGAAACTTTGTGTCATTTATTTTGGTGTTCAGCTCCCAGGGCTGCCTGTTCTGGGAGAGTGGCAGACACTGGAAATGTTTGTGTAATTTGGCTGTAGCTCTAATGAAGCTACAGGCACTGTTCCCCTCAGGGCTGGTGCTGCCTCCATGGAGAGTCTGTCCCAAACACTGAATTCAAGGCAGGAATTTCCTATGTGCTGTGGTGAGCAGTGAAAGCTGAAAGCCCAGTGTTAGATGCCATTATTGGGGTTTTTTTTGATGTTGGTTTTTAATATATGTGCTCCTATTTTTAGAGTTTTATTCTGACTCCTGTAATAGCAACCATTCCATTTTGGTGTGAGGGCTTTTCTATTAACAGTGATCAAAGTGAAATATTTCATTTGAGTTACAAAAAGAGACACTTGAGATGAATGAGGTTCTGCTGGATTTGGGGAGTTGGATGGTTCTGATCTTTAATCTGACTTACAAAGTTAGGAAATTATTGGCACAAAACAGCTCCTTTAAAAACAGATAATAAAATAACATTAGCATTAAAAGTTTAGAAGACTATTTGGCACTCCTTTCTAATACACTGCAGAGAAATATTCTGTGTGCTATTAGGGCTTATAAATAATTCTCTGACACTTGTTTGGTTTAAAAACTAAACTGAGGCATCATTTTCTTAAGAACAAATTGAGGTCTCTGAGAACTACAGAATTCAAATATGGGGCTGCTTTAGACCTCATTCTCTTTAGAGTGAGTGAGGCAGCAGGGCTCTATTCTCATTTATTTTTATTTTTTAGGGAGTACTTTAATATAAAGGATATATAAAATTCAATATAAAGAATGGGTAATTTTCAGCAAGAATGAGGGATCTTCAGAGCCTCTTTCTTAGCATCTGGTGTATTCTAAGCAAATCTTTCTTGAAAGTTTGCTTTCTCCTGAACTCAAGGGCACTGGCTTCAGTCGGTACTGAAGGAGAAGAAATTGGAGTGGGGGAGAAGTTTGATTGCTACCTTGAATTAATTATTATTTGCCTTTCAGTTTCTGATAACTGATGGGAAGCAAATGCAGGCAATAAATTACTGGTTTAAAGTCAGGTTGCCTTTCTGCCTATAACTAATGTAGCACAGACCCAGGCTGTTGATGCTCTCCAGGAGTTAACAAACTGAGCACAGAGCTATGTTTACATCCATCCCTCTCTGAAGATGTGCATTTCCTGGAGCAGGTTTGCCTTGCTCCTGCTTTCACCACATCTGACCATGAGAAGGAGCTTTCCTTTAGCCCCATTTGCTCAGCCCTGCACTGTACTAAAGTTCCAGAGGTTGCAGAAGGAGGGTAAATTACAACCTGGAAATACAGTGCCAAGGAAAACCTGTCCCCTGTGCTTTGGCATTACTGCAGTGCTGCCCAGTGTCACAGTTAAAGGCATTTTTGGGAAGGATTTGTGTTAAAGGGCTGCCAGTTTGTGGAGCCTCATCCTCGGGTGGTTCACATCCATCGGTCCCTGCTGTGCTCAGGGGAAGTTCAGCTCTGCTCTCCCACAGCTCTGACTGTTCGAACACTGGGACTTTTGGCAGCCCAGCCCTTGCAGACACTTTTCCTCCATGGAGAAGCTGTGCCTAGGACAAGGATAGGCAATGGCTTTGCCATAAATATGCCCCTGCCTCGTCAGCCCTCTGGATTCCCAGACTAAGCTTTTGCATTGTTGCTGTGGGACTTTGGGAAAGCCCACAGGTAAAAAATGTCACTCCTTGACTTAAATCCATTTCATGAGGAACATTAGCATTAAATCATGTTAATTAACATTAATAGGACTTACATGGCTTAAGACCTATCTTTGGGTTTAGCAGAGCCCTAGGAATAATTTAAAAGATGAGCTATTGCTCCCATTGGGATTTTGACTTGAATTCACTAAAGGCAATGGGTGTCCTTGAACTGGCTAAGAAGGCTTTGGGTCAGAAGGCAATTTCTGAGCAGTTTTCCTGGTTCTTCATTCTGCTTTGTGATGGCTTCTTTATGCTGGGCTGTATATCAGGGCCCTGCAGAGCAAACCTCTTACCATCCCTTTGCTGTTCTGGACCCTGAGGCAATGAGCCATGTGTTTTTTGATGATCATATGAAGATTCAATCTATTTTTAGGGCAATCTTGTTGCCAGGAATAATTTCTAGGACTTCTGATTTGAATGGTGAATTATGTGTCCGTGTAAATGCCTGAAATGGGTATTAAAAAATACTTTTTACTGACTTAATGTTTTACAGATTAACACCTCTAATGCTGTTACAAAAAAAGCAATTTTATTTTCTGTCTATTTTGAATTTTTGACTGGTATTGTTGGAGACTTCTAGGCCAACACCATAGCTTTGGTTTCAAAGTCCCAAGCCAGTGTAAGTCAGTACATTTAATAGATGAACAGTAAGGTGATGAAGAGACCACACCCAGTGAATTTTGTACAACCTTTTTCCAGCTTCAGTGCAAATGTTTTTATTTCATGTTCAGTGTTCTGTGTGATGTGCCCCAGAGCATTGACCTCTGTAATTCTCAGTGATTCCCCACCCAAGGCTTGAGGAGTGCATTGATTTTCCTTCCATCATGCAATAAGCATGAGTCTGACATCCAGCCCATATTGACACCTGTAAACCCCATTTAAATAAATCGAAGGGGGCATTTGGGTATTCTCCCATTTGACTGTAGGTTGATTGAAGAATAGATTGCTTCAATACCTCAGTGATTTATTTGTCAGTACAGACAGCCTGTCATAAAAATAATCAGTATCAGAAATGTTCTCTGGAAGAATCATTGGGGCTATCAATATCTTAGGTGGCTTAATCATCAAATTCATTGGTTTTATTAGGATTAAATGTATAAATTCCTTTTAGAATGGATTTGAACTTTTAAAGAATTTTACTGTTTAGTAGATTGCTTTTTCAAGTATTTTAGTTTCTGAATAGCTCCGCAGTATTTGGATTTACACAAAGGCAAGAAGAAAAAGTCCTGGAAGGATATTTTCTTCAAAATTGTCTTTAATGGATCTACTTTCTTCTCTTTACCTAGGTACAACAATGGTGGCACATGAGCTGTTCCAGTGGATTCTGAGAGGGCTTTCTCTGACTGTTGTGCTCAAAACTACCCTGACCCTAAATCCAGATGATCCAAATGTTTGTAGTCACTGGGAAAGGTAATACGTAACCTTCCAATTCTCTTTTTTTTTACTATCCATTTCAGATTTTTACATTTATTAAGCAAGCTGAGAGACTTAATTTGCTAAATACCACCCTTTTTCAGAAAAAGGCACAGATATGCTTTACAAAAATAGTACTTTTGAATGCCTTGGAGGGTTTGGATCATCACAAGGAATCTGTTCTAAAGCTACAGCTGTTGACCACATGCCCCTGTGCTGTTTGGGAAGCTCCTCCAGAGTCTGAGCAACAGGAGTGCACTGAAGTGTTTGCATTTATCATGGAGAGACCTACAGAAATGATGGCCTTGTTCTGTCCTGCTTTGTTCTGGTTGCTGTCCAGCAAGAAAGTTTGAAGCCCTTCCTGCTGCAGCATCGAGGCTGTTTTTGTCTGACCTGAACTTTGGGGCTCTTCCTGCCAAATTCGTGTTGGCATCAGAGAGTGAATGAAAGCACTGAACATGAAAGGCCCTGGAATTTCTTGTTCTCTCTATTGTTCCAATGTCCTGGTCCTGAAAGTGGATCTGAGCAGGCCAGTTCCTGTGAGCACAGAGAAACCCACAGCCTTTGATGGGGTTCACACTCACGCTGGGGCTGTTTGCCGAGGCTAAAGGTCCTGTACTTCTCAGTTCAACTTGCTAAATTTCCAGTTCTGTTCTCTACTCAATTCCACACAAATCTGAATTGCTGTACACTTCAGCAAAATAAACCCCTTAACAAAGGTAAAAATAGAATCATGTTTTAATGACTATGCTTTGAAGCCTTAATTGGAGAATTAACTGTTTGTAGATAATGCAACAGCAAAGCAAAGACTGTACAGGAAAAGGATTTTGCAGTCTGCATGCTGGAAGTGCATTCAGAGCACAGGAATAAAATATTGATTTTGTCTGAAGAAAGTCAGCAACCTAGAGACCCAATCAAGGAGAAACAAAAATTAAATACCAAAATTGATTGGTTGTACTGACCAAGATGACTTTGTTAGTTAGATGTTAATAAATCAAAGGGAAAAGATTGTTAGGGCTATTGCTGGATAATAAATGGGCTCGTAAAATAATAATTTAGATTTGCAAGTGTTACTGTCTTACATTAATAATGAGCGATGTAAATATTTTATATTTTGGCATTAGCAGAAGTAAAAACATTATTGTCTAACCCAGCAAACAGTGACAGAGGGCAAAGCAACATCCAGGGGAATCTTGGCTTGTCTAGAAGGGACCGACAAGCAGGGCAGGAACAGTCCAATCTTCGATTTCAAGCCAGTCAGACCTTCCAAGCAAATATCTTGGTATTACCTTGTGGGTGCAATCTCCCAGGGCTTAATCACATCAGCAGTCCTGCTGATGAGAGGGAAATCAGCTGCAGAATTAAGACAATCAATATAACGAGTGACCTAAAGGATATAACTCCTGGGTCTTGACCTGCCTGATGATTTGAGTGTTAATCTCCAAACTTACTGTAGATCTGATAAAGAGGGGCCTGTGTCCAGATCCGAACCTGAAACAGGAATCTCTTGAGCAGTGCACACACCTGGAATGATCTGGCATGACTGACCCCAACATGAGATTTGGGTTCCCGTATCACATGAAAGGCCCAAACAGTAATGAACATAGAACCTGTTGCATGACTATGAAGTGTTTTGGGAAGGAGATTGTTGAATTCTTGCTATCGCTGGAACTCTGTGATTTCTCATCAAATTGACCAGTTTTTATCCATATCCATTCACCCTTTCACCTTCTAAAATACCACAAATTTTAATAACATTTGGTGTTTTTCCCAAGGGGAGTGGTTTATTGCTCATAAACCACTCTGATATCTCTATGCCTAAATCAGTCATGGAGCTAAAGTTAGAAGCATTTCCAAACTTTTCAGGAAGAGCTGTAGCTGAAGGAAGCCCTTTTCTGCTCTTTGATAAAGTTTCTAAGATTCTTGATGTAAATACGTTTCACACTGGAGTTCCATAAACAGCAAATACAGGGAACTGAAGCTTTTCATATGGCACTAAACAGCCTCTCACTTCCTTCCTTGTCCACTCCCAGCTACGCTGTGACTGTGCAGGAATCTTACGCCCATCCTTTTGACCAGATCTATTACACACGATGCACAGACATCCTCAACTGGTTCAAGTGCACCAGGCACAGGTAAGAGCTGATCCTCAGACATCTCAGAATCATTCTGCCTTTTTAAATCCTCAAACAGCTCTTGTTTATCCAAATGTTCGTGGTGCTCCAATATAGATGCACACAAAGATGTGGTTTAGGACAGGGTGTTTGGAATTACAAGGCATTGATGAAAGTACTGAGATTTTAGCCTGAGGTTTGAGTGAGACCAGTGATATTCAGTCCCTCATGGGGCCATCCAGGAGAATGTATCCTTCCACTGGCCCTGCCATGGGACTGGAAGTGTTTATTCCCTGACCAGACCTGACCAACTCTCTTTTCCAAGTGGTTGCTGCATGTCCAGGTTTGTAAAAGGAAGTCCATGCACCCCTTAAATTGTGAAGACTCGGGCATTTGAGGGTTAATGATAATTAGAAATGGATCTGTGTTAGAATTAGTGCACCCAAATCTGCACTGAAAATCAGATAAAATGAAGACGGGTACATTTCCAGCACTGAACGGAAAATGGTACCAAAGGGTTAATTTTTCACAGCCTGCAAGTTATTGCTGTTATATTCATTCTGATTCCAAAGTATCCTAATAAATATCCACTAATATTCACAATCTTTCAAGGGGATTTTAGAAGCCAACTGGTATCTTAACTGTCCTGCACTCAGTTGCAAATAGGCTTCATCAGCACCATCCCAGTGTGAGTGTTGGACTTGGCTTTTTGGCTCCCGTGTTACAATGTTTGGAAGTGAACAGAGCTGCAGAGCTTTCTGGAATATTGTATAGATTGGAATGCAGCAGAGTAAATTCGATCAGTTTATCTAACATGAGGGACAATAGGTTTTGTTCAATTTAGGTAATTTCCATAAACTAGCAAAGCTGTTCTGAAGTGTTTGCTGTTAAACATGAAGTTAAATATTACCTTTGTGATGCGGTATCCTTGCTAATGCTATGAGTAAGTGTAGGAGTGCTACAGAATGCTAAACACCTTTTAATTTCTACAGTATTGTGGTGGGGAAAACAGGCTTTAAATACTGAACTGGGACCATGTCATCACTGTGCAAGTTATGAGTGCCTTGGAAGGGTTAGCAAGCAGGAACAAATCCCTTGGGGTTAACTTCTCAAGTTGTGTATTGAGAGCAGTTCCCATTGTGGGAGTTTTTGTGTAGCAGCTGACACAGTGGTCTCTGCAGAAGATTCTGTTCCTTCCATTGATGAGAGCTGACCTTGCTGATGTGCAAAAATAAACCGTTTATTCTTGAAGAAACTCCTTGCCCTTGCAATAGGACTGGGAAGACGTTTTAAGACAGCAGCTGCCCCAGGAAGAGCTCCAGTGACTGACTGTCACAAGCACTGTGTTTATAACACAAGTCATATTTCAAGCTTCAAAACAAGTATCGATTTCTTCCTTATTGTGGCTTTTATTATCAAAAGCTTTCATGCATTTAAAAATAATTATTGAATGCTACCCTTATTATAATTTAACACAAATATCATTCCAGCAGGAAGCATTGATTTTCAATAGTGTCCAATGGTTTTATGTCTTGTGGTGCAGGATCAGCTACAAAACCGCCTATCGCAGGGGGCTGCGCACGATGTACCGGCGACGTTCCCAGTGCTGCCCCGGCTACTACGAGAGTGGGGACTACTGCATACGTAAGTACACGTGGCACAGTGCACTATTCAAAGTAGTTCTTGGAGCAGCTGTAGATAAAGACATGTTGCATTAGGGTTGATTTTCAGAGCTTTCAGCTCACACTGATTTGCAGGCAGAAATGCAGGTACAGAATATTTTGGGTCGTTTCAGGTACATGCATCTCAAGTAAGTAAGTAAAATTTGGCTGAACTCATTGGGGAGGAAGTTAATGAGGTTCCTTAGTGCTTTCTTGAATCAGAGCTTACTTTGGGGAGTAATTAATGCAAGTATTCACCAATGTTAAGGAATTAGGGGAACTGAGAACACTCAGGAATAAACTATCATGTAATTTTAAGCAGCAGTGTAAAGTTTCTGCCTCTTACCTTTGGCAGTTATTACTTCAAGAGTTAAATGAGTTAAAATCTCTTTTTTTTCCCCAATGGTTCCTGTCAACAATTTAACTTTGTAAAGCTTCTCAAATGTCAGAAGAACTTTCTCCCAACTGCACTGTATAAATAAATACAGAGCTCTGGAGGGTTTTAGGTCTATATGAGGGGGGACAAAAATCAAAATGGGTCTTTCAGCAATGCCTGAGAGCTTTGTTAATTAAAAATATCCTGTACATTAGTGTCACTTGTTTTCAGTATTGCAGCTTTCTAAGTGTTCTGCATGTGCTCAAAAGGAGAGTGGAGCTGGGATCTCTTGTCTAGGTCTTGTGTCATGTGATTATGACACAAGAAAAACAAAAAGAGGTTTTGATCATTATCAGAATCCAAATTTTATTAACAGGTTTAGAATGCCACAGAATAAATGTGAAAATGATACAATTATGCAGCTAACTTCAAATATCTTGACCCTGTGCTTTACAGCTATTTCTTTCTAGCTCTGTTGATGTTTTTATCTGTGTGGACTCATATTGTAATACATGAGCAGCTGAAAACCCTGAATGGACCCTGATCTCATTTTCAATGACTTTTACGCCAAACAGTTACATTAAAGGGGCTTTGGACTGTGAAAAATCACCAGCCCTTTGAGATAAGGCATTAGAATTATTTTACAGAACGTGTAATAATTTGATCCCTTGAAGTGCAAAATGCTGTTAGTCAAGTCCTGAAAAACATTTATTTCAACCTATTGTCTTTGCTGGAATCCTTCCTATGGTAAGTATGTACCTACCTTCAAATATCTCAGGTTGCCAGTACCATGTCAGCAGTTGTTCCACATACTTTTATTACAGTCTTGGATTTCATGACTCAGAATCCTGCCTGGCACAGAGCATATTTATTATCTCTTTTCTTCCTGTAATCTATTGATTCTTTTTTTTTTTTTTAATTGCCATACTGTTGCAACAATAACTCTCTCCAGACTTTCTGATTCTTTGAGGATATTAACATTTGTTTTGAAGTGTTTTGTGGGTTTTTTTTATTAGTATTAATACTCACTGTTCTGTTGCTGCCAGGCAAATTTTATCTTTCTGTGGTGGAGAAAGAACAGCATACACTGAAATTTTGCTAATGCAGAGCAAGCAGCAGGTATCTGGTCAAACCAAAAGGCTAGTGTTTGACACAGAGCAGAGAGCAGATAACAGTTACACTCTCTCTGCTGTTTACATGTGCAGGAGTCAGGTTCTTGTATTTCATTATCAGCCTGATGTGTGCTCAGGGACATCTGCTGTCCATCCTTCCCGGAGACCGGAGCAGCAACAGCAGCCGAGAGGGAAATGATGTCAGGGAAGAAGTTCTCCATCATGATGGATCCCAGATGCTTGGACTTACTGTTTGCTACCAAAAGTAGCCACATAGCAAAAAAAAAAAACCCCAAAGCCAAACAGAAAACCTCCTTGAAATTCTCTGAACCCTCAAGCAACAGTTTGGAGGCACAGTATTTAGCTAATGGGATCCTTTTCATGTCACTCCTTTTGTTTGTAACACATCAAGCCCTGATCCCATTTGTTTTGTTTTGTTTTGTTTTGTTTTTTCACAATATGTTCCTGTGCCAACAAGCAAATTCTCTCATTCATCATTCTTTGCAGTCAGCAGTGAATTCCATTTTCATTCCTGGAGGCACTTCTCTGCTTTTGCCTTTTCCCATCTCTTTTCTTACTTCTCTTTAAACTGGTATTTTTTTGCTGTTTCCTAACAAGGCAGTCCAGTACTCCTGTCCCACATTCCTCTAGATACATTCAGTGCTACTCCTCTAAGGACAGCTGCTCCAAGAGTGGTCAGGACACAAAATTCCACTTTCCTGAGCTGTACCTGGCAGGAAGGGAGGGAAGCTCCAGCCCTGCAGAGACGGTTCTCCCTGCTCAGCCAGCCCTTTAAAATCTATTCCATTAGCAATCATGGAACCACTACAACATGGGGAGGAGGGATACATCCTGCAGTGAGTCTGATGATCAGAAGAAAGTTTGATTAAAAAACAGTGTGTAGATTAAAGGCTAATTGGTTCTTCTTTCATTAATAGCAGTCTTTATTTCTTGCAAAAGTTAAATAGCTTTGTAATTAACAGTGACATGTTTAGACTAGAGAGGGCTGAGTTTAAATCTCTATTAATGACTGTTTCTTGGATTTTAAAGCAGAAGTGAAGGCTTTCAGCTACTGTTTTGATCTTTTCCCTTCTCTTTTACTAACTTTTAAAGGAATGTCAGATAGAGGGTTTTATCTTTGTCCTCCTGTTGGCTTACTAAAGAGATTAAGTCTAATAACATCTACCCTCAATTCTAAATAATCATGTTGATCCAGAGCTTCTTGCTCTGCCACTTCTCTGGTGTCTTCTCTGCCTTTTTGGCATCTGTCTGTGCTTGCTCCATGAAATGTGGAATTCAGGCACAAGGTCCAATAATTTAAGTGGCTGCCTGGTAAGCTGTGCAACTGGCCAGCCCATTAGTACTTAGGCTAAACAGTTTTGGGATATGAAATTGTCTCTGTGCCTCCAAAAGGCTTGAAATACTTTGGGGTTGCAATAGTATTCAAAAAATCCTCCCTGAAAAATGCTGCAAATGCACATCTGCATTTTTTTTCCCTTCACTGATATCTTAGAAATGGTTGTTACCATTGTGGGAGCTTTGCAAAATGATTTCCCTTCTCTGAATGTTCTTACACTTGACAGAGCTTTTCCCTGAGCTGTCCCTGAAAACAAACAGCACAGTCTGGGCAGTAAATCAGAGCAGCTATGATTTACTGTACTTTGTATGCTAAGGTAAGCTTTTGGCAGAGCAAATGCATAAACTGCAGAAAATCTTTTTTTAAACAACCACAGGGTTCAACTGCCCTTCAAGGTTTTTGTAAGGATGTTTTAAAATTGTATTGCCTAGATTAGTATCTGTGGTAGATAATGCAGCTCTGAATACTTTGCTGCTTAAAAAAAAAAAAAAAAAGAAAAAGAATAAGAATATTACATGGCTCTTTTGTGCTCTTTAGGCTGTGAGGAGATGGTAATTGAATAGTTCCCTTTAAGAATATGTCAGGTGGAAAGATGCCCTGTGTGCTAAATGGATGCATTTTTGTCTGAGAGACCAACGCTTTGTTCAGTCTGTCCATTTTAATCTTATTCTTGCACAACAGATTTGTACAGAGGAGACACTTCTTGTGGGGAACAAAGGGTCAGAGACCTGACATCAAAGGGAGGGCAGATAGGACTCTGAGCAGCAGCTACTGCCAGCTGACTTTTGGACAGAATAGCACCAACCATGAAACAAAAAGTTGGGAATTCACCTTTTCTTCACAGATTGAGCTGAGCTTTTAAGTGTTTTCTTCACTCTCCTACCTTATACTCTTTTTCTAATGTCTAAATCTATGCAATGTGACAGGATGTAATAATGACAGGATTAGTGATTTAACAATCTGATTTGCTGCCATTTATCTGTCTTTGAAACCTGCCAAAATTCAGTAGAGTTATAGATTGACCATTTCATGGTTTCCTTTCTTGGCCAAGATATTATTGATCTCAGATTGTTTCTCAACATTCAGCTTTCCACATTACAATTGTCACAACCAGCAAGGCTCCCTGACTTTGACAAATCTTTTTCTGGAGAAATTGTTGGTCTCACTGGTTGAATCTCAGTTTTTTTACCTACAGTGGTATTTCCCTCAGGCCAAAGGTTGGGGACATTATTGCATTTGCATGTATTTATTTACCCGTCTTTTCAACTCACCTTTGTTTGATGTCTTTAATGAATTTCAAAAATAAATGAGAAATGTTCTTTTAATAGCTGACTTGGGGAAATTATGTAAATTTGGGGCCTGATTGTTTTCAGGAGTTTAAATAATGTTTCATAAATTCTGTAATTCCAATAGCCATGCCAGCTTCCTAGCGTGATGTTCCCATTTATAATGTAGCCATATGAACATTCCCACCTCAGGACTGCGTTCCCATTTACAGGGCTCTGTGTCTAGTGCAGTTTTTGTATTCTTTGACAAGTCTGTCTTATTGGAGCCATATGGTTGGACTGTTAAACATCTGTACCATAGCAGTAACAATTCCAGAGCTTCCTGCCATCTGGATGAATTACAGTCCCTGCAATTCCACGCATATGTTCCAGCAGCACACCGACACCACAGTCGAGTGTACTTATGATGAGAAGAAAAAGAATGGTTTGTGTGATCAGTGCAAAAGTCATACACTCTTAGAAAGTGTTGAATCAGTGGCTTAAACTTCCTGAATATTCATAATGTTTGTTCATATGTCAGATTTGTTGATTTTTTTTCACTTTATAAGGCAGTAGCTCATTAGCATTTTAGAAGAAATGTTGCCTCTCCTTCTCACGTCAATTTTAAATTCCTTGCGGTGAGCATTCCTGTAACTTAAAAATATATTGTTTGAAAGCTACTGGACTTTTAAAATACATTTTTCTTATCTTTATAGACACACATTAAAGCCAGTGCTCGTGCTTTCTGTGAGAGCCTTACTGTTACATTATTCAAGTACAGAGTTCTGTACATCAATAATGCAACTTAAATTAGGGGAAATGCTATAGCAAGACATAGATACTTCCTATCAGGGGACATTCTTTCTCTCTGTCTGATTTGGGATGTATGACAGAGGGAAAATGGTGTGGAAGGCCTTTCTGCATATAGTTATTAATTATAGAATTGAAATGACCGTAGGAGACACTTTGAAATTTCTCCCTTTATATGCATTGGAGATGACTCCATACATCTTTTCCCAGTGAAGAACATAGGGAAAATTATTTGAATCCTTTGTTCCCATCTAAAGGGAAACTGAGAGGAAATGGGCCTTTGCTTGTTCATCCCCCTGCCTCTTGGGACACAGGAGTGTGTGGGCAGAGGGACACCAGCCTCAAAAGCAGGTCAGTTCAGCGGTTGACACAGATGAAGCCAGAGGGTGACTACTTAGCCTAAAGACACTGGAG
Organism: Rhipidura dahli; assembly: GCA_013399225.1. Taxonomy (NCBI): domain Eukaryota; kingdom Metazoa; phylum Chordata; class Aves; order Passeriformes; family Rhipiduridae; genus Rhipidura; species Rhipidura dahli. The sequence goes on along the minus strand of VXAC01006905.1, from coordinate 222,598 downwards.
AGAACCCCTGGATGGGAAGGTGGAAAGGTCAGTTCTCATCTCCCATCCATCATTTTATGTTTGCAGTCAGTTTCTGGATGCTGATGGGGAGCAGTAATGAAATAAGGGAAGGACTTCTGGAAACAGTGCAGGAGAAGAAGGAGAAACAAAATATTCATATAAAGGAATGAAAATAGCATAAGGGGATGCTAAAGCTATATAATGTCTCAAGGGGCTTAATAAATATCAGAGGAAAAATTATGCAGGCATTATGGTTGGAAAAAGATTTAGGCTGTTGCTAGTGCAGCAGAAAAGCTTTTGTGGCTGCTTTAGGCAGTCTCTGTTGGATCAGTATAAAAGTACACTGGGACTGCAGACGCAGAAGGACGTACTGGATCCAGAGCTCCTCATGGTGTTCATGCTAATGGCCTGGATGGCTGGGAGCTTCAGCAGGATCAGAAAAAAGCACAAGAACCATAGATGTGATTCATTGTTGAGTTCAAAGAAAGAGCCATGCAAAGTTTAGTCCATTAATCTGCCCTCTTTTAGCAAAGTCAGGCTGGTACCCAGCTGCTCTAAATCAGCACAGATCCATCAGGATGTGTCTGGATGCCGTTTCAAATCCTCCTCCTGCTGGGATGCACCTCAGAGTGGTTCATGCCAGTCTGCACTGATCCTGTATGGCCTGGAGGGCACCAGGGCTATTCCATAATGTCTTTGTGACTCAACCCTCCCCATGCTGCTGGGATCCATTCACCTTGCACAGAATAAAACCAGGGTCCTCTGTGCACCCCAGGTATGAATGAACTGGTTCCTAGGATGTGGACATACAGAGCATTTGCCACTTATGGAATTATGAAGACACAAAATTCTAGAAGGTGCTCCCCTCCAAAATAGTTTGCAGTTCATGAGTAATCCAGATGTGTGGGGAGCTGGGTTAACTTATGGAAATAACTAGGGTCAGAAAGAAGACAGATGTATGAAAGGGTACAAGTTTAAAATTGAAATTGGAATTATAGAATGGTTTGGGTTGGAAGGGACCTTAAAGGTCAGCTTAGTCCAACCCTCAAGTTGTTTTCTTGATCACTCTTTTACATCCTTCTCCCATTAATAGATTTCTCTTGTGCTCTAGAGAAGTTTTAAAGCCTAGGAGAAAAGGAAGGAAAGGCAGAGAGAGGAAAAGAAGTTTCCTAAATTGAAATGACCTTTAGAAAATGTGATGGCATTGTTTTCTGCTTCTTTTCTGTATTCCCCTGGCTGTGACCTTCCCTGACCAGTTCCCACATGAACTCTGGGTGTCTGGGAAGCCACCAGTCAGATGTGGAGGACCATTATCTGGCAGATTCCTTCTTGCCTACAACAAAGAGCTACTGCAACCTCCTGCCAGGTGTCAGTGCCAGTGGTCCCCCTTCTCATTTCTAGGCATCTTATAGACTGAAAATGTAAATAAAACTGAATCACTGTCTCTGCAAGGATGGCTAAAGTGCTACAATAGAATGATAACACATGGTAACGTGATAAAACATGATGACACATGATGATATGATGACATATCATGACATAGCAGGGCTGTGTGTTAGGCCAGTGCCTCCTCCCTCACTGACCCACACAGCCACTCCTGTTCCCTTTGTCTGATGGGATGGGAGAAGAGGAAAGAAGAGTCAAAGAAAGACTTAATGGATTGAGAAAAAACAAATGTGAATGACCCTGAGGAGCAGAGAAAGCCTTGGTGCTGTGCCAGCACTGTTCAGCAGTAGCTGAAGTGTCAGCATGGTCAGTGATGGTTTGGTCACCAACTTAAACCACAGCATGACCCAAGCTAAGAGGAGAGTTAACCCTGTCCCAGCCAGCCCAGCACAGCCAGCCATGCTGCAGATAATAAAACACTCATCAATATGATCCTCAGGAAATCTCCTTATGGTTTTTCTTTGTCTTTCCACCTCTTGGTTTCAGTAGTGGCAGGGGAGCACTTTGGAAGCTGGAGTGAACCACTCTTTTCAAATGTTTTTCACTCTGCTCAAAGCATTGGGAAGGGCGAGCAGGTGCTGGCTGTCTCGGCTGGCTGAGGGTTTGTGGGCCTTGCTCCTGCCATCCTCTGCTCTCACAGCCATTTATAGCAGCAGCCATGGATGCCCTAAATATGGCAACCTGGGCAAGCAGGAGGAGGCATTTGGCTACCTGGGTGCACTTACAGCTCAGCTACTCCCCATCTCCTCTAGCATAGGAATGAGAGTGGCTGGAAGCATTTGGCAGATGGAATTTGGCCCACAGTATACAGTGCTTTCAGCATCTTCCTGTGCATAATGTGCATTTCTTTTATGTGAACTTTTGGAATGCCTGTCTGTAATTATTCCATCCTTTTAGCAGTGCCTCTGAACAATACCAATGGTGCAGGGAATACCACGTGAGCCTGACATAAGGAATACCATTCCAGGCACATGGTGTGATCCTGTGCAGGGCCAGGAGCTGGAATTCAATGATCCTTGTGGATCCTTTCCAGCTCTGAGCTTCTGTGATTCTGTTATTCTACTTGTGTTTATTGATGTTGGTTTCTCAAATGCTGGGTAATTCCTGGGAGTGGGTTTGCTGGGTGGGAATTTAAAGAGGTTGTCATTCCCTTTGTTCCCAATTAACTTTGGGTTTTGTGGCACACATTCCACATCCCACAGTGGGATAAAGATACATTGCTCCATGGATTTTTTGCAACTGCATCCATTTCTGGTGGAGACATGATAGACTATAAAAATAAGGCAATTACTCTGGAGCTTAATGCAAACCGAGAGTGCTCTGTTATAGAAGAAGTCCTGAAAATTTGTAAAAATTTGTATGTTAAAATATAAAATACTTACAACTCTGAAGCATTAATCATTTAGACCAAAATGTAAAAATATTAAGATGCCAAATTGTGCAGAAAATCACTCTGGGACTTTGGAAAATAATTTCTTCCTATTGAACCCACAACTTTGCAGCAGGAGCCTGGATATCAAACAGGCTGTGTGCTCCAATTTCCATCACCTTGGCTGGGAATTGCAGCTGTGCACCATCTCTGGGTGGTGTTAACACCCCACAGTAATAAATGATCTGCACATTTAATTCATGGGATCCTGGAATGCTTTGGGTTGGATGGGATCATTAAGTTCATCCCATTTCATCCCTGCCGTGGCCAGGGACACCTTCCACTATCCCAGGGTGCTCCAAGCCCCAGCCAACCTGGCCTTGGACACTTCCAGGGATCCAGGGGCAGTCACAGCTTTTCTGGGCACCCTGTGCCAGAGCCTCCCCACCCTCACAGGGAAGAATTCCTTCCCGATATCCCATCTATCCCTGCCCTCTGGCAGTTTGTGTGTTCATATGGAAGCACTAATTCTCTTTGTAGCTTTACAAAGCAAAGCGCCTTCCCCAGCCATTTGAGTTTCTTCAGTGAATGGCTGATAGTGAAGGGAAATTCTCCATGGGACAAGGGAAACAAAAGAGTGTGGGAGGGCAGAATGGGGAGTAAGAGTGAACTAAAGGTGCCCAGAGGGCATACTATGGACATTTTATGTTTGCAATAGAGTCAGTTGGCAAATCAGTTTTCATTTCTGGTTCCCTAACTGTTCAGAGGGAAAGAAGATGATGTCTGGAAAAGCATCTGTTAACACTCAATACTCAGTACAGAGAAGGGAATTAATCAGATGTCAAAAAGACTAATCAGGGACAGAGCTCTTCTAAGCAGCCTTCCTTTAGAACCTGATGTGCTTGGAACTGTGTCTACAGACATTCCTTTTCCTCTCTGTGTCAGGATTACAGCATTCCCCTTCAGATTTTGTGTTGTTGCACTTACTTTCCATTTTAATAGAGGGGTTTTAAAGCTCCCAAGGGAGATTCTTCATGAAACTTCAGTCCATTGCAGATTTGATCACAAAACGTTTTTTGAATCGTTTATCTTAAGCTCAGTATTTCTAACATAGGTATTCACTTTTGGACACACTTTCTCTGATGCAGTAAGTCAAAAGGAACTATTTAATCAATATACCTAACCCCAAAGCTCTCCTTCTTTTTACCAAGATTTTTCCTTTCTGAGTGATATGATTTACTTCCGTTACTGTGATGTCCAGAAGTCCGTGTGCAAAACTAGAAGATGGCCTTGCTTCAAAAAGCTTACACTGTAAATATGTAAATTGAGTCAAATAAATATTTTTCTGATTAAAGTAAAAAACCATGTATGAAACACATAAGGAGACTGGTAAAGAAATGGAACCTTTTCAGGTACAGCAGTGCTGTGCACAGGAGCTCTGCTGAAGCAGGTGTCTGGTACAGATCCTAGATCTGATGTCACCACACCTGTATTCACGGGTGTCATGTTCTCAGAAATGTCCAGTTTAAATAGAATTCCTTTAAAAGCATTACTAAAAGCATCTAAAATTTTCTTTTCACCAAATGCTGCCAATGCTATGCCATATTTACCTTATAATAAAGGGTAGCCCTCTTCAGTAGTTTCTGATAATGTATGGGAAAGCTTTTATTTCCAGCTCCCATCTTCTGTCTCCAAGCCACAGTGTGGATCCCAGGAACTGGAAAGTACATTTTACTGTGTGTCAGTAATAGAAAGTTTCTCTGGACATTCAACATCCAGAAAGTGGGCTTGATCCCAAATCATCTGAACTTCTGCAGTCTGGAGTTGGTGACAGGAAGTTTAAACAAGTGGCTTGAGATGAGAATCAGCCCCCATCATTACATAAAAAGGTTCCTGTGTTGTCTCTTTTGCAGTTCTTTTCAGAAAGCTGCTGTGAAACACATTGCTGTGATTCCTTTTGAAATGTGAGAAAAGTGAACGGAGTCTGCATTTAAATATTCCATCCCCAGGAATGTTAGTGTAGCTTATACATGAGCATGATCTTCAAACAGAGCATGGTCTGTCCTTGATTTCAGCAGGGTCACCTTCACTTGAATTGTGGGCCTTGATTTGAAATGAAATCTGAAATGTGTTGGCTCTCTGAGGCCCATGACTGGCCTCAAGGACAGGTTTGCCTTTAGAAATTTGTCCATATTCATCCTGTTCTGGTGAGAAACAAACAAAGGATCGTTAGATTGACTTGATAAATTTTGGAATAAGAATGAAGAAAGATTTTGTTTGCAATATCGATAGTTGATTCAATTTTCTACAGGACTAAAACTTTTCTAGGAGCATCTGTGTAATTTGATTTTATTAAGTGTTGCATTGTCTAGCCAAGACAGCCAGAACTGTCATTCAGTCCAGATGTCTTCATCCATCTACTTTTGATCTTTTAGGAACAGCATTTTTGATACCCCCATCCTCACTGTAACACGCAGCACACACTCTGTACCTATGAAAATCAATCAGCAGTGGAGTTGTGTCATTTGCTGTCAGAAAATAGAATTTTCTTGGCATGAGACCCACAATTCAGGGCAAGTCAGTAATCAGAGAACTATGGACATGTAGCAAGGCTACCAGATTTAAAAATAAATACATCACAGACTGATGGAATTTGTACACAAAGAAATTCACTCAATGCCCTGAGTGGGTAACCTGTAGCAAAATGTGCAAGTGCTGTGATTTTGAGGTGATTTCCAGAAAAAATGTTTCTAATTATGAAAGTGTGAGGGTTTTTTCTGATAATGGCTCATTTTCTTTGACATTTTCCCATGTGCTTCCTGTCTCACTGTTTAAATCAACCAGCTCCTCAGCCAGTGCTGGAGCCTGTAAATTCCTGATCTCTTGGAGTGCTATAGTCACCGGAGGAGAGCAGGGGTGGCTGTGGCATGAAGCAAAGCAGTCAGAATGTACTGATGGAGTTTCTATAGTGAGGCTGGAAATAACCCCCAGCCATTGAGTTCCACCCAGTTTTGCCACACTTCTCACCTGTCCATCTGTCATTTACTTCTCATTTTCCTCACCTGCAGGGCACTGCATGTTCCTCCAGTCTTTTTATGATGGAAATGCTTGTGATTTACCACTTTTAGATAATTTGCAGCTCTGTGCTTCACACCTGGCTGCTTATTTTCCATTCCAGCACAACTCCCAGGAGAGCTCAGACTGCAGGCAAAGATACCCAGGAGTGGAGAACAGGCATAGTTCGGTGGGCCAGGTTATGCTTTCTCTTCTTCTGGTAGGTTTGGCTGCTGCTCCACAGGCTGGCAGGAAGCTGAAAGGACAAGTATCTTAGTTAGGTACAAGCTTCTCCTCTATTCCCAACCTGTCAAGAATTTAATTTCCTCAGGCAACAACAAAATAATCCCCTGAAGTTAAAAACGGAATGACTGGGGAAAACTTACACTGGTGTTGGCACTTCTGTCTCAGAAAACCTGGAGCTTCCTGCAGGCAAATCCTATTTGACTGAATTTGGTTTTGTTGGAGTGAGGTCTCCTAGGTCGTGTACAGAGAGAATGAAGGACCATGCCAAGAGTAAATATTAATATTTCTGCATTGCTTAGAAAAAGATAGTGCTGCTGCTTTTTGAAATTGGGCCACATAGTGCACAATTTGCAGACAAATTAAGTTTGTTGGTTGGATGAATCAAGTTCCAGTGGAAAATTAACATGTGAAAATGTATTTTCTACAAATTGCTGGGAAGAGTTTGTCAGTTTACCAAAATGGAAGGAATACACTGAAGGCACAGGAGGGGAAAAGCTTTCCAGGGTCATAGATTGTGCTCTGCTGATTCAGGATCTCCCTTAACCTCATTAACGGTTTGAACTAGTGATAATGATTGTTTTGAACCCTGAGTGAGGCAATGGGAAATCATTTACCAGAAAATGTTAAATGCTGAAATTGTCCCCCAGAATAATACTGTATTAGAACATTGATCAGCAGAATTGGTCTCCGTGTAACTCTTCCTCCTCAACATGGAAGAATGCAACGATTATTTCTACTTGAAGCAATGACAGAAAATGCATAAAATCGGTTGTAGGCCTTAAAAGATCAAAAGTCATCAATATTTAGCTGATCCCTTATGTGTTCTCTCTGGGCTCCAATTCACTTTCTGTGAAGGCAATGAGAAAGACTGAGCCTTAAAACTGTGTCTTGGTCTGAAAGACAGGTGTCACCAAGCAAGGCAGGAGCCTCCCTCGGAATGGAGAACATGACCCCCTTCCCTCTGAACTATTATAACTTTGAAATTAAGGGGCTCTCAGGCAAAGATATGGGAAAAGGAATAACAGTTCTTTACCAGTGTGTGCAACAAGGCAAACAAACAACGCCGGCAGCACCAACAAACAGAGGCAGGACCCAGCGCCAGCCTCTCTGGGCCGCGGGCCCTTTCCCCTCGGTGCAGTTCCGCTCACAGCCGGTAGGGGCGCTGCTGCTCCCGGCCGGGCAGGGCGGGCGCGATGATTCCCCGCCTGCAGGGGGCGCTGTAGCGGGAGCTTGGGCGCGTCTCCCTCACGCGATAATGGCGGGCGGGCTGTGTGGCGCAGTGGGCAGCGGCAGAAATCTCGAAGCGGCGGCTGGGACGGCAAGGACGAGCAGACTCCGGAGTAGCAAATGAAATGTATCAGAAACTCTGCAGCTGTAGCAGGAGCCGCAGGGCGTCCCGGCAGGTAGGGACTATGGGGCTGCAGTATAGCAAAAAAAACCCCGGGAGCAGTGGCAGGAAAACGACGAGGCTGGGCAGTGGCAGCCCGGCTCCTGAGCACTGCCAGGAACGGCTCCCTCGGAGGGGCTCGGGGTCCCAGGTTTTTCCCTGAGGCACCCGAGTAGAAGGTGAAGGGTCCTTTTTCAGTGAGGTCGGGTGTTAATAAGCTCCCAGTCCAATGGCCGTTCTCACGAGCAGAGCTTCATTCATGGTAAGAGAAGGCACCAGGAGACAGTACCCCACAGTGGTGGCAAATTCTCCCCACTCCGATGCCGACAGCGAGAGAGCGAGGAGCTATGCCCAGCCCCTTCCCCCAGCCCAAAATCTCGTGGTATCTTTACCCTTCCAAAGAAAAAACCCCAAGTAAGACAGTAGCCAGCTGCATCCTTGCCCCATGCTGGCCATTTCTTTTGCCTCTCTTAAATACCGGTCGTTATTTTCTCTTAGCAACAGATGGGACAAAATTCCACAAGAGAAAGAAACAAAAGTAAAAATCCTAGCCCCCAGCAAACTGGTAAAGGATTTGGGAGTGTGACTCACCTTAGAGGGTCAGGATTTCACTTGAAGGAGGAATTTCTCTCTTTGCCCCAGGGTAAAGCCCGTGATCTGGTGTGTCCTGATCCCTCCAGAGCCCTGGGCCTGAGCAGGAGTTCCTGTGTGGATGTCTCTGACCTTGGCCTGAGGTGCTAGTCGGGAGCTGTTGGGATCAGGCATTGCACAGAGGCTCTGACTTCCTTGCAGGATTTGCCTCCTTTGTACACTTAACCCATTCCTGCCTTTGCACCCATCCTGTTGGCCAGAGCTGAGCTGTGACTTTATCTCCAGACTAAGGGATTAGTGCTGCTCTTACCCAGCCCTGTAACCTGTCCGTTTTGCAGGGCAGATGCACTCGAGTGCTCAGAGTCTCTCAGTGCCTTCCCACTATCCCTTTTTGTGCCTTCGGCTCCTGCACTTGTTATTAAAACAGCCAAAGGTACAACAGAGTTCAGCTTCCTGACCCCAGTCCTGCTCTCTGACATTTGCTATGAGGAGGCTGCTCTGCAGCTCTCACTCAGACATCATTAAGTGGTGAGTGCTATCTCCCATTCCCTCTCTCCACCAGAGCAGATGAAACCAATGGGGCATCAAAATGCCACAAAGAGTCTGTTAAATGTGTGATTCCCCTGGCCTCCCCTTTTGCAGGCTCTAAACGTCTCTGTCACTGTCACTGCCACTATTTTATGGTCAGTGATGCAATACCATTTCTGTCTCAGGAATGTGCTGCTCCAGCTCAGCTGTTCCTCAGAATCAACCAGAGTGGGATTCCAAACTGTCTTCCATGAGTCTTGCATTGCTCAGGGCACACAGAGCAAGTGACAGCCTCATCCCTACCCTGCCCTTCCCCTGGCACAGTTTACTTCTCTATCCACTCCCTAGAGTAAGGCCTAAAGCAACAGTTTGCAACATGGACTAAAGGAAGTTCTCATCAGTGCCAGCTCCTCTGGTGACAGTAAACTGTGAGCTGTGTCCTCCTGAAGGGCCCTTGGAGTCAGAAACATTGAGATCTGGCTGGACTTATTCCAGGACCCCTAAACTAGTCCATGCCACAAGCCTGGGACACTCAAGAATGTGGAAGGCTCTGTGTTCACCTCATTAGTGATCAGAACCCCAGGCTGGCATTTACCTGCTGATAGAAAGAGTACCATAGAGTTTATGCTTATGAACAGGTCTTCATGTCCCAGCAAAGGATTTACTGAGCTGTTGTCAGTGATGACACTGACACATGTCAGATTCTCCTCTTGGGAAAAGACAAAATCCTCAAAATGTATCTCCACAGTTCTTTTACTTCAGACATTCACATGTCTGGCATGGCCTAATCCCTGAGCTTTGGCTGGATGTCAAGACTGAGGATAACACAACCCGGAACAGATCAATACCTCACTGAGGCAATGGTCAGAGATCCCCATGTCCCAGACAACAAAAAGACCATTGATTCTGTTCTGATTGCATTGATGCAGAGTCTGTAACTCTAAATCTGCAAAAGAAGTGGTGGAATTGCACCTACAGCAAAAGGAGCTGATCTTGTGACCTGTTGCTGTTATATGCTCTGCATCAGTCTCATCTTTCCTTTGCTCACATTGATCTCCTTGGGTTTGTATTTTTCACTGGTACTTTCATGGGAAGATGAAAAAGAAGGGTTGCCATGCACTGAAACAATAAATTCCTCAAAGCCTGAGCAGGCTTTGAGATCTCTTCATCTTTGGAAGTTGCTAAACCTTGCATGAAAGTGCATTCCAAGGTGATGAATTAATGGATGTATCCTGAGTGATGACCACAAAAATAGACATTAAGAAATGCAAAGAGCTATTATCCCACTTCATTGAAACAATTATCCAGGAAACCATCAAATCAGCTTGATTCCTGATGAAAAGTCATTGATTTAGAGGGGAAATCATCCATTCCACAAATAAGCAATAATTTAAGAATGAGGAAAACCTAGCTGGATGCATTAGCTGTAGTCATCTCTTGTCTGCTCTCAAACCTCCCTTTCCTGAGCACAGTCAAAGAGAATCCAGCCAAAAGCTGACTACAGGCTTATCTAATGAAGCTGATATTGTAGACTCAGCACAACCTGGACCCAGGCCAGTACATTTAGATGGAAGCACCAGAGAGGCCCTGAGTGAATAGATTCCTAATGGATAAGGAGCAATAATCTTTTTCATCTTTTTTCATCTGCTTTGAACTTGCTGCATTATTTGAAACCACTGGCCATTAGATAACAGCTATTTCACCTGACAAAATCATTTTTTACTCTAAAAGTGGCATGAGGGAATGGAGGACTGTGCTAAAATGGCCCAAATTGTTTCAGGGACACATATTAAATATTGAAGGAAAACATCACTTTTTCCATTAAATTTCTGCTTTGTTTAGTCCAACAACTATCAAGCATGAGGCGAACTGGTTAAATAACCTGAAGTTAAAATACCAGCAATATAAAAGAAAAAATGCAGGTTTACCTTTGGTTCACAGAAAATAAATTAAATTGGTCAGAGTTTGGGCAAGATCAGTGTATAGCGAAGAAAAACTGGCAGAGGTAGGACAGAGAAAAGAAGATGTTTTGAGGTAATGACCTTGTGGCTCGTGTGCAGTCCAAATAAACCAGTTCATTCTGTGCAGTTCCAGGCGAGTGCCTGAATTTCTCATCGTGTCTCCTAGCAGCATCCATATCTCCATTTAGCAATGTTTTCCATTATCATAATGTAGCTACAGTTATTTATGCTTTCTGTCACCTCCTGGCTGCTCTATGATCCTGGGCAGGAATCCCACAGAGCCCGGGAAACTTCAGCGTGTATGGAATGCTCCGGCATGGCTCTCCAGCAGCACATGCCACTGTGAGCAAGCACAGCTCGCGGAGCCTGATTCCTGTTCTGCTCTGGGTTCTTCACACTTTGTAATTATCCTGCTCTTTGTTTTGGAGATATTTGCTTGTCTGGCACAGCAAAGTGGGACAATGGCAGATGGAAGTTGCTGGGTCGGTAGCTGTGAACTCCCACAGGTTCCAAGGACCACCACAAATGTTATCACACTCCAGTGCAAGCACAAATTAGGTTGCTTTTGACTCTGTCTTTTGTGAAATAAATGCATAGGTTATATTTTTGGATGAGGTAATGAAACTTTTTCAAGCTAAATCACTCCAGACTAGTTCTCCTTGGATGAAACTCTTCCCTAAATGCACTTTGACCTCTGGGAAAGAGGCTGATTGTAGCGGCTCAGTTGGTGCCAGCCATCAGTAGGTTAATGATGTGGTGATGAGCAGGGTATCACAGTGTGTGTAACAACGAAGTTAAACCCTGCAACATCATAATTTGGGTCCATACAGAGGAATGCACCACCAAGGAAGACAGAGCAACTCTTCATCCCTGCTTTTGTCTGGGATAAACTCCCTGTGTTGCCCCTCAGCTGAAGGAACTCAGCAGTGGAAGTATTCCATCTGCTCCACTGAGCTCTTCTCCTCATTGCAATATTCTGGCCACTTCATACCTTTGTGGAGAGGAGACACAGACAAACCATTTATCATATCTGAATTCAAATTCTGGACAGCAATTAAAGAATAAGCACTAATGTTAGAGAAATCCATTTCTCTAACATCCATTCCTCAGTGCAGCCATTTCGGGTGTGAAAAGAGTTTAATCTTTAGGTCTGTTTCCCTGAGGATTGACCTTATATGTTAAAAAAAGCCCAGTCTGTAATTATAAAGTAAGTGATAAGAATCAAATGGATTGTTACAGAACCCTTTTGTTGCCTTTATTGCATGATAAGGAGCAGTTGCTGTGTAACCTTGAATGTGGGCAAATAACTCATGCTAAACACATTGCAACAAAGATGGCATTTTGGCAGGGCTTTGATGTAGGTCATTTTATTACCAGGCTGAATCAAACTACAAACTGATGTCAAACTCATGCCAAGAATGCTAATAATACACTGATCAATGAGGTGCTGGATTGCTCAAGTGAAGTGGTCGAGGGAAAATGCAGACATAAAAAGTCTGGAATTCCAAAGGTTGAAGTGCTTGGGCTATTATACTGGGAGAAATTATATTCCTTGCATTAGGACAAGTTTTCTTTACTCCAGGGGCCTTTAGCTGAATGTTGAACAGGACAGTGTCAGAAAGTATATACTTATCTTTATTTTTCTTGACCTTTATGTGCAAGTAATTTTTATAGTTCCATTAACTAGTAAGATCATTTGCAAACCACTGTACAAAGTGTATTATGAAGAATGCCTTGGGGACCATTGTATCCTATTATGTTGAATGTTAATAGAATGAAAAATTAATTTAAACTCTAAAGACTTGAGCAAGGCAAGACTTCCCTTTTGTAGGAGAAATTCAAAATTTTATTTGCTATGTTAAAACTTTAGAGCTGTACCCTAATATGACCTTTATAAGCCTGATTTGATTCAGTCAGTGCAGGAGCCTGATTGTTTGCCACTTAATATAAAATTACTTCTATCAAAGCTTCTCTGTTTAAAAATGGGGGTTTTCTGTGACCCGCACATATGGGATTAGTAACTAGCGAGCTCTGAGCTTGCAGCTACTTGTTTAGCAATTAATCAACCAGAGATGAGAGAACCCACAGTTCCAAGAAGCATCTTCACCTTACTTGAATCTTTAATTGCTCATTAAACATTGTCATCTTCAGCGATGCAGGACTTCAGAACACCTGAAAACAAGGATACAGTTCTTCATAATATATTTTTTTATTATTTTTCATGTGACTGAGTGCTTTAGAATGAGGAATTCTCTCTTGAGTCTTGCTGCTAAGTCTCACATTGCACTTTTCCCATGGGACTGCAGCTAGACAAGTGATTAAGGAAACTTTATTGCTTAATTAGTTACTATTATTTTGTATTTATGTTAACATAGTTAAGGTGTGCTAAATTTGTGTAGAAATCAACTAAATTTAGACCAGTAATGTGCAGGAGTTTGTTGTTTGGAAGGGTAAAGAACTAATCCCCCATCAGCCTTCTTGCTCACATTTGCCTTGAGCTGAGAAGGTGGCCCAGTCAAAATGTGTAAAAAATGCCACACATTTTACATGTTAGAGTGATTTATTGTTGTAAGTGTCCATACAGGCAACAGCAGAATCTCAGTTTTGACTTCCACATCTCTTACAAAACTAGGAGGTCACATCAATGAGAAATGTACTCTCAGCTAAAGCTGTGCAGGGCACAATTCCCAAAGCATTCCTATGCCAGCATATCCTACCTCTTCTAGCATGCTGTAGTTGGAATAAGAACTTCTAAGTTTGTGACTGTTCTATATATCACCTTCTCCTTGTTCTGGATAACCAGCCATTTTCAAGTGATTGCATGAAGGTGTATATATTTTTATTGGAAAATCCTGTTTATCTAATATCCTCTCCTGAATTTCATCTTACAGCAGTGGAGCAGGATGCCTCACTTGTCTCCAGAAAACCTAACTCGAGTAAAATAAATGCACAAAAGATTAGGACAATTAGTGACTAGAGATTAGCTATGAATATTTCATGCCCACTGCAATACTGTCTAAACACAAGATATGGAATAAGAATAAATTGCATTTTTGACATGCAGCGAACGTAGAAAGGGAATGATTAATTTAGGAAGATCTTGTAGTCTTTTAACGGGGCAACATTCTAATCACTGGTCACATGGGATCTGCTGGATAAAGAGCAGGAAGGTTTGTCTCACAGAATTATTCTAAGTTCACCTGCATTTTGTAGTTGGATCTAAATATTTTGTGAACAGCTCAGTGGGTTTGTTCTGCAATGACCCAGCTACAGAATAGGCAGCAAAATGTTTCCGTGAGCTTTGATGGCAGCCTGAGTGTGGGTCCAAGTTATGATCCAGTCTGGAGTCCAACTGGAATGTCAGGTATAGCAGGAAACATTCAAAGCTACAAGCAAGGCAATGGTGGTAAACTTTTGACCCAGGAGGCATCTGGGAACTGAAAGGCTTCCAGCTTTCATTTCACCTGAAGGTCAGGGAAGCTTCCAGAACCTTTGCTGGCTGATTTCAAATGAATTGGATGGTTCAGCCTCATTTTCACTAGAGCAACCCAAATCTATTTCCCAAATCAGCTTTGCTGGCCTTGATTTAGACAGGAAGGAATTAATTTTGTCTTGGGATAAGACTTTTGTAGTCCAGCTTCAGCCAGTTCTTGGTTAAGTAAACTCAATATCCACATTTCCCATCTCATAAATAAACACGGGATATACAACCATAGGTTTGTATGATCTAAATGATGTATATTATAGATATGTACGTCTAGTTTAATACAGTGATTTCATTGCCAATGCATCATGTTGGTCTAGATGGAAATTATGTGTTCCAACGTAACCATCCAATTTGAATCTTTGACACACACAGTTTTTGGCAGTGTCCTAAGTGGTAAAATGGAAACAAGGCAGTAAGCAGTAAAGTTCAGCCTTTAAAGCAGTTATTCAGTGTTCTCCAAGTTCTTTAGTATGTGATGGGCACACACTGGAAACTGTCAGACACTGAAACAGCACAGCAGAAGAGAATCCTAAAAACTATGAGCTGTTCCTCAGCCAACCAGTTTGTCTTGTTTTGAACTTGATATTGAACTTCCAATATTCCACCAGTGAGAGCTGTAGTTATGGAAAACTGGCTGACCTTGAAAAGACATGGCTGCACTTACAGCCACTGCATCATGGAGTAAAATTATTTATTTTCATAGGGCTGTTTTTTACAAATCTGTTTTGGGTCTTAATACCCTTTCAAGACTGAGCTCCATTTTGTCTTATGAGCAGTTGCAATTTGAGTGCAATATAAGGAGCTGCTGTTCTGCAATATAATAATAATAAATGTCAGTTTGGTAAAAACTTTATTACCAAGCAAAACTGCTAACCAAAGGAATTTCTGGTGTGCGAGTTTTTCATTACAGAGCTGAAGTGACAAATGAATTTATCGCTGTCAAGAGACCTATATTTTATTTTGGTCACTTAGCAATAATTAAATCTTGCAAGTTTTTTTTTGTGTGTGTGTGTTTACTTTGTTTAATATTTTTAAACAAAATATTGCTCTCTAAGGCATTGTTTAGGGTATGTTTAGCAACCACTTAATATGTTTACCATGCTGTGTGTTGTTTCCTCTTAACAGCACTGTGCACAGAGGAGTGCGTGCACGGAAGATGTGTCTCTCCTGACACGTGTCACTGTGAACCAGGCTGGGGAGGGACTGATTGCTCAAGTGGTGAGTAAAGATTACCAAAATAGGATAAAAATATTTGTTGCTATTAAAAAACAGGCCTTATAAAGCAGTGACCTTAGAACTTGGATGGTTTGAATGGAAAAATGAAGGTTGTTTGCTGGTTATTTTGTAAGAATTTATGTCATTGCAGGGTTTGAAACAAAATTACCTTTAAGGTCGCTTCCAACCCAAACCATTCTGTGGTTCTAGTATATGTGAGAATACCCTTTCAGAGGATAATGACATTGGACTTTTTGGGTTGTGTTTTGCAAAGAAATGTGAAATGCAGTGGAGGATGCTGTTAATGCTTTTGGTACTGTTATTAGGATGCCAGTACAGATAATAGAGCTCTATGAAGATTTTTTTCTCCCTCAAATCTTTAATACAGCACATTCTTCATTAAATATTCTGTGGAGTGTTAGAGCTGTTTGGAAAGCACTCTTTCCGGATAGAATTCTTGTCCTGTTCAAGCCGGTGGGAGTTTTGCCATTGACTTTTCAGGCAGCCCAGATTCTCACCTCTGACTTACAATCCATTCCTTAAATCCGTATCGTTGAAGTTAGGGAAAGGGGAGTTGGGAGTTCTGCACCTTTTGCTAGGAAATTATTCCACACTTGAGGCTTTCAGTTGGCAAAGCTGTGTTTGTTAAACTCTCTTAATTAGGATGGTAAGTTTAAGTGGTTTGTTCATGCTGGAATGGAACAGCAGCACAAACATCCAAGTGTGATGTAACACAGGCCTGACACATTATTGACGTAACAGGAATAAGCTTGTTATATGAAGGCCATTTGTGCACCAGGCAAGTCAATAAAGCTGCATGGCAAGAGATGCTGTGAAATGAAACTGAATGGACATTTCATTTTGTGTTGGCTTCCTCCCTTTCTCCCAAATTTATTGGGATCTTAAGAAAGAAGCATCTTTGCCAGGCAAGAAGGTCGCAGAGAAGGGATCTATAGAGGGAGGTGTTAGAAGGGAATGGGAGGTAAATGTGCCTGAGGGTGAACACAACCAGAGGCTGAAGGCAGCGGGGCAGATTCCTGGACAGGTTCCTTGGGTTTTGTCTGCAGCTCTGCTGAATGTCCCCTCGATTCCAGCAGAAAAGGGAAGAGGGAGGGAGCCGGGAGGAAGGACTTTAATCCAGAGGGGATGTGGATGCTCCAGCCCAGGGAGTGTTCAAGGCCAGGTTGGATGGGACCCTGAGTAACCTGGTGTGGAGGTGACATCCCTGTCCATGGCAGGGGTTGGGATGAGATGATCTCTAAGGTCCCTTCCAACCCAAACCATTCTGGGATTATGATTCCAAGGACGGAAACAAAGAACATACTATGGGGTTTGAAGCAACATTTTGGGATTACCTGGAATGTAGACAAGGGAAAAACTGGGCAGCATAACATATTGAATATCTATCTTTAACAATATTTTAAAAAATAAAAATAATACCATAAATTGTGAGATATTGTATAGATTCTCAGGAACTCATTTTATCTTTTGGTTATTCTTAGCACTAGATTTAGTTTAACCTAACAGTGAGTCTGTGTACTGTGCATGTGCACTAATGGAAGTTAAAAAAAATAATAATAAAAAAGACTATGCCAGTAAGGACATGCAGATATAGATTATACATCTATACACACGTGCACACACAGAGTAACAAGCACTTCATTCTGCACTTCATTCTGTGTAAAAATGGCCAGGAAAGGATAAGATGTCAAAGTACAGAATGGTCTTGTGGACTAAAACTACCCAGTGACTCTTTTTAAATTGCTCTAATCTTGCAAGTGGAGATAAAAGAAAAAGAAGGTTTTTCCTATATTGAATATTTAGCTTTTAAAAGTAATTAGGAATATTAAAGCACTGACAATGATTGAGATAGAAACATTATTCATAACTTTTATTTCCGCACTGGGCAGGGATCCAGTATATTTCATTTATGAGGTTTCAGCGGTGGGAAGAGAAGCGTTAGCCAATTCCTAAATTAAATATGCCCTGTTAACTTTTATAAATGATAGCCCAGGATTAGCTTCAAAACTTAAGCTTTCATTTTATTAATATAATTAGTGTGTTTGCTGGCCTATAGTGCCCATTGTCTTTCATTCCACTTGTTATATGCTGGGTAACACATGTTCCTGTCCCAAGGTCTGATCCCACAAGCTCTGCCCAATGGAATGCTCCTAGGAGGGAAAGTTAGTTTTACAGCACCTGGAGCTGCTGACCTTTGTGCTTGACACTAGAATTTTTGATGACTGGACTCTTCATTGTTAGGAGACTTTGTTTAAATCCAAAGGTTTAAATGAAAATATCTCGGCTGAATACAGCATGTTGTTACTCTGAATATTTCCAAGAAAGAGAGAAGCTGGAAGCTTTGCCTAACTGAGGTTAACCAGGTTTTTCAGATTCATGATTCACTGTTACCCCGTCATAACATGGAAAACAATTTTCACTTTTACTGGAATACTGTGTCACCTGTACCTACTTTCTTCCTGTTCCTTCATGATGATTGGGTACCTAATGAAGGTCACGTGTTTGCAGTGACAAAGGCTGTTTGGGGTGTTTCTGCAGGGCTGCTCTCTGGAGAAATCAAGGCTGGTGGCTGAATGGTGCCATCCCAAACCCGTGGGGCTTGAGAACTTCCCAATACATTCCTCAGGATCAGGGGTTTTATGCAGTCACAGGCATATTGCTTTTCATGTTGGCTGTTTGAAGCACTTTCACTGGGAGAGGGATCGCCAGCCAAAACACTCCCTTTAAATTTAGCAAATCTCCCAGGAGCTGGAATGGTTTCCTGAATGATCTCTCCTGAAAGCACTGCTGAGAAGTGGAACCTCCCTGACACTGGGGGTCGTGTGGTATCATTTACTTGGGGAAGATCTAAGGACACTCACTCTTTCTGAGATACAATTTCAACACCCTGCAGACAATGCCATTATAACTTTCTAACAGTTATTTCTAACTTTCACTTGATTTGATGGGTGAAATTCAACCATAAGCAGAGCTCCAGCACAAGGTCCAAGTGTCACTTCAGAACCAGAAGTCAGATCCGAATGTTTTTCTTTTTTTGATGTGGCTATGCCTGGAGAGGGTCTGAGTTCTGACACTGAGCCCCAATTTTCTATGGAGAGGCAAAGTTTTGGTGTAAAATGCAGTTCCCCAGCATTACCATTCTGCCTTGGCTAAAATATTCTCAATTAAATGTTCTGACTAGTTACAGCTACAGCCTGTAGTCATGCAAACTATTTAATCATCTTGCTCAGACTTGGTTTCATGCTTTCCTAGAACCCAGCCTGTAAGACAACAGTTACAAAACTTGCTTTTCAGTGCAACTTTCCAGTGACTGAACACGGTACATGTTAGAGTTCATCTGTTGTCAAGGTTAAAATAACTTCAGATGAATTGCTAAACAATTATAAAAAACCGCAGTGCCATATTCAGCTCTGCATGTCTCTGTACCTGTGTTTTACTGCATGCTGCTGTACATCTGTCCATGCCCAGAGGCCTAGCCTTGATTTCATGCTATAAAGCTGCAATATATTAAGGCTTGATTACCATAACAATAAAAAGAGAAGTAATGAGGTATTAACTAAAGAAGCTCTTGAATAAAATGTTTTCAGCATTTTAATGATGCTAAAAATTAAAAGGAA
This sequence comes from Rhipidura dahli, assembly GCA_013399225.1. Taxonomy (NCBI): domain Eukaryota; kingdom Metazoa; phylum Chordata; class Aves; order Passeriformes; family Rhipiduridae; genus Rhipidura; species Rhipidura dahli. Next base: position 203,676 of record VXAC01006905.1, on the reverse strand, counting down.
AATAATGTTTAAAAAACATCGCATACCTTTCCCTTCCCTTTTAACTTGTTTTATTAAATCATGCCTGTTTTGTCCATGCAATCTGGACTGCCGGTTTTTTAAATACAAAGCAAGATTGCAAATGCTCTGTGTGAACTTACCTGCTCACCTTTCCAATTATTTCAAAGCAATTAGCTTCAAACAGTATGATATACTGGCTTGAAGTTCTGGGGGGGATATAATTGCCTGTTGGTGGTTACCTGGCCTCTTCTGGGTCTTGCTAACAGCCATCTGTATTTGCAGGTCCTTAGGCCCCCATCCAGCAAAGAATTTAAGCTTATCTTTACACAAGTAGCACATTTCATCTGCTTTAAGTATTTAGGTGGTTGTTGAGTTAGTTTTGAAGAAACAGCTAAAAAGACTTCAGTGAAATCTATACAAATCTCTCATTGAAATCATCAGGCCTGTGAGGAATAAGGCAGTCTTTCTTTCAAGAAGTTAATCAGGTAATTTTATTGAAGACCATTTTGACTCTCATCAGCATTATTTATTGTGAGGAAGACCACAGAAATCTTTCTGGTTACTAGGGGATTCTCAAAACAGGGGTCAACAGGTAGGAAAAAGAAAGTTCAGGGCAAGAACACTGAGTTAAAATCAAAAATCTTCCAAAACTGTGTGTGCCAGGTTGAGAAATTTCCAAGTAAACAAAACACAGAGGTTGTGGTGAAAAAATAAAGTGGTTTTCAAAGAGTTTGATTTGTAATTAGTTTTGAGAGAAAATACAGTACTTGCCCAAAGTGTAATTAAAGACATGTTGGCATAATAATGCCAAACCATCTTTCTTCCCATGTCACCTGGGGAAGAGAGATTATGGTCCTGCTGTCTGGCATAGCCTGATCCAGGATGTATACATATGGATAACATCGTTTTCCTTGGAAAGGATGTTTTGTACAAGCTGCCATTAGGAACAAGAACCTATTTCATCTTTATCTCTTTGTCAAAAATAGCCAAGGTCATAACAACAGGCAGTTGTAACATCACAGCAAGATCACTTTTAAGGGTATAGCCCTGGAGCAGCTGGAGTGCCTCAGTCCTGTGACTCGTGATGAATGGGAACAGTAGATCCTGTGCTAAATCTGAACGGGGTTGTTTGACAAGTCATGGAAAGCAACAGCAGAACTCTCCAGAAAAATGAAGTGTTTTAAAGTGAGGCTGTTGTGGTTTTCAGGCTTGATTTTAGCATTCATGTTCTCCAACTGCTTTGAACTATTTCTGAAGAGTAAATGAAGTTCAAAGGAAAGATCCCTGGTTCATGAAATCAGGCTCAAACGAAATTCATGTGGGAATGATCTGCCAGAATCATTAGCTGATTTTTTATCCTCAGAGTTTTAGGATAGGATTGACCAGGAAACCACCATAGTCCACCAAAGAGGGGCAGAAGTGCAGGACCTCAGCTCTTCTAAGCTGTTAGTGGGCTACTGCTTAGATCCAGATCCTGTCCCTGAGGGACACCGTCCATGGCTCTTGTCGGGGAATTTGTCAGTGTGGGGTTTGTACCTCAGTGCCTGTTGTATCCAAGTGCCAGATGAGGTCACAGGTACAATGTTCCTGTTTCTGCCACAGCCCAAGTGTTTCATCTGCCTTTCCAGCTGTTGGGTTGGGTTTAGAGGCAGTTTCTAAAGATCTGTTTGAAGAATTGAACTTTGCAATCCAGTCTTAATTATAGCTGAAATGGGATTTCATATCCATAGCATGTGGACTTCAAAGTTTTAACACACTTTTCATTTAAGCCAAGCTCAAATTACAGCTTAATTTTGATGTGATTTGCAGACTCAGTGACAACTGCATCATGCAAAGAGATGCAAATGTACAAAATCAAACTCCAATGAGGCTCATACAAGGATCTCTCCGTAGCAATTACAGAGCGGAATTGATTTCTGTCTCTCAGTTCTAACAATTTGCTCTTCCTTAAACTTAAAAAACACCCATCTCCCTTCAATCACTGCTGAACTGGTGTAATCAGGTAAACAGCTTGTGTTTAATTTTTGCCTCTGCTGGATGTTGGGCCCACGCACTGGAGCTCAGGCCCCAGGTTTCATGTGTTCCCAGGCTCTGTGGCAGCAGCTCTTCCCGGGCCCAGCCCACGCAGGACAGCCTGTGACAGAGAATGAGATGTAAACACAAGCTGCTGTGCAGTGCCGTTGGTGGCACAGCAGCATGTCCTGCATGTATTTTTACACCGATAATTTGGCTGCATTAAACCAGGCTAATCCATCACTTTTCATTTGGTGGGAATATTTTGGCTATTGCTGAAGCTGCTGATATCTGCCCAGTCGTTTGTGTCAGTTTCTCCTCACTTTGCGAGGGATGTGTATCCTTTCAGCTTCCATGAATTAACCACTTGGGAGGTGCTGCAAGCTTATGGAAAGGTGCTGGAGTCATATGAGCCTGGGCTTCTCTCACAGTTACAGGGCTGAGCAAAGGGCAAGGGTTGAATCTGGAAAAGGAAAAGTAGATGCAAGATTTACTCTGGGAACGAGCTGCTTTCTGTACTTCTGTGTGATTCATTGGTGAATAGATCAGCTGCCAGTTGTTCCAAGTCTTGTACTAAAGTGAGTGAAAAATAGAAATTCAGCACCCTGTGTCCTTTTACTTTTCACCTTCATCTTCCCTGTCAGAGTTTGGGAGAGTTCTTCCTTCCCTAAATCAGCTGGTTGTGTCTAAAGCCAAGGTAGTGACAGATCATTTCCTCAGCACTCCCAGCCCTCCTCTGAGACTCCCTCTTTTGGATGATTTGAAGAGTCAATTGAGCTGACCTAACTCTGTCTATTCTGGTCCCTGGAGTTCTGTCTTCCAGCTCGTGCCTTGCTCTCAAGGCTTGATCCAGCCTTGTACTTCATACATATGAATAGTCCTTTTAAAGTCAACAAGGAACAATTTTAACTTCTTTAAGTTAGATAAATGCTTAAGCCATTACCTGAATCAGAACTTGTGAGATGAGGTGGAAATCGGGTTGGTGAGGATCTCTTTTATAGGGACCACAAGTCACTGAGTGTCATCCAGGATGAGCAAGAGCACGAACATTGCTCAGGTCTCACAGCTGACAAATGAGAGATGAGCAAGATGGAAATCCTGTGTTCCATGGAACAAAACTGCAATTCTTTATGCTGGATATCTCTGGAAAATCACTCTAAATCCAATACCGAATTCCTGTTGAAAACCAAAAAGGGAAGCTGTGAGCAAATCTTATTGTGTAAAGCTTTACTGATTGCCTGTCAGTCGGGCAGTATGTCAGGGACTGGTGCTTCCAAAAGGGAGTGAGAAAAGGCATTTGGGTTTTGGAGCAGAGTGTTAGGTGTGAAGCTTTGGGAGCAGACAGGGTTATCAAGGGAAGTTCTGTCCCGGCTCATCCAACAGTGTTGCTGAGCTGTTTGTAACAGAGCAAGAGTGGAGCACTCCCAAAGCACAGTCCTCTGAACGTGGGGCACACCTGAACTGTGTGGGTGCTCTCTGATCTGGGAAATGGCTTGATGATTGACAAAAACTTTGAATTTTCAGGATAACTTTCTGTAAATGAAACCATGGTTACAAGCACTGAATGGGCTAAACGCATTCCCGTGCAGGTTTGTGTGGTTATGCAAGAGGGAATTTGGCTCCCATACATCTTTCCTTGGCTGCCAAACTGGTGAGAGCAGAGCAGACTTCGCAGAGAGGCAGCGTATGTGTGACGAGTTGTTAGTTTTATTAATTTGACTGAGGCTTTTCTCACTTTAGACAGAGTAATAGCTATAAAAGAAAGAACGTACTAAAATATCCTCTTTAATGAACTGAATTGCTAATGCTGAATTTCATTGCTGGAGCATCTTACAATAATGTGGCTTTAAATGTGCACTACACAAATGAACAGACTTTAGATCAATTTAAAAGTACCATTGGTATAATTTTATGGCCTGGTCACTAAGAGCTGTCACTTGGAGAAAAGAGCAAAATTTCCTTTCATAAAGCACAGGCAAAAATCTCAGCTGTGGACACCCACTCAAAAGTATTCCTGGGGTTTCTGCTTGCTAAAAAACACACACAAAAAAGTGCAGTAGTTCTTGGGAAAGCTTCTAAATCACTTTTCCCTTTGTTAGATGTGGCAAGGTATTTCAAAGCATGTTTGGAGAGGGCAGAGCTCTGCTCAGTGTCCAACACTAAGGTATAGGAAAATCCCCCAGGAGCTATTTCAGGCATCTGAACCTGGAGGAGCCTCAGGCCTGTTCTGACCTTTTTTTGGGTTGTGAATTACTGTCCCCAAAGACAAGTGCTGCAGCTGGGAAAGGCCCTACTGCTCCATCCAGTGCTCTTAGGATTTTTCAAAAGCTGCTGTTCTTCCTAGTTAAAATACTATTTTCTGCGTAGTCTTTCAAAAAGGGAAACCAAAGGTTTCATTCAAAAATCAGACTTGAAACTTACCTTGGGCCTCCAGCAGCTAAAATTTGCTAGAAAATGGCAGATATTCATCACCCAGTGTTAGACACCAGCCTGCCTGTGTGTGGATACCTGAGAGCTGAGGCACAGCCAGTAAATCATTCCAAGAGCACCAGGGACTGTGCCCAGGCATGGGAGGCAGGCACGTGAACACACAGCTTTCCATGGTACTGAGCGTTTCTTTGTTTAGGCTTAAATTTCAAGGTCTCCATACAAAGACACTAAAATCCTTTATTTCAGGAAACAGCAGCTGGGTGTATTTTAGCTGCTCTTCAGCTGCTGCACTGAACAGTCCCCATCGTCCATGTCCCCTCCCACTGACCTGGTGTTCAACGTGGGCAGTGTCTGCTCCAAGGGAAAGTGTTACATGCTGAGATTCGTCCTCAGGTGTCACCCTAATTTTGTCTGAACTTAGCTCAGCCTGCACAGGGCGGGGAGTCCTCATTTCTCCTTGATTTCCCGTGGGAGTTGAGTATATTTGTCGTCTGGATTGACTGGGCCCATGTTGGAGCTGAAAAGGGATGGCTGTGGTGGGCTGGGAAGAGCTCAGCCACCAGTTAATAGCTGTGCTAAAGAGGAGGGAGGCTCTAATGTACAGCTGGCCTTGGTGTCTTGGGTGGGTTGCATTTAAAATACAGCCTGGAGGCAGCTTTGCTAACTTTAGAGATATGTGATGAGCAGAGCTGCAGGAGACTACGCAAAAGTGATGCAACACGACAGTTTAAAGTGAGAGAGTGATAGCACTGAGCTCCTCCATTGCCTAATGGGGACGTGGCAGAATGGATCATTCTGCTATTTATTGGTTTTAAAGTTTTTTCCATGTCGATAAAATATTTGTATTGGAATAAGAGACCTCCTTTGGAGCAAAAGTTAGAGATGTATCTGCCATTGCACAGGTGATGCTTGCTGGAATTTCTCTTTAGCCCTACAATCATTTGCATTTCTAGTAGCTTCTTCATGCAGGAGCAGGCCATGGTGATCTTAAATCACTCTGCATAAAATGGGAAGGTTTCAGTTTTTACCCAGTATTTGTGCTATTGTTGGTTTGATAGTAAGGTTCTGAAGTGAAATATTTTCTGAAGTTTCTCTGAAAAATCCTGTTCTCCTAAATTATGCTTACAAAAATCCCTCTTAGGCCCCTCAAATAATACTCTGATACTTATTTTTAGTCCTTACAAAACCCTGAAAAAGTGTTTGCCATTGGAGCAGATACCTTGTGTCCCCAATGAAATGAGTGTTTGTTGACAGCTTGTCTGCCTTGGTGCTGTGGAGAGAAATAATGAGATAGCAGAGGACTTTAACAAGTGCAAATGTGCCTGTAAATCCAGGGCTGGCAGATCAGAGCCCTCGCAGGCCGCTCGCAGGTGAGCATTTTGTTCTCGCCGCTAATCGAGCTGAGGCAGGGAGTGGAGCAGGCCCACAGCTCTCCAGAAGGAAAAGCATGGAAAATGAGGGAATGTGTCGTGACCTAAGGAAATAAATGAGCAGATGGTGCACCAGCATCATACCTGACACTCCAGAGGAGGTGGTTGTAGCATAACCACCGACTGCAAACAGGATTGTGAACAGATCCCAAAGCCAAGAAAAGCAGGGGGAAGATGATATGCATGGTTGCATGGAATACAAAAGCAGGGCAAAATAAAGACTGAGATAGGACAGAGAAGGAATTCGGGGGAAAAGTTGGAAAAATAAGCGAGGTGAGACAACAGGCAGATACAGGTGGGGATAGAAAAGGAGGTCAGCATGCAGATAACTGACTTGAGACAGTACATAGCTGAATTTGGATGTTTTATAAATGAACACTGTAATGCATGTGATGTACTTACAATTTCAGCCTTGTGAGCAGACAGTTACTGGCTGATTCTACCGAGGAGAAATTACAGTTTTTGTCAAAATATGAAAGTGAAGTGGAAGGGGAAAGAATAGAATGGTTATGGGAGATGCCACAGACAGGTTAATGAGGGTGAAGATTTTTCTGGTTCCAGCTGGAATAGAGTTATTTTTCTTCCTAGTTGCTGATCCAGTTCTGTGGTTTGGATTTAGGATGAGAATAATATTGATCACACAATGATGTTTAGTTGTTGCTCAGAAGTGCTCACCCTAAGTCAAGGACTTTCCATTTTCCCCTGCTCTGCCAGGGAGGAGTTGCACAAGAAACCAGGAGGGACCACGGCCAGGACAGCTGATCTGAATTGGGCAATAAGGTATTCCATACCATGGAATGTTGTTCTCAGTGAATAAACTGGAAGGCACCAATTGCTGCCTGGGAACAGGCTGGGCATCTGTCAGTGGGTGGTGAGCAATTGTGTTGTGAAACAGTTATCTTTCTCTGACTTTATTCCTCTCTTTCTTCTTCCTCTTCCTCTTCTTCTTCTTTTTATATTATTATTATTATTACTGTTCTTATCCAGTGGGTTTTACCCTTTTCCTATCCTCCTCCCCATCCCACTGGTGAGCAGAGTGAGCAGCTCTGTGGGACTTAGTTGCCATCTGGGCTTAAACTAGGACAAGAATCTGAACCAGGTGATACCCAGACAGAAGAAGGATTTAGAGGTGAAGTGGTCTGGTTTAAGTGGCATTTGTCTTTTTTTTGGTGCTGGCAGAGAAACCTGTTGAAGTGTTAATGAAGGGATGTAAATGTGTGTTCTACAGCACTATGGCTTCAATAAACACTGTGTAATGTTTAAACACAATGTATTGAAGTAGGATGCTGGAAGTAATAATGCATTCAACTGCCAAAAATGCCTTTTCTTGGCCTGGAAGGATCTTGCAAGCAAAGAAAGTGCAGTTTCAATAGTCAGGGTTTATTTTGTTACTGACAAAAGTAAAGGTGAAATACCAGGTGTTTTGCACATTAGGGAAAATTTATACAGTCAAAAGTTCACTTGTATTTCTGTACTCACAGAAATACTTTATACCTTTAGTCTTGACCCTTCCTTACACCATTTGATTGCCTTAAATGTGTGGTATATAACAAGCACATCTCCCAGTCATTTCCTTACAGCTCCAAAAGACCTGATTCAGTGCAGAGATACTGCAGGATTTTATTTATTAAACAAGCCTGTGTTAGCCCAGCAGAATATCTGGATGTTTGGGAGTGAAAATGAGAGTTCCAAAGACCTCAATCTTGTCCAAGAAAGCCCGGTGAAGGCCATTTGTCAGGGAAGCTGGGAAGAGACCCAAGTGTTACAGATATGGGTGTCACTGTCTTTGTAATGGCAAGAACTCATGAAATATGATCAGTGACCTAAAAGATGAGTAAAGTCAGAGAATAACAATGCACAATGAGTTTCTGGGCTGTGGACTGAAATCAAAAGGGACCTACTGCTACACAGAGACTTCTGATTGAAGAGCCACAGGGAAGAAGGGTGGAAAGGGAAAGACAGTGTGTGAGAAAGGTTCCCATCCACTACTATTTTGTAGCAGTAGGTTTCATCCACTTTCATGTGTTCAGGGTGTACTGTGCAAGAAGGATTTAGGCCCCATTAGGAATAACAGTAAATGCCAGATGGAAATGATGTGTGTATTGTTACTGAGATTATTTTCTATCAGGAAGAGCTTTATGGGCATCAACCAGAAAGAAGAGAGATAAAACACTTATTCTTTGATCTTGGAGGGTGGTCATTCAACATGAAAAGTCTCTGCTGTTTATCATTTTCATTTTCAGTAGCTTTTCTGCCTATCACACAGTGCCTGTTCATATGAAGGCCAGAGGCTGCCAGGTTTTATAACCCTTACCAGGATGCTTAAAAATATGTGCATCAATTTCAGGGAAGAGGGTGAAATTCAGGGTGAAAATAGCCAGCAAAATTCAAATTTTAACAGAAGCAGCTAAAAAATGAAACAGCTAACATTTGGGGTGCTTTAGAGGTAAGGGTTTCTCACCCTTCCTACTGCCGGCTTAAATCTCACCTTTGTGAACCCCATGCACAGAGCTGCAGTGTTCTAATTATGCAACAGTGTGAGTAAATCATGAAAATTGATTAGAAGAGAGTTTTTAGCCAAGGCCCAAAGTCTGATGCCCTCTCTGACTTATCTACATTGCAGTGATAATTTCCTAAATAAAGATCAAAGCCTGGACACAAACTGCAGAAGGAGGGCAGGTTTGCAGAAAGACATAAGGATTCATAGGGAATTTGAATTTTTCCATAGCGATTGCACACTTAGCTGCTGGGGCGGGAGGTAGGGAGACATAGCTGGAAGCTTGAGGATTTTTTTGGAAATCCAGAATAACCTTTGCTTCATCATCTGCTTTAGCCTGTCTGTTAGTGCTTCCTAATTGCATGGCATCTGCTTCAGTTGGGATAGCAATAAGAAAATGCATGCATTTCTGAAAATATTATCTCCTTCTTCTAGGATAAACTCCAGCCACTGGAATTCCCCAGACTCCAGTTTGGGAATACCAGTTGAGTGTGGTACCTCTCCCTTGCAGATTTGGTGGGGCTATGGGCCATAGGAGCTTAAGGACAGAGCCCAGTGAATTTGTTTTCAACATCAGGTGAAGGATTGCTTTGTCAGAGCTTATTCAGAAATCTGTTGGGAAGGGGATATTGTTACTTGGCCCGTTCATGAAATCTGATGGTGGCAGCCAAGTTCTGGGTTTCTTGGGAACCACCCCTCCATGGCATTGGTAAGAGTCTCACCATCTTTCATCCTCAGCTTCTGGCTCCAGGGCTTTTCAGAGTGCTCAGGTTCACAGCTTAGAGCTCAATCAAATACAAGAAGTGCCATTTAGGCATTTAAAAACTCTTCTACTGTAAGGGTGATTAAAGACTGGAATAGGTTGTTCAAAGAGATTATGGAGTCTGTCCTTGGAGATATTCAAAATTCAACTGGATGCAGTCTTTGACAACTTGGACTAGATGATCTCCAGGGGTCCTTTCTACCTTAGCTGTTCTACAATTCTATGATTCTATGAATTATTTTACTCCTGTAACTTTAGTGATCTCTGAATCAGAGCAGGAGGCTTAGTGAATTGCTGGATATGGTGGAAAATGTAGAATATCTAAGCAGCAGATCAGAGCATTCTGAAAGCCCCTGTGAATCTCCTGTGTCTGAGAGCAGAACTCTATTATGGTGAGCCTGTCCAAAGAACTGTGTGGTTATTCTCACTCCAAAATCCTGAAATGCCATGGAAATTCTTATGACAGCATGTATTTTCAGCAGTGAATTCAACAGTACTAGAATTTCTTGATCATATTCAGGAATTCAGGCTCTGTTTCCAACTCTGTTTCTGGGCTGTTGCTTCATTCTGGACACATCCTTTCCATGTGTATTTCATTTTCTGGTTTATGGAATGGTGAGTGTAACCACATTTGGGTGGGTTACTGGAGTTTCTAGATGAAAACCGCTACAGAAGAAATAGATGTTTCTCCTCAAATTAGTGAGATCCATTGTTGTGTGTTGTGTGAGGAATGCATGTGTTCTATCTGACAGCAAGAAATGACGTTAATGAATTACTCTGACATGCAGTCATGATATTGCAGTCGGTATCCGAGATGTCCAGATGTTGGGTTGTTCTTCCAGGATGCAACATGTTGGAATGCATTAGGAGGTGCATTTTTGCTCTGTGGATGACTATGACAAATTGAGGCACAGCCAAGCCATTAAGTTGCTCCCAGGCATCTTTCACGCTTCATCCATTCCATGAGTGATAGATGGTATTAAACCTCTCCCTTTTTTTTTTTGTGGGGAAAAACACATTGTGGATAATGGAAAGGAAATCATCAGCACTAATATTTATCCCAACTTTGTTTTATATCTGCAAGATCAATGTTTTTTTAATTCACTTTTCATTCTCTTTTGCTTCATTTGCTTTGTTGTTGTAAAGGACATGTAGCATCTCGGGATCACATTTGGAGTGCAGTTTTATTAATACAGAACTACACAAGCAGAATTGTTCTGGATCCATAGAAATGACAGCAGAAAACCAGCCATTGTCAGGTGTTTAAAATCAATATTTAGTATTTCCGAGTGGTTTCTTTATAGCAGCTACAGCTCCTCTCTCACCTGAAATTCTTTCTAGGCTGATTAGAGAAGGAGACAGGTAAACTTCACATGTGGCCTTTGGGGGTTGGATATCCCAGGAAAGGTGTGTTAATCCTGAGCAAGTGTGAAAAGGAGAACATGGACAAGAAGAACATCAAATACTGAGGAATGAAATTGCAGAGAATTCTCTGGGTTGGGCTGGTATTGCCATAACAGGAGAACAGGGAAACACAAGTCAGACCTCTCTGTAGGGAAACATTATGCTCCATTAAGAAAACTAAAATGTGAATCTCAATTCTGGTTCTCGGGATCTTTGCAAATGCCATTTCATCTGCATTTTGGAAATCCCAGTAATGGGACTGTGGCCGGTGGGCTGCCAAATGAGGAGGCTGCTTCCCCTCCAAGTTACATGGTTTTTCTAATATTTTGTTTTCTAATGCAGATCAAAATTCAAATTCTCCCTTTTCTGTAAGTGTTTCACACATTAAAAACCAGCAATAACAGTACAGCATGTTAAAGTGAAACAGAAATGATGGAGCTGTGTGTCAGAGCAGGATCCAGTCTTGATCTGTTCTGACTCTGTCAGTACCAGTTTCCATGATGTCTGCTGTGCTTCTTGCACAATACAGACTCTCCCCATTTCTTTACTGAAATTGAATAGTTTCTTTAATAAAATAAGCAATGATCAGCACTGGTACATGGGTCATGCAGCTTGTACAGGAAATTGAGACTTTCATAACTTTGAGAAAGACAAGTTAAAATTCTAGTAAATTAGGTTAAAACTCCTCTTTTTCTTCATAACTGAGAATTTCTTCTTGTACTTCCATTACAGTGGGATTCAGGAGGGAACCAAGTTTTGGAGTTTTCTTTTTGGGATAAGGCACATTTGTGACAAAACTCCTTTCTCAGTGGAAGTGTGTCCACTGAGCAGTTACAGTGCTGCTCACCCCTCTTGGAGGAGAATGCCAAGGTTCCTGTGCCACTTACATTTCAGTGAAGATCTCAGATCCAGCTCCTATCCATCCTAAAGGTGATTTCAGGAGTTAATTGATCTGGTGGAGCTCTCTGCACAGAAACAGAACTTTTCTTTCCCTGGACACTGCATAAGAAACCCGTTCATCACCATCCCCAATTCCATGACTGATAAGCTTATGTTTGTTTCTCTCAGTGTCTTCTAGAGCCACATTTTTTCCTGGTTTCAATACAGGAATGGAAATTAAATGTCAAACTAGGCTCTGATATTTCAAAAGAGACAGACTTGAAAAACAGAAACATGACCAGAAGAAATGTTAAAAATTTCATCGTGGCCCAGTCCTCAGATATCCAGCAGTGGATCGGATCTGAGTAGGGGCTGTGTGTAATTGCATTTTAAGGAAGTGAACAGACCAACCTCAGCTGCAGGATTGTTTGGCTTACTGTAATTAGATAAATTAATCAGTACATTAACTTCTAATGTAGAGCACAGTTCTGAAATGAGTAGCAGATATTTGCTATTTTGTTAGGATTTAAAGAACAAACCCTTCTGATGACAGGTCAATGTCAAGGTAGCTCAGCTACCAGAGCTCTGTGAGTGTGTAAAAGGTTTTAAACACCATAAAGTATAGCACAGAGAAAGCTACCATTGGGTTACTTGATATTTTTAAGAGAAAGAAACAGGTTTGTTAGAGTTAATTATTGCACTTGGATCTAAATTTGTAAACATCAATTCATAATTAGCCTTGGCCTCACCTATAGATAGTGTGAAACTGTATTTCATAGCCAGGAAGCAAAGGACTTCCTCCCCATCCTTTGCTTGTAGTGTTCCCACTGTCATCACCTATATGGTCCTAGAAATTGTTTTTCCATGTAGCTGGGATGGTTTCTTGTTCTGCATAAGGGACAACTTGTGAAACACCTGGATGATGGTGCTGCCAGACTTTTCAAGGTCCAAAATCTTAACCAGAGCACTTTATACACAAGCCCCCATTAACAAAGGGACATCTGACAGGTTATAGTGAATATAAACCAGCATGTTAAATGAGGTTTTCTATTGTCTCCTCACTCATCCACACTTTTATGTCAGCCTTTCAACACAGAGATTCTCTGGACACATTAAACATGAATAATTTCTTTTGGTTTGGTAGTTGAGTGCAGTCCTATATCTCATTAAAAAGCTCACTCACAGTGAACAATGTCACATTACTAAAACATGTTTGTCTCTCAAATAAAAACAGACCAGAAAGCAGGTAGAGGTTTTTCCTTATTGGAGAGGGAGCTGGGATTCATACTGAGGCATGACTGGCATCTCCTGTTCCTAGAACACCCTGGTCATGAGATGCTACTGTCACAGCAGACTGAAGTGATGATCCTTTGTGCTGGACCCAGACCTGAGGCTGTTTGTCCCCATGTCCCTCCTTCTACTCTCATCATCTCCCTCCTATATAATTTTGCTCTCACTTTCTGCTTTTATCCATTCTTTTCCTGTATTCCCCTTCCTTGCTGCCCTTAATTCCTCCTGATTCCTGGGTGGGAAGGGCTCAGATCCCCCCGCTGCCCCCAGCACTCAGAATCCACAGGATGGGCTGTGTCGGAGTCTCCTGAGCTGCAGCTCCCCTTGGTGCCATCCTGATTGCCTTCCCCAGCAGGCAGGGAGTAAAGTGGGATTTAAGGAGCTGCCTATGGCTTCACCCACAGTGAGACATTGGAACACAGCAAGGAAATGGCTCTCAAGTAGAGCAGTGGCAGGATTTTAGTGCCTTGAGTTCTGCGTTATTCCTTGGCTTCCCTAGATTGCCCTGATGCTGCTTGGGTAGCCTGGCTAAGAGTCTACAACACCATTTTGTATCACAGAAAGATCCCTTTAATGAGTTTCAAAATGCCAGCCTGCCTTTTCAGCCAAATACCAGCTATTCTATGTGGTTACTGTCTTAGCCCAGTCACTCTTTTAAGTGGAAACTGCCAGGTGTGCCACTGGTATCACATTAGGGTCTCCCTCCCACAAACAGACATAGGCAATCAGAAACACTTATTTAATGTAATTTGTGATTCTGTGAATTCAACTTTTGCAGAAGCTGCCAGGCTTGCCACCCCAGGGGACTTCAGCAATGTAGTTCTATATTTGAACTTTAAGAGGGGGGAGGAGAAGAGAGGAATAAAAAGAAACGCATATAAAGTCCTATGAGGAATTTTTTTAAAGTTTAGGAAATAAGAGTCCATAAAACACGTGAGGATTTGGATTCACTTTAGTTCTAGTAATGGGGAAGGAATTGTTTCTACAAAATCAGTGATTGCTGCTGAAAAGCATCAGTCACCATCTGAGCCTGCTCTCAGATGGTTTTTCAGTTCAGATGTCCCTGCTCCAAAAGTCTAATTAGAATGAACAGAGTCTCCATCTCTTCAGAAATTGAACCCAAACCAATCTCAGATGCTGGCAGGTTTGGAGAGCAGGTGGGCATGATTAGATTTCTGACTCTGACCAGACCCTGTGCTGAGTCTCCTGGCACATGGCACCTACCTTGTGTCTTTTGTTTGCTTATGATCATTAGAAAGTAATTAGTGAAATTAAGGAGTTCTGACTGCAATGCACTGTCTGTTTGAGAACAAGATGGATTTTGGTGAAGAATCTCAATTTAGTTCCTGGCACAGTAGTTCATGTTCCATGCCAGGGATCAAAATATGCACGGACGGGTCTCTGTGTTTGTCTCTAGGTTTGTGCCTTGGGGAAGGAAGAGCCTGTGGCTTCTCAACCTACTTTGTGTAGCATTGCAGGGTGTGGAAGGGCTGCTCCCTCTGCCCTTTCAGGACACAAACCATTCATAAATCATAGCCACTCTGAGGCAGCTCTGACGGCTGTGCAGCTGAGGGAGAGGTTGTAACAGCTCAAGACCACCAGGGTGTTCTTTGTGTAGGTGAGGAGTCCCAGGGAGCCTGGATGGTAGCAGCTGCTTCTCTTGATATAATTCCTTTCTTACCAGCCCAAAAAGGTCCTAACTAGATACTGGTCTCTGGCTGAAACATCTGGAATTGTTGAAGGGCACTATTTAAATTGCTGTTCCAAGGTCATGTGTGATATTTTGGCTGTGCTCACCACCTTCAATTTAATCTGTGAGTAAAATGCTAATGCACTTTTGCGTCCACTCTGGTAGAAATGACCATCAACCCCCACCTCAACCTATCCGAAATGAGATCCTTACCTGTGGCTGGAGAGAGTGTGACTATGCAAATACTCTTTCTAGTTGTAGGGAGTTGAATTATTTGTATTCCACATAATTTTTTAATGCACCCTTTTGTTCAGCAATTAATATTTAACAGTCTCAAATAAAACTGTCAAACAATATGGTTTTCACAATACAGTTTTAAAATATCTACCAATCCTTCATCCCTTATTATAATAAAGCACTGGAATGGCTAATGTGAGTGGTGATTTAATTTGGTTATGTTTGTACAAAGTTAAGCTTTAATATTCTTATTTATTTTATTCAGAAACATAAAATCATAGAATTATTTGGGTTGGAAAGGACCTTATAGACCATCCAGTTCCAACCCCCTGCCATGGGTCAGGATGCCATTCACTACCCAGATTGCTCCAAGCCCCATCCAACCTGGCCTTGGATACTTCCAGTGATCAGACAACCACAGGTTCTCCAGGCTCCTTATTTCCCACAGGGGTTTGTGGTTCTGGGCGCAAAAGAAAAGCAAGAAAATGTGAGTGCACAGGGACATTGGTGATTGTCAGGTGTCCATTTGGTGACTCTTTGACCCATTTCTAGGCTGCCTGGAAATTTATCTCAATTCTCTGGTTATAAGCAATTTGCAACTTGAGCAATAATCCTCATAACCTTTGCTACAGTTGTGTCCTTGATGTAATAGGGAAGGTAACGCATTAGTAGGCACATGCTGAGCTCGGGCTGTACCTGAGATTTAATGATATTTAACTCTGGACCTAATTTCAGTTTACAAGCGATTACACGCTGTCCTCTGGGACATTGCTGCAAAGAATTTTCAAATAAGTTGCAAAATAGTGACGAATTAACTTGTAGTCGTGTCAAAATCAATTATCTTACATGACAGCTCAACTACAGTTTTCTGTTTGCTGCACTGCAGCATGCTAAACATCAGCCTAAGCATAAACATAAAGTCCTTGTATGTCAGACTCTGGAGCAGATTGATCCTGTATTTCACGGGCATGCAAATCTCCCGGAGGCTCAGTGGAAATGTTTTGCTTACATTCACAAAATCAGAATATCCTTTCCTGCCATGTTTATAAACTGTTGCACTATGAAATCATATAAATTTGATATGGTTTGATCAAAACATTCTTGTGGATGTTGTCCTGGGTTGATCCAAGTTAAAAACCTCCTCTCAGATCGGTTCTGCCAAGGCAGTACTACATAGATCCCCAGCCAGGTTCTTTCTGCAAACTCTTGCTGCAAGGGGTGGCTGTGCACCCCTCAGGTGAATGGGAGGATGCCCTGATGTGGTGTGATCAATCCCTGTCAGGGCAGGTAACAGGGCAAATGAGCACAGGATCTTTAGGAAAAATGTCAACAACCAGCCAGATCCAGCCATCCCCCTTACCACACCTCGAGGAGTTTGGAGAGGATAAGGGGGGCTGGAAGAATCCAGAGAGTCAAATCAGTTTTTTGGTATTGAGACATTGAGAGTTAAATTTTCTATCCTCGAAAACCTGCTGTTATTCAGCTGCGCCCACAGATCTGATTGGTCCCTTCTGTTTCTGAGATGCTCACTCTGCACGGAGTTGGTGTTTCAAGTCCTAAACATTTAGGAAAGCAAAACTTCTCATTTTGTAGCTGTAGAGGTTTCATCACATGCTGTGTGCAAAGAGATGTTATCTGTGAAAGCATAAACTCCTGTACAAAATCCTGTAATTATATGATTATAAAAATGCACAGAGCCACTTTATCATGGTTTATGTATAAAAAACACTTAAGCTGACAGAGTAGGGTTATTCTGTGCGGTTGTGATCAGCTTAAGAGAAATAAAAGATAGTAAAGGTACATCAACATCTGTTTAGGTCAGAATCACTGTGGGAGAGGCTGCTAAAGGTTTGGAGTGGTGTAGTGCTAGAAATCTGTTTTGCAGATTTAGCACTTGAGTTGGCTCTGTGTAGAGGCCTGTCAAATGTTACTACAGAGAGAAATACGTTGAGGACTTGTATCGCTTCCAAGCTTTAATTCCTCTGATATATTTTGGAGAACAAGTGTTACTGAAATAGTAGATATTCCTGCCAACAGATTACTGAAGCAGGAAAATACTATTTCAGATGTAGTATTGTAGGTAATGAAGATAGAATAAATGACCTGGCCATAGAAAATAACATCAGTCATTCATGAATTGCACAGCTATAAAACAAACATTCAAAACTAAGGAAATCCATTTGGAATGTGTTTTGGCTTGGAACACCCAGGAAATTTTGTATGATAAATACCCCAAAGTCCAGGTTCTAAGAAAACTGTCAGGAATCAGCAATTTAAGAGGCAGAAACTTGTAGCTGGAGATGTTAGAGGTATTTTCATATTAGTTATTAAAAAGGAAGATAGCTGAAATAAGTAGAGAGAGTACAGATAAGTAGTAAGGAACAGAAAGAGAAACTGAACAGCAGACAAAACTATTTTGACTTAGAAGTCAAAATACATTAGGGATAAAGTGAGATTGGCCAAAAGTCAAGCTATGCCTATTAACAATTTAGCAGCTGTGCGAGTAAAAAGAGACAAGAAAAGGATGGGGGAGTCCTGCTTTAGGGGAAATGGATCAGGGCAGTGGTGTCACCAAAACCAGACAGAAGTTTCTGCAGCTTTCTGCACACTTGATGAATGTGGGGTCAAAAAGACGATGAGTAAAGGGGAAAGAAACAACCACGATGGAGGCAGGAGCCCAATCTGAAGGCATTAATAAGCTCCTGGAAGAGAAGGCTGCGGGCCGTACTCTGAAACAATGGCATAGGAAAAGTGACCTGATAACAGGGATTGGTCAACAAATCTTGCCAAGGTGGAAGGGGGATGTGTCTGAGCCCAGAATGTGCTGATCAGGTTCTTGCAAGTGTTGCACATGGAGGGGGTTAGTGCCTCATACAAAGTTTACTTACTTGAAGTTATTCAGGGTTGGGATTTAGCAGAGTGAGGCACATAAACTACATACAAGACACACTCAGCAGAGTGTAAACACAGTTACACAGCTGAATCACAATCATGCATTCCACTCCTGCTCTCTGTAAATGTGTTCACCATCCTGATACCCTGCTTCCCAGGTGCTGGGAGGGACCTGGTGGGTTGAAACCCACTCAAGCCCACTGCTCTCTTCAAATTACTTTCTTTATCCATATTTTACATTCCTCAGTTGGGCTGAGGCAGGTTTACACTCCCCATGCTGTCTAGAGAACTCGAAAAACAGATACTCTTTCCTTGGTTGCTGTATTGTGTAACTGAAGAAAATAAAACATAGTTGCTACATTTAACAGGGTGGGAAAATAATGTACGTAGCTAGAGACCTGTTTTTCTGGTCCCAATAATATAAACATCATGGAATACATTTTGAAGGAACTAAGAGAATCAATTGCCTAGAAGTAAATGAAAAATGGATTAAAATAGAACATATATTTATCTAAGGTAGATAGTACAAAAGGCAGCTAATAGCTTTCTTTGATAACATAACCAATTTTCCAGGCAAAGGAAACACTGCAAAATGCTTTGTAAACACAAACAAGTGGAGGCAAATTGCTGGCTGATGGGTTCCCTGTAAACGTTGCCTTGCCAGGAATTCTGTAGCTTGT
This sequence comes from Rhipidura dahli, assembly GCA_013399225.1. Taxonomy (NCBI): domain Eukaryota; kingdom Metazoa; phylum Chordata; class Aves; order Passeriformes; family Rhipiduridae; genus Rhipidura; species Rhipidura dahli. Next base: position 185,471 of record VXAC01006905.1, on the reverse strand, counting down.
GGGAAGTCACGGAAAAAAAGATGTGTGAAAATACCAGCATGAAGCAGGTAACACTCACTGGGAATCCACACACCCTGTGTGCTGTATTGGAGCTCCTCCTCCTTGACAAGTTTGGGATCTGTGGCCAGGATGGGGTTTACATCACTCCACCCCAGACACCGAGTGCCAGGGAGGAACCCTTACTCCTGGGCTGTGGGACTGGCCCTGGAGTGAACCTCACCCCTCTCCCAGGATTCCATTGTCCAGCTTGGCTGCTCTGGAGTTAAGGAACTGCATGTGTCTGGTTGGGAGCTCTGGGGCAGGGCAGAGGTGCTGCTGGGGAGGATGTGTGTATTTAACTGTGGAGAGCAGGACAGAGCCTTTAGTCTTCCTAAGAGGATGTTGCAGAAGTTTGAAATGTGCCATTGGCACAGAATTTGTGAAAGAACATTTGTTTCCTGATGAAAGGCCCTTTTTGGGAGTTCTCAGTGACTTTTTAACCATTAACTCAGGCGCAGAGTTGACCTCTCTGGGCAGTGTGAGAGCTTGCAGCTCACAGCCAGGAGGGCCCATTGAGAAACTTCTTCCCATGAATGTAAATATTGTTTTCTTACCGGGTGCATCCAATTCCTCATCTTGTTGTCAGTTCCCCAGTTGCCCTCATAGGCCTCCCTGTCAGACAACATTTCAGCTTAAAATCCTCTCCTGTTGACCCCTGCTTGTTGGATAAAGCAGTTTCCTGCTGATGCAGGTAGAGAACGTTCTTTTATTGAAACAATAATGTATCTTTTTGTAAAACTGAAATTGGCTATTAGCCTTATAAAACATCTCATTATTATCTGTAGCTGGTGGCAGTGGGAGGGATGCTCCAGCAAGGTTAGAACGGACTTTTGACAATCATTTAGATATTTGGAGTGGCCCATGGAAGTGTCTGGGTGTTCTAATCCTTGATGTAAATACCTGACCAGAAAAATAAATTCCCATGAGTTTTTAAGGATCCTGGGACCCTGAAATGTGGCATGATACACCTGGTGTAGACACCGAACTGGAACATGGAATGGAAGCAATGGAACCTCTGCCCTCAGAGTTCATCTCTGACTTCAGTACTCCTCTGGTTTCCAGGCACTTTCCATCACTGTCCTTTGGTATTTTTTGCCTTGGAAAGAATCTGAGCATTTCCTCCATTGAGCTCCCTTTGCTTACTCTGTTTTCCACTCTTATTTAATAAGCAGCAGGAAAGGGATTACTTAACATACTGCATTAAAGAAAGGGTGACATTCTAGTCCTGGAAGGCAAAGGGAGCTTTGGAATTGACTTCAGTGGGGTTAGGATTTTATGCACAATATTCATTTCCTTTTTCAGGAATACTCACGTCTCCTCTAATGTAAATAAATATTACCACAGAAAGTTATCCAACTGCAATTACTTTTTGCCTTACATCCTAAATATCTACTTGTATTTGACATTTACTAAAGAAAAACACTTGCAAATTACATGTTTGATTAACATTACATCTTTCCCAGTTTAAAAAGGGTATGGTAATTGAAAGCTGCATTACTTAGAAACCATGAACTTTATTTGAGCTCTTCTCTATAACTGCAAATCTTCCCTTTTATATTGAATATTTCTCTGAACATTTATAATAGGTGGAAGGAAAGTCCTGTTAAAGCAAACATCCCAGAACATGAAGGTAAAGAACAGTTCCTGCTTTGTCACTGAACAAACAAAGGTGCACATGAAAGGCGAGTTGTGTCCAACAAGGGCTCAGGTTTTGCACTGTCAGTCCACAACCTCCCTTGGCTCTTTTGGCTCTCTCCCCTGTGCCACTGAGAGAAGTTCCCAGCAGCTCCCACCACTGTGCTGGGAGTGGACTTTTTGGCACCTGCCCACTGTGAAAACAGATGTTGCCTCATAACAGGCACTCTTGAAATGAGGTAATGATGAAATTCTCTCCTTACAAGATTCTTCACAAGCAGAACAATGTCCTGTGGATTTATTCTTGCAAAATGCCATTTGGAATGTTCTTCTTCCTCGTGTCCCCATCCCACACTGGTGTTTTTCCAAGGAGTTCAGCAATGTATTGTTGATCCCCTCCCGGAGTCTGTGGTGGTTTCTGTCAGTGCTGTTGGATGAACTCCTCTGTGTGAAGCTGAAAGGAGATGTCACATGTGGTGCATTTGAATTAGGAACAAGCTCCACAGTTTTGGGGAGTGAATATTCTGGGACAGTAGCAGTGTTCCTGGGGGAATTTATTTGTGCTATTTCCAACTTCTATATCAACTCTAAGCCCAAAGTTAGTCAGACAGCTCCAGTGCAATTCCTGTTTTTCTTGGCGGGAATGTCAGGTCCTTGGGCTGTTGGGAAGCAAAGCTGATGACTCTTAGGAGAAGAGGGTTAGTGGGAAAATGAATATAAAGAACACTGGCTCTAAACCTAAATAAATTTTACCTGTGCTCTTTTGTTGCCTTCTTATGATGCATGTATGATATAAATTCTCAAAATCTATTTTTATGCTATTGCCAGCAGCCTACAAGTCAAGTAACTAAGAATTATGGCTGTCATAACGGCATCGCTTATGAGGAAATAAAGGAAAAGACAAACATGTCCATACAGTACTTATAAATCTATTATAAACTGTGGTCTGTGCTTTGCTACAATATTGTTAATTTAATCTCCATTGCAGTGTACAGTTGATACAGTAAAGAAAATTTACTGTGCATGGAACTCGAGAACCTATTAACTCACCTAAATATTGGAGTCAATTCCTGTATGTGTATGTGTATATATAAACCTCCAGGAGCTTTGGGACAGGTGATGGTCTTGTAGGGATGAAATCTGCTGGCTGCTAATTTGAAAATGTTGTTCATCTCTAATTGCAGCTGTTGTTTAGAGAGGTTTTTCCCCAGCAGGTAAGGCAGGGCCATGTTCCAGCACTGGTTACACATCACACCTTGGGACTGATGTTGGAGACAATCCCTGCCCTGATGTGCACCTCATGGCAGGAGCAGTCACTTGTCCTGCTCAAGGCATGGTGTGGTCCTAAAATCGGTCATGCATGGGCAGGTACAGCCCAAGTTGTTTGCTGTGAGTTAAATGTCCTGTCATGGGGTTGTTTCACCACATGGGCCAGTTACGTGCAGCCCCGTGTGAGGGATTCATCCCATCTCATCCAGTTTGCTGCTCTGGGAATTGTAATTCCTTGCCTGCCCTCCCAGGGACAGAACTGGGCAGTGCTTTGATGAGCCCAGAAATTCCCTTTCTGGCTGTGCCTTCTCCCTGCAGCTCATTTGGGAGGCTCTGAGGTTTTGCTTCCACCCTTCCCTCTGGCATATGGCATGTCCTGGGATGTTGCTCTAGAAAAGATCTAAGTAGAAGCCAAAATTGAATGAAATGAAAACAGGAGTTCTGTGAGAACTCCTTTAAAACATGAACACACAGTGAAGTCCTGTGGAAGCCTCCCCTTCAGCCAGGGGTTTATGTTTCTTTAACCCCTCAGGCCACCCAACTACATTCATTTTACCTTCTCATCATTATTCAGAGGTTGGCCATGCTACTCTCAGTGGCATTCCTAGAAATGTCATGACTTTTTTCCTTTCCTTGGGGCTTGGCCCTGTGCAGAATGCTCATTTTCAGTAAGCTGTGCTGATTAATAACTGTATTTCTCTCCATTTTATTTCTGAAATGCCCTTTGCACTCACTGGAGCAGCCAGGTCACCAAGCAGGAGAATGAAAACTGGAAGGAACCACAGTCTAAGCACTCAGTTGGAAAACAAATAAATAAATATCACACACTCTTTTTAAGGAAACCATTAAATAAACTGAATGTAAGGAAGACACTGCACTTGCACTACTCAGACCTTTGAAGTACAGGTCTATAATGTATTATTTGTTGTGCATCTGCCACTGCTGCAGCATCAGCTAATGGGGGAAAGATGCTTTAGATGTCACTTTAGAGTGTAAAAGCACAAGACTCAGTGAGTCATGGGCTGCAGGAGGGACTGGTTTGTTGCTCCTTCTGTGGCTGCAGGTAGCAGAACTCCCTGCTTTTCCTGATAAATGGTGATGAGTGCATCCTGTTCATGGAGGGAGAGCAGGACTGAAGCCAAGGACATTTCTGTAGGTGGGTTAAAAGCTGTAACAAAGGGATCCACCCTTTGATGGGGAAACACTCAGCTCCCTCATCAGCCATCCTGATGCATCCTGGGAAAGGCCAGCTGGGTGTCCACTCACAGCTGCTCTGAGAGGCCAGGTAGATGGGCAGCTCTGGGACTCTGATCCACGGGGCACAGGCAAGAGTGTTATTCCTACTGAGATCCCTGGGAGATGGACTTTGGCTGCCATCCCATCCCTCTGCCCACCCTGCTCCACAAATGCCCCTTTGCAGGGACAGGAGGCATTGGCTGTACCAATTTACATCTCCTGGTGTCTTCACCCATCAGAAAGTATCTGGTAGGGATCTTCAAGTATTTTTCATTCCCATTGTTCCAATAGAGCGATAACTGGGGAGTAGGTCAGAAGAGAAAAATCCACCTTTTAGCTCTGCTTCTACTCAGCATCCCAAGAAGGAAGCAGACATGACTTGCCTGTGATGATCCATGGCTGCTCTCCTTCATGTTTGATGGACAAGATGTGAGTCCTGAGGAACAGGACAGTGCACACAGTGCCTTGGTTTGGGAGGGAATGTCTCTGGTAGTTGGAGCAAATGGATGACTCCCATAGCTGGGACAAAGCCCCCTCCACTCCAGCAGCTCGTTCTGACCATGGACCTGGTGTCTGACCAGTGACTGTTTAATACACTCAGTATCCTCACTCAAATAATGGAGACAAAAAAAGTCCATATAAGATTTAATCCTAAAGCAGCTCAGGTTTTCCCAAAAGGAAGTGTGTTCTGAGGGGAAAGAACCACTGTATCTCTCCAACATGTGGCTCAGCTGAAACTGGTTTAAATATCTGTAAAAAACCATTTCCTTAGAAGTTGCATAAGCTCCCGCTTACTACTGTACATGAATTAGAGAGGATTCTGTTTCATTGTTACTGTACTTCTCATATTTGCCACTGATAGCCTATCTACATCACATAAATAATCTCTAGAGCACCTAATTTAGTACTATTACAGTCCAGATGAAATGTTTATGTAATTTCCCTTCTTTTGAGATAAACTTCAGATACACAGAGAAAATTGACTGTAAAAATGACATTGTAGGACTCTATATTTATCTTCTCTCAGTGATTTCCATAGCAAATTTACTCCATTTACCATTTGAAGGCTTTTTTTTCCTGTTGCCTTATTGTAAGCATGGCAAACTGAGCATGAAATTGTGCCATCATGGTGTGTTTCTCCAAATCACACTTGTCACACTTGTAATCTCAGTAGAGGCAAAAGACAGATTTGGTGTCTGGGCTGCACTTGTAGCAGTGATCCCTCTATAATTACAAAAAGGCTGTTTTATTAAATACCACACCTCTGCTATTCCTAGGCTGGAGACAGAGAGGGACATGTTTGGGTTAATATATACACTGGTGTTTTGCAGTCCCAGCCAGGAGCAGCATTTTGGTGTGATAGGCATTGTCAGGAGACAAAATTTAAAAGCCTTTGCCTCCAACTGATTAGTCCCATATGCATCCTTTGATGCCAAAAAAGAAGGGTTCTTTTCCTCAGGGCAGTAATAAAATCATCCTTTTCTGTCTCATTGTCTAACTGCAGCCAGAGAACTGCAGTATTTTTGGATATTTTACCAGTCTGCCAAAGGCTGTTGGTGGGTTAAAACAAGTTCCTAGTGAGGAGGGGGAGACAGTCAGGCAGGAGCAGACACACAGAGACAATATAAATCTTATTTAAAGCAGGAAACAAAAGGGATCTTTTACACCAGATCTTTTATCTTTTTTTTTCTTTGCTTTTTCCTTTCCAGATCTTTTTATTTTTACATCTTACATTAGTAGTGCCTTCAATCCAGTATCTTTTCAGCTCAGATTCCTGTCTGAATGCCCAGGGTCTTTGGTAAAACAAGGTAAAACTTGCGAGAATTGTAGGAAGTAAGTCAAACCTCTGATGTCAGTCAAAGTCAGGAAAACATCAGCAAATTCACTGAAACCAGAGAGCAAACTGTCATAACTCCCGACCCCACAGATCTAATATTGGAGAACACCTAAGGAAGTGGGTGTTTGTGTGGAGAGAGATCATGGAGCGAGGGATATGATGGATGTGGAGTTGTGTAGTGTAGATGCATTTAAATATCACATAGATTTCATGAGGTTCAGAGTATGTGCTCGAGATGAGATTAGGCAGCATATGGTCCTGGTATCTGTGACTGTCAACACATCCCTTCTCCCTTCATCCAGAGAAAACTGTCTTCAGAGGTAACCTGCTGGTGGGAAAAAATTGCTTATTTATTGGCAGTCTACTCAAAAAGCCAAACTTAAAAAGCAAGAGTGACATATTAGAAAATATTAAAGATCCAAGATTAATTTCAATTAAATATCCTTGTGAAATGTTTTGATAGAGGGCTATATTTAAAGGGAATGGCAGAGACATTTTGGATAAAAACTGGTGGCCTTCCGTGGTTTTGTTTTGTCCACAGAGGCACAGGTGACTTTCAGTGAGAATCTTACTCCCAACCTTTGAACTGCTCCATCCACTACAGTCTTAGTGCCAAAGGAAATTCAGTGTTCAGCTTTCCCCTTGGATGGGGGAGGGAGTTTCTGACTAACATCCATTTTTGATGTGCAACAAAAATGCCATATGGAGTCAAATTGGTGATCACGGCTGCTTCAAATAGAGTGTTATTTCTTATTTGTGACATCTTAACAAAAAAATCCCTTCAAGCTTGTCTTTTAGTGCTGAGCTCTCACATGTTATTGGCCAAGTCCTTGATGAAAACAGGGAATGATCTGGAGAAGTCGATTTTACACAGGCATTTTTCTGTGTTTTATTTCAAAGGCTCCTATTATTAATAAATTGTAAAGAACATTCTTTTAATCTACTGCTGTACCTTCTCATTAACATGAATTCATTTCCTGTGATGATCATGGCAACACAAAGGGTGGCTCTGTAAATTCTGGGTTGTGCAGCGAGACCTGACAGTGCAGGGTCCCAGCAGCACAAGGCGTGGAGTGTTCCCAACTCCCAGTTTTGGGTGGCAATTAGCTCCCTAATGCTCCCAACCTTCTCACCTCCTCCCTCCTCTCACTGGGGATAATACTGACATTTAGAAGCTGCAGACAAATGCTGCAGTAAGGAAGGGAATGCTTTTTTAATGGAGGCTTCTGCCATAGCTAGGAGAGAGCAAATTTGTGTACACAATTGCATGCATTTCAATATGTATCTCCTGATGAATTTCAGGGCACTGTTTGTTTCAGGGGAGAAAATAGCTGATGTAGTCACCATAATTGAATGAAGTCTATTTTAAATATTCTAATGTGGGAGAAAATCATTCTCTGCAGAAGGCCAAAGTGAGGCTCTGTACCTATGAAATCACATTTCAGTCCTCAAAATTAACCTGGAGTAATACATAGACCTTTTGTTTGCTCACGGCACAGAGAAAAGGCCCTCAAAAAGCTTGATGACAGTGATGGATCCAGGACACTGCTAAGCCTGTCACTGACTGGGACATGTCCTTGGTCCCTTTTGTCCTTTGGCTTTAGCCATCATTGGCTCCTGCCTTAGCCTGAGCTCTAGCTGCCCTGGAGCCCATGGGTGACAGGTACGGATCTGCACCTCAACACTTCTCACTGGACCTGCAGGCTTTTGCATAAACTGCCTGAACCCACCCAGGACTCTGGCTAAATATCAGGTGCAGCAGTGCTGTGGATGTCTAAATTTTGGGACCTCACTTGTACAGATTAGGGCAGGTTGCCCTCACAGCTCGGGGCCACACCTCGCCTCCGTGGTCACCCCTGTCGCTCTCTGGTGCCATAATCAGCCCAGTGATAGAATGATGAGGTGAAATTCCTCTGACAATTCCTTAATCAATGATGAGGTGAAATTCCTCTGACAAGCTGCTCCCCACCCTACCCTTTCCTTGATTGGACTCTCAGCATTTCTTTGACTTTGCATCTCAAGACTTTGAGCAAAGCTTGTCCACCCCAAGCCAAATCTTTCAGGAGTTTCTTCCCCCCATATTCTGTTACAAACACAGCTTTAACTGTGTCTTTTCCTTGAGGAACTTTGCTTTTAGGGTAAAGAATATAGGAGAGGTTTAGGTAATTGAATACAGTCATGTTCCATCCTGTCAATACAGCAGACACAGCTTCTAGTCTATACATGTGTTTAATTACTCTTCATGGTCTTGGGTTGAAGATTTCCAGCAAAAACTATCCTGCCTCTTCCAAATTTGACACTGGGGATGGTCCTATGTACGGCTAGGAATTGGACTCGATGGTTCTTGTGGGTCCCTTCCAACTCAGCATATTTTGTGATTCTATATACACATATATCCATAATATATAATTTTATATATTCGTAAGATTTTTAAAAAATTGTTCTTTACCCTTTTTCTGGGGTATTAGGTGGAAAGTTTTTTGTTTAGTGAAACTTGATTTTTAGAGAACTCAAAATACCCAGGAAAATGGCAGAACTGGTGCAGCGTGGAGCAGAGACAGGAAGGCAGCAGGGATTCCTAGAACACAGCAGCTGGAATAATCCAGCAGATTTGGCACTGAGCTTTCCTCTGTTTGTACCATGGCACTGATGATTCTTTGAGGTGAATTAGGGATGATGGAAATAGGAACCCACATAAAACATGCATTATTATCCATCCTTTCCCCACAGCAAATTTTACAAAAGTGATAAATTCTATTTATTTTCATTAAATCTTCAAATTGCCTGGAATACCAGGAAACAATGTGATCCACCTGGATTTTTTGCCTTGTCTCAGACCTGAAAGAAAATCTCTAGTCCACAAATGATCAAGATTAGTATTTGCTTTGCTTTCATGAAAGGTTACCTGTAGAGTGTCTCACATTCACTGGGAAATTTATTTCCTGATGAATCCAATTTACATTAATGTGGGCTCATTAAAAGATAATTATTGTGCTGAGAAGAGGACCACAGCATCCATCAATAGAACATCTGTAATTGTTTTAGTCGTATGATAAAGAGATAATTCTGAGTTCAGCTTTTCATAATGCCACTCTTATAAATGTCAAAACTGGATCCTTATTGTAGCAGCTATGGAAAAACTTAATTACTCTGATAATTATTATCAAGAAGCAGATGTCTCGCACCAGCTCACCTTCTCTCCATTAGCACAGTATAGAAACCTTTAATGTTTTAACAATCAGAACTTTTTGAAAGAGACTACAAGGGTCATAAATGTTAAAATATCTGGGTCAGCCAAGCTTGCCTTGGAGGAAATAAGGCAGCATTTGAAGGCAGCATTTGAAAAACATTTGTGAAACAGTGGTTCAGCTGCAAGACTCTTCTATACAGTTTCCAAGTACTGGAATAGATTCAGTGAAGATACTAAAGAGAAAATTTGGTTTTATCTGATGAATTTTGCTCCATGTGTGAAAGAACACACTAGAGTTTTGGTTGTGTTAGCAGGCTCACCCTCTAATTGGAATTATATAATAATAAATAACAGATACTTGCATTTACAGAGCTCTATATCTGTGTATTCCAAGGATTTAATGAAGTATCTAATTAAGCATCAGAGCACCTACATAAACTGGGAAGATGCCCTGTACAAGAGAGTACACGTTTTTTAGCCTTGATAATTTCTTCTTGGTGTAAGCAAACACACAGTTGATAACAGGGAGGAGAGAATAAAGGAAATGAACAGTTAGGAAGAAGCAGAAGGGCAAATAAAGGATCCAGTCCAGTGCTGGAAATCAGTGAAATGATATGTGAGGTGATGGGGATGTCCATGTGTGCTACTGGTAGAACAGTTAATTCTCTTACCTGTCAGGAAGTGTGGAACAGTCAGCCAGTAGAAAGGATGCCCTGGGGACTTCAATTTCATGGCTGGGAGTGGAACTAAAGGGACAAACAGACCTTGTACTGTCCCTTCCACCCAAGCCATCCTGGGATTCTGTGATGTCACACTAGTGCCTCAACGGCAGCAGCAGCTCTGCCATTCCATGTGCACCTCTCTAGTAAGCATTGAGTAAAACACTTCTCTGCCTTGCTGGAAAACTTATACCGGAAAAAAACCATTTATTGGTGCCTCTGACAGTCAGAAAACCCAAGCAGTCAAGAGCGAATTAATAAAAAACATGAGGACAAAGAAGAAAAAGAGAGGCTCTAAATGTCCAGCAAAAACAGAGAACTAAAAAGAAGAGAAAAAATTCAGCACCATTTGATTCAAAGAACATGCATTAAATTCTCATTCCTAAGGTTTCCTTTCTAGTTTGTACTTGCAGAAGGCACTTGAAATTGTAAGGACATTTTTCAGCCTGAAACTTTGCTCATCTGTTTGAAGAACACCCTCACTAGGAACCGAGTCACGTGCCCAGGTTTGGAGTAGCGGCTGCAATCTACCACTTTGATTAAAAAGTCTAATTTAAAATTACAAATGTATTTTTCAAACCATTCTTTCAGCTCTATAAATGCTGAGATTCTTTGTGAAGTGTAATACAGTTACTTTTATGTAGTAATACAGTTCTCAGTGTGTCTCAGATAACATCAGGCCCTTACATATTCTGACTAGGCAATGAATTTCAGTTATAAATGATGTTTGGGACATTAGCACCTTTCATCTGGAAATACTGAAGAAATACAAAAACAATACAGAAACCTCAGAGCAGGATTTCTGATGGGCTGACCAAGGCATGGAATGTGGGCTGTGATTCATGTCTCACAGTGGGTCAGGCTCTTCTCTTTCCACCCCAGGCTCTCAGATCATTCCCTGTACAATGGGCTCGGAGCCAGATCTAACATTGTATTTTTATGGCACTGCAAAGCACAAACCACCTCCCACTGCTTTTTACATTTCACAAAGGTGGGAATATGACTGTGATCCGGCTCCGACTCAGGAGTTCATCCATATTTAGAAAGGCATTTAGCACATCCCAGGCCAAGTTTACATATGCATATGCATGGGTTGAAGCAAAGCAAACGCTGTAAGACCGAACCCAGCTCGCATGAGGGAACATCCAGCACTGTGACACGGCTGCAAGACTGAACAGGGGTGAGTCTGGCATGAAATCCAGGCCTCTGGCTGCCCCAGCTGAGTGCTTTCACAGTTCCCTGCTGTTCTGCCCCACAGCCTTCCTGTGCCACATGCTTTCCAGAAAAACTGTGTCTCCCAAAGATATTCCAAAGACACACGGCATCATTTTACTGGAATTACTACAGAGACCAAAGTTGTCATGGGTCCACCAGTGCAGATCACTGAGATAGCAATGCTGTTTCTACATAAGGTTTTTTATCTTGAACCATCCCATGATTAGAAGAAAGTTCTGTATATCAGAATGAAAAGCAGGGATTCTTGTGTTCCCTCCAAGATTTTTAAAGGCTATCACTGCCACAGATAGGGTAGAGGAAATGTACCTGTCTTTGGAAAGTTAGATGGAAATAGATACAGACTGTACCTGCAGCTGAAATAATGACTGAAGGAGCTGTCTTCAGATGAAGAGCACACTTCTGAAATACCCCATTGCAGAGCATTTTTTTCTGAAGTTAAACCTAGACAGAATTTCTCCTAGGAATAGGGAAAATTGATTTGCTTACTGAATTGCTCACAGGAAAAGCTGATCTTGAAAGTTAAAGTAATTACAAAGAATGGAAAACAGTTGGGTCCAAATCAGAAGGTTTTTTTAAATCACTGCTCCTGCTTTTGACTTAGGCAGTAGTGAAGGGGTCTGCTCCCATCACAGCGAGGATTTGGAATGCATAAAGGCACGAGCTCTCATTGAGCATATGCAGTAATGTCTGAAAAACAGATCTATAATTTTTTTCTCCTTGCTCTTGCTTGGTTTACCAAGGTGTCCCTGGGGTACTCATTGTTAAACATATTCATAAAAGTCCTCCAACTCCAAGAGAAGTGAAAGATACACAGAAAAATCCTGCTTTGGGTTAGAGCTGAGCAGCACCAGTAGAATTTGCCAGTGGCTCAGGTCCTCCCTCAGTGTGAACCAGCACTTGCAACTCCAAATGGAGTTTTATAGTTTACACCAGCTTGTTCTGCTTACAGCATTGCAAGTGACAGCTGAGTTTGGCTTGTCCTGCTAGAACAAATAGGAAAGGGAGAGAACAAAATATCCTTTGCCAGCACTTTCCAGATGATCTTTCTTTGTGATACAAGTGTGTATATTTTAATAAGTGCCTTTTTCACACAGTCCAGCTACATTTTCTTGAGCCTACAGAGGGATGACACAAGCAGATCCTCAGTGGGGGCCAACTGATGGAGCCTCAGCAGTGCAATGGGCAAATTCTTACAGCACAAACTCGTAACTCCTCACTTGTACCCAACAGTGTGAGGTGGGGCTGGTGGACCAGCTGTGAAAGGCACCTGAATTGTGCAGTGATCTGACACAGACTGGAATTTTCCCACCAAGGAAGTCCCTACTTGCTTTAGTGGTAATTATGCAAAGCCAGCTCAGGTTTGTTGCTCTTTCCTTTCCTTGTGTTTGAAAATAATATGTGTACTCTGCAAATCTGCACTTTCCTGATGAATTTTCCATCTTATGCTTTTAAATCCGTATTATATGAAATGTTAGTCTGTCCACCTTTGTCACTCTGAATACAGTAAGTATCAGGTTAATAACAATGACTAATAGAAAATCAGCTCCATGGGAATTGGGTTGGGTTAGTTGAAAAACTCCATTGATTGAAAAAGAGTTAAAAGCCATGTCATCCTGTCACCTTGCAGTGTGACAGTGCTCCCTGCTCAGCCTTCATTTCCCTTCCATCTCAACACCAACTGCTGCTCTGACAGTTCCCAACAGGGATCCAAAGGCTGGAGAGGGCTTGGCCAGACAGCTCATCCCTGTTCCCAGAGCTGCAGCACATGGGGGGCCAGCACACACCCACTTTTGCTGATCTGGAACATTCTCCTTAGGAATCTCTGCCTGAAAGAGGCTCACCAGACCCCAAATAAGCAAGCAGAAACATCAGTGCTATTTTTAAAATGCCTCATCATTGATTTTTGATTGGAAAAAAAAGAGAAGAGCAGGATTTGATGACCTCTGACATGAAAGAATACAGCAGTGCACAGCTCGTAAAGGAAAGAAAGAGGGGAAAAAAGATAAAGAAGAAAGTTTTAGGTACCTATAATGCATCACATGCACGTATATAACTGATAAAGTATAAGAAACCATATGTTTCTTATTCCAATTGTCCTCTGCACCCTTCTCTCCGAAGAAGGGATAGTAATGAAGTTTTATTACACATAAAATTAGCTTCTCTAAGTGCTACTATTAACTAGATAATAAAACGAGTTGCCTGAATCTTGCAAAAGAATTGTTTTTTAAAATGTCAGTTAATTGCTAAATGACTCCAGCTTCTTTCCAACTACTTTATCTTTGCAACAGTGAAGACTTCACCAACTGACTGAAAGGTTTTATGTCCCTCTTCTTCATTGCTTCCAAGGAAAGGCGAAAAACAGAGGGAGCCTCTTACACACTGCAACAACTTGATGTTGGAGCATCCAGTCTGTCCCTGGCCCCTTTAGTGTCCCCAGGACAGACTGACCCACCAAGTAACAACTCCTTGGGGTGTTCAGGGATTTCCCAGGTCCTGGCTGAGCCCTGGTATCATCTGGATGTTCCAGAAGGAAAAGTTACCAAAAAAATTATCACAAACATGCTTTCAAGCATAACTGAACATCAAAAGGACTCTTCCTTGGATTGGTGGGGAAGGGTGTATAGGCCTTCAGCTGGGGTTTACAGCTGTTTCAGGTGAGGTGTTCTTCCCTGGAACCAGGGGTGAACCATCAGTGAATAAACAAAGGAAGTGGGACAAGGCAGAGATGAGGGGAAGATTCACACCAACAGGAGCTATAACTGTAGGCTGTCCATTGCTGGATATTTTCTCTTTGCCTTGGTAGCTCTTTGGCCGGGACACTGGCTCACCTGGTTCCAAGGTCGGAGGCTGGGCAGAGCCCTGGGAGCTCCGTTCAGGCAAACAGCAACAGGCTGTGGCAAAGGTGAGAAGAACGGTCCACTCTTGAGCTGGGATATTAACTATTTATTTTCCTCATGGAGGAAGGAACAGAACAAGTGTGCAAACTATATCCAAGCTAAGAATTGTGCCTGGTTCCTCCTGCATCCTGATTTTTGTCCCGGCTAGGAGAGGGGAGAAGTGAGGTAGATGCAACCAATGGGGAGAGAACAGGGGAGGAACCAGGTGAACAGAGCCAACTACAGAACAAGTATCTGAGAACTCTTTGGACCTGATGCACAGTGAAGGAACCACATGAATATGCATCAGAAAACCGGGAGAAGGGTCCAGAAGCGAGGAGGAGATGCCACGGAGGCTACATCCAGTGGGAGGTGGTTTAAACTCTGGCTCTGCCTTCAGCATCTGTGTGGAAATCTACTCACTGACTCCCACTCAGTTCATCAGGGGGCTGGCTCACCACAGCATGGAGCAAAGCCCTTTTTGGATCCCCTTTCAGACATGTCCGTTGCTTGTTACTGGGCACAGTCTGTGTTAAGCTGGGATCCCGTTCCTGCAGTCCCCAGGACCTGACTCTGCTTGACTTTGCCCAATTCCAGCTCTGTGGATTCCTATACATCTACTCTTCTTGCTTATGGTATCTACTTATTTAAACCTAGTTCCACAAAGCTTTTGAGAATGGGTTTAAAATTAGTCTCATGCCTTGTTGAATAGAAGTGGTTTCAGTTGAAGCCTATGGGTAGGTGTCTGGCTGGAGTAAGTGCTGCTGTTGTGAGCAGCCTTGGAAAAGCTGATCAGTTGTGTGCCTAATGACTGAGCATCGTCATGCAGAGCACTCTGAGAGCAAAGCATCCCAGGGACATAGGCAGAAAGCTTTCTGGCTTTATCCACAGCCTAAATCATCACCAGTAATAGGGAACTGCATCACTGTCTCTTCCACATCCCTTCATCCTTCATGAGTTCTGTTTAGGTTATTGTATAAATCAGTATGAATCAAGTTTGACTTTGTTTTTATCCAAGGGTGCTGTCTAAGCTCTTCTCATACAGAAGAGCAGAAACTGTACAGAAAAACATTCCTTGCCACCAAATCCTGTCATCTTTATCCAGTGCTTCTTGGATGAAATGTCTGTATGACTCAAATGTCAAGGTTAGTTCCAGTTTTCTTAGATACTTACAGGATCTCATATCAAATAGGTGGAATTTTCTCTAGCAAAAAGGCCACCTCTAGGCTGCGGCCAAACTCTGCACCAAGTTTTAATAGGGAGTTCAGGGAATTAATTAGGTATGTAAAAATTGTCGGCAGTAATGGGAACTCACGTCTGTCAACAAAGCCGTAACCTGTGGTAGAAGAGGTGAATTGCTGGGGAACACGTCCAGCACTGATTGTTTCATGTGATCTCCCAGTGACTTCAGTGAGAATTCCTTTATAGGAAGTCAGTGGAATATGGCACCCTGGTCACTGGTCCTTAAGATACTCTAATGACTTCAATGATTTCTATGATTTCAGCTGCCCCGCAAGACAAGGGAGATGGTCCGAAGGTTTTACGTGATGTGGTTCTGAGGTGAATGTGTGGGTGATGCAAGAAAGCCACGTGAGAATTTAGTGGATTATATGAAGTGCTTGTGAATAAACTCCTCACCCTACACTGTCAAATTGTCTCTTCTAGAGTGATCCACAGGAAAAAGAAAAAAAAAGATTCAAGTTTTCAGTTATATCACATTCCTAAGACAATTTTTTATATCCTGGCCCATGTAAAATGGGAAAATGTAAATTTTTTTTAGGTGTGCTGACGGTCCTTCTGAACAGAGATCAGAGGAATCTTAAATATCTTAAAGCAAATTAAGCTCTCCAGATATGGTTGTGCTTTTGCATATGCAAAATACCATGACTGGAAGGTCTTTTAGCCAGGAGTCTCTGAGCTGATGTTGTTCAGGCCGTTGACAATTCCAGTTTCTCTTCCCACAGTGCAGATGTTCACAGTTCTGAAATACTATTTATGACTGAAGAAAGATGCTATTACAATACTCTGGTAAATGAAGGGAGAGTTCTGTGGGTTCATTGCTTCTTTGTTAAATACAAAACCCAATAAAGGGATTTGGAGATGTCTGGGAGGGATAACTAGCAGAGAGTGAAAAAAACAGGGAAAAGGAGAGACTGGTTGAAATGTACAAATGAGAACACACACAGGCAATTCCCTCTGGTTTTTATTCAGATCACACAACAGTGTTACTCTGGAGTAACTCCTTGAAGCTAATAGTTTATAAAACAAAATTAGTCTGGAGAGAAAAGCAGGTATTACAAGTTTGTAAAAGGGGAAGAGGAATCTGACCTCATTGAGAAACATTAGTGAGGAATAATTGGGGGGGAAATTCTCAAAAGTCTTAAAGTGCACTTTGAAAATGGATGGAGGATCTGTGTACCTGTGATCACAGAACATGCACAAGTACAAGGAGCTTTGTGAAGCTGCTCCTCGAGGGGCCTGGCAGCCAGGGCTGGGTTTGGTTATGCCCTGTGTGTGCTCCAGCAAAGCCAGAACTACCTCAGACAGCACAGAGAAATCTGATGCAGCATCAACAGTTTACATACCTAAACCCAGTTTCACTTCAGCTTTTAAACTTTCTATCACTTCTGAAAGTGAGATTTAGATTCCTGTTATGAAGAGCTTTTAAATATTTTCTTCTGCAGCAGAAACAAGTTAGGGATTTCTGTTTCATGGGTTATGTGGATCTCACCTTTGGCTGCTGTGGCCAGTTTAAAAAGTGACAGTCACTGCACAGGGTTTGCATGGCCAGGGTAGTGTGGGAAGTGCAGGCATGAGAAGATTCAGTGACAGAGAAGATTCTGTGACAAGCTGCCAGAAGTTCCCCCATGTCCCATGGAGCCAACCCCAGCCAGCTCCAAGACAGACCCAATACTGGCCAAGGCCGATCCTGTCAGGGGTTTACTGGAATAACAGATTTAAGATGGGGAAAACCCCAAAACTGTGCATTTGCAGCTGGTGGGAGGAGTGAGAACATGTGAGAGGAACAGCTCTGCAGGCCCCAAGTTGTATTTTCTGTCCCCCATTTGTCTGAGGGGATGGAGGAAGGGACAGAGTGGCTTTTGAAGGCACCCAGTACCACCAGGGACACCCCACACAGGCACTGCCAAGGCAGCATGTTTGGACTCTCTGTTTGCCAAGCTGTCGTGTTAGTGTGGGCTCTGGAATGATTGGTGATTTCAGAATGTTGTTTTCTAAAGAAATTGGAAATGCTGGGAGATGAACTCCTAAAATACCGTGTAACATGTGTGAATCTTTTGAAAAGTGTTTTGGAGTATCAGCTCTTTGAGGAGGTGAGCACTGTGCATATTAAAATTATGCCTTTTCAAAGTTCTGAGCTGTTGCTAAAATGTTACAATAAAAAAGTCATTCCCTCCCAAACACATTACCCGTTAATGCAAACACAGGATTTTTTAAAAAGCCAATTCCGTTCCTTGGTGCTGAGAGCAAGGGAACAATCCAGAGGCTGCAGCCTCATGTCAGTGACCTGTGTGATTCAGTGTTCTTCTGGAGAAGAGCATCACACTGGGCCTGTGACTCCAATTAGGGGACAGTAGGCAGCGAGAGCTCCAGAACTTTTGAATGGGGTCAAGAATACCTTTTGATCAACTAATAGAGGCATCTTAGGATGAAAGTCATGAACGTTAAAAGCCATTTCAAAACAGCATTGGAATAGGATAAGCATCATTTCAAGCACCTGAGATCAAATAAGCAATTGTTTTGTGGAAATTCTTGATTAAAGAGACAGCAGTTCCCTGCCTGGTGCATCACCAGGCTGTGCGAGGGGCAAATAAGCACCAAAATTCAGGTGTATCTCAGCTTAAAACACCATACAGACATAGGCAGCTGTGCTGTGCTGGAGCTGAGGATACATCCCTACCTTCAGCACTACAGGAAACAACAGAAGTATTTTCCTACTTGAGTTCCAGATGCAGGGAGAAAAAAGGATGTTACCAAGGGGAAAATGCAATATGCTGACCATCTGGTGAGGCACTTGCAGGCAGGGTGAGATCTCAGCTACAGGAATGGATCCCCCACATCTCTCTTAGCCAGACTGCCAGGCAGCAGTCGAGATGCAGAAAAGATTTGGCTATTAAGCGGTGCTATGAAATACCATGGTACTTGAGAGGATTAACATAACCAAGTACAGGCTTCAGCTGCTTGACTCTTTGTATGTGTTGCACTTATGTAACATAATGTAGCAATAAATAATGTAGTATTGCATTAGGCCATATGTTGAACATTAGCAGGAGTGATGTCACACACTAATTACCATGAACAAATGACCTATGATTTCAAATCCATTATTTCAAAAATGTGTAAATTTAACCCTGTTTAAGTGAGAAGGACAAAGCAGGTCCTTAGTGAGGAGGCTGGTGTGAGGTCAGGCCGGGATCTCAGTCCTTGGGATTGGGAGCCAGCAGGGCTCCTGGGCAGGCAGTGGCCTGGCTGGGACACAGCTGGAGACAAACACAGCTCCAGCTTAGCTCAGGCAGGGGCTGAGAGTCTAGCCTCTGCTGAGCTGAAATGCAGCCTCTGGGTCCTTGAGCTGTGGATGGTGGTCCCAAGGGAGGATGGGCAGGGCTGTCAAGGCCCACCAATGCACCTAGGACCCTGAGAGAACAGCCCAGTACAGAGAGCGGGACTGGAATGGCACTCTCTGGGAGTTGTCATGCATTTCCGTGTTGTTCAGGAACAGCTTTGGAAGTCATTTCCAGCTGTGCTAACCCTCTTCAGAGGGTCTGGTGTGTCAGGTCATGCACAGAATCAGTGTTGGAAGAGACCCACAAGATTATCCAGTTCAACTGTGTAGCATTGTTTCAGTTTGACCAGATTTGACTTCTGTTTACCAAATGCAGCATCCTTTCCAAGCTAACTTTTTAACCATCCCATTTTTGAGAACCTTCCTCAGAAGGACGGGTTGAATTTGGAACACGCTGTCAATGCCAAATTATCTCCTTTGTGCAATGCAGAGGTTACTTTAGTGTTCACCCTTTAGATTCTGAAAGTTGTGTAACAAACCAATGTTTACAGACTATCATTCCTTATTTCTCTCCTTAGAATCAGGCACAGCATAGATATTTTTGATAAATTATTTAATATATCCACCAGGTATTCAGGTTGAGCAGTGTTCATCCTAAAGGCTCAAAAAAATAACACGTTGCAAGTGCAGTTTTTACTTATTATGCAAGACTTTTGCAAGCAGAAGTGAAGAGTGGGAGAGGTGGAGATACAATCCCATGTGTTGATGGAGTGATTACTTCAGGAACTCATTTATGTTTGCTAAAAAACTTTATGCAGATTTGTCCAGGTCATTTGGAGCTCTGCCTCTCAACTGTGCACATGCTGAGGATTATGAAACCCCACTGAGTTCTCATCTTCTGAATTCCTTTTATCTTGTTTTCATTTTAGACTGCATCATACTGAAATTTAGTGGGAATATGTTACTTCCCTTACTGCAGAGTTACCATAATGCATTTAACATGGCCTGCATATCAATTACATTCCTATAATCATGGATTAAAGAGTCTGGAACGGCACACATAAAGAAATCAAGAATTTAGTTAGGTTTTATAAGTGTGGGCTTAGAGTCAGCGAGAAATAAAAATGCATGCAAGACTTAGTTTTCCTTCTCTTCTCTTCCTTGGGCAGCTGCCCAAATGTTACATCTCTGAGTTAGAAAAAGGAGTTGGGTTTGGCTCCTGTACAGATTCCACATTCACTGAGCTGCTTTCTTCATTTAGTGAGCGCTCTCTCTGAGCTACACTGGCCACATTCATCTTTATTAGGCTGTAATGGGAGTCACTGCATGGGAAGCCTTGATCCCGAGCTCTGCATAAAACTGCAGCTTGCAGATGCTCTAATCCTACCAGCTATTAGCACAATAAATTTATAATTGATATATAGGTGTAAGTCTTCCACATCACCTACCCAAAAGCAAGAGTTATGAAATTTAATAAACTGCCTGTGTCCTTGGAGCTACGATCTCCCTTCATTGAGGAGAACAAAATGTCCATCAGTGCTCCTGACAATTATTAAAATCATTGTTAGTGTACTATGAGGAGTAATTCACCATCAGGGTAAGCTCTGAGACACAGTAGGAAAATTTAAAATATTTTATTGTGCTAATATTACAGTTACAAGTGATATTTTAAAGCAATTTGCCATGATAATGGCAATGCAGTGCTGAGACGAGTAGTTCCTTTTAATGCTGTTCACAGAGAAGCTGATATCCACACAGATGTAGCAAAGCTTCTGAAAGACTGGCTTAATACAAGGGAAAAAACAAAGTCAGTGTGATACAGCACAGTTGTGAGGAAAAAGATGCTGGGTGGGTTTCTGGAAGGGTGTGAGTGCCCGAGAGGAAGCAGTGTTGAGTAACAGATTGCAGCCAGGACACACCAGTGACCCCACCATGGAACTGGTGCAGTACAATTTGCATCTCTTTCTTTCTAAGAGAAACAGAAATGCTATTAACATACGCAAAAATAGTTAACTGTTACCTCCAAGGCACTATTTCACCACATTTCTAAGATATTAAGGCAAACTAATCATGTCTATAATAAAGAAATGCTGTTTTTCCTCAGCAGTATGCAAGGGAAGCAGCATCATCTTGGAGGTGTGCATATGATGAACTGCAGCACTGATTATTTGATTGATTTAACTATCAGAGAGGTTATAATAATAATAAACAAATTCAAGACATCATTAACTAGCAGAGCATTTGAAATAATACGAATGAGACAATGATTTATGGGCATGTTCAGATTTATTTTTATGGACTGTTGGGGTCCTTAGGTATTTAGAGCCAGTTTACACATAATTATGGACACTTATGTAATGCTGTTTTCTAAGAGAATTTCTTGATCATAACCAGTTTGGAACCTAGCAGAAAACAAAAAGAGAATCTAGAACATCAATAGGAAAGAAACAATGTTTCCAGAAGGAGTTAGACTAATGCAGAAGTTTACAGAGAGCTCAGCAGGGGTAAGAGTGGGAACTACCTCCAGCCACCAGATATTGGGCAATTAGTTACCTCAAATTTGGTCTGGGAGGCTTTGGAAAATAAATGATTATTTGTTAATGCTTCTCTTTGTGCTCCTTCACCTATGGATGTCTTTAATTATGCAAATATGTGCTTTTATGCAACTGTGCCTTTTGTGTAGACAAATATTGGTGATATCTGTGAGTGCTGTGGGTGCCCAGGGTAAAGGCTGACTTTTGAGACACATGTGAGGCTGCCCAGGATTAAAGAAATGTAATTTATAAATGCATTCATTCGATTGGTGAAACATCTGAGTTTCCATTGCAGCCTCCTGTAGTCCATAAGAGTTTGCATCCGCACACTGAGGGTTTGAGGATCTTTAGCATAAGCAAAGACTTTGTAATAATGGCTTCCCCATCTCTCCTTCCTTCTGACACTGTGCACATCCTTTACATCCAATGGGAAAAAATGATCTCCTGCAGAGACTTTGGAAGCCACAGAAGAGGCTCCTCTTCCCCTCCCGAGCCTCACCAGAGACCAGGTGGCCATAACGTGGCTATTGGAGGTTTCATTCACATTTTCTACAGTTTCTCTTTTTTGCTGCAACAAAGGACTTTCTTTAACTAGGCCACCCATTAATGATCAGATACTTTTATCCTTTCTTGCCAGACACAAACTCTTTTCTCCTATCCATAATATTCTTCGCCTGTTTCTGCTTCATAATCAATGTAGGCAGTTTTATTAGTTCCAGGATCTAATTTAACATCAAAAGACCACCTCTCTGGTGTGTGAATGACTGGCAGACCTGATTCAGGGAAGACATGAGGCACGTTTAGTATTTTATAGAGCCAAGTTTTCTGTCTGCCAGCATTACTGCCTTAAATGCAGGGAGAGCTAAGGGAAACCATGGTGGGTACAAAAGCAGCAGTAAAGAGTTTTTTGTGCCAGATCCCCAAAGTGTGCCTGTAAAAATATTTCCTAAGGCAGCTCTCCATCAATGTTTGTGTTAAACCTTTTAAGTCCATGTGTAATCTGGTAAATCTTATTCATCCAGATAGATGGATTTGAATGAGAACTCACCCTGGGAGGAAAGACTGGCCTGGAGAAGATAACAGCTCTTATTTGTCATCCTCTGTTATTGTAACCATATTACAGGGGATAATGAAGTGCAAGGGACAGCAATTAGTTGGTGGCAGCACAAATGATAAGCACAGCACCAGCACTTTCATATACTGTGGTGTGCAACGCAGCCTATTGATTTAATGGCAGCTTTTCTCCCTTTCACTCTCTAGTAAAAAACAGTGCTGAGATTTATGTGAGCAGGACTGCTTTGGAATACAGATCAGGCTGGAGAAATGCTGGTGTGAATCTTTGGATGCTCACAGTTTAAAAAACCCCAGCCTAGGTTAATTCATAAAGGGCTTTCCAAACGGGCTGGATGCCTTGTGGTCCTCAGTAGGGCTCCTTGGCTTTGTTCCTCACACCTGACTGCCAATTAATCTGCCTTTTAACTGTGCCTGCATGGAGCCCACATGCTTGGAGCCACCAGCAATGTGTCTCTCTCCAGGCCTCTCCGAACTGGGTCACCCTTCAGCTATTGGTTAGTGGTAAATTATTCCCTGTGAGATTCCCAAGCCACTCCATGGGGCTGTCTATTGTCATGTTCTGGCACTGAGATTGTAGAACAGATTATGGGCAATCTGTCAGTTCAGGCTGTTCAAGGAGAGATGAAAAATCAGACACGTGTTGCTCTCACACACTGAGAAATTCGAACAAAGACAGCAGAAAGACTCTTTTTCTTCATTTTTTATTCCATTATTATTTCCTATTACAATATGGCAAGTAAACCATGAAGTGCACCTTGAATAAAGAGCTCTAATGATGTATGGCACTTGGCATTATCAAAATGTTCATGTGGATCTCAATGGAGAATAATTTCAGGTGTCTTGAGTTGGTTTTGATGTTCAGCAGCTTCCACAGATCCCATGAAGGCTACATCCCATCCCAAAAATCACCTTTGTTTGAACCTAAGAGCGGTGGGTGATGATGCATTTAGATTAGTTTGTAATTAATGTTTCCTGGTACAATTTTTAACTTGACAACAAGAATGCAGAAGAATTTATTGTTGATCTTGGAGGGAATTTTAAGTTCAGTTGAAATCATGGCCTTTGAATACCACCAGGCCACCAACATTGTAGGAATTCTTTTATGAACTTCCAGAAGTGTCCAATGCTGAAGTGTCCAATGCTAGGCTTGGAGCAACCTGAGCTAGTGGAAGGTGGAATGATTTGGTCTTGAAATGGCAAGACCCATCCCATCCAAAGCATTCTCTATTCCTCCCTCTCTAATGTTGAATTATGTAACATAATGAGTTGCAGGCTCTGCCTTGAGTAGGGTATGGCTGTTTTTGGCTTTGTCTCTGATAAATAATCATCTGCCAGTGAACATGTTTAATATTTTCACCTAATATTGTAGGTTAAAAAGAGAATTGCGTTGGAAATTTCATTCTGATAAACAAGCACCGAGATGATAAATGCCACAAAAAACAGCTCCAGTCACTGCAATGCCTAATGTTTTCTAGTCTTGGTTTTACATCAGCTTCCAATTACAGCTACAAAGGCAGAATCCCAATGTTGATGTAATTAGAAGACCTATAAGCAAATTAAGAATTGAACACATATTTCAGAGCTTAGAATTAACAATCCTAATAACCTTTTTAGCCATTAAAGAAGCATCTTTTTTTTGTTCTAAATAAAGGATGCCATTCTGGCAATGGCTGAACAAGGATGAGGAAGTTGTGGAGAGTTTGAGTTGGTGGGAGGATATTCTATGGGGCAAGAATTCCCTCCCAGCCCTGGCCATGGTTTAGATGGTTTCTTGTGCTGTCTGTTGGCCAGGGCAGTCACTGGATGGATCCTCAGCTCTTGGATAAAACCAGAAAACAGCCCCATGTATGCTGCACCCCCTCTGCCCTCAAGCAAGTGGTAGGAGTAATGATCCAAAAGGGTTTAGGAGTTTTATTGCAGCAGGGAGGCAGCAGGGGTCAAATCTGCACCAGAAAACCTATAACTAAGTCTGTAATTCTTTTATGGGAAAAGCTGCAGGGATTTCTGCTTGATTAAGGATTGCATGATTGAGGCCAGTGACATTAACAGGCACAATGTCCCCTCTGCATCTAAAATAGTGATCAAACATGACAGGAAAAGCCATGTAATAGCAAAATCCCAACACTTTCTTGCTGCTAAGAGTGGCTGCATGCTTCCCATGCTTGCCAGGTCTATAAATGGGATTTGTTTCTCTTTTTTTTCTGCTATTAAAAGCAGTTTTTGGAGCTTTCCTGTTGTATTTAATGCATATCTTTTGCCTCTCCCAGCTCTGCACTTCCCCAGGTTTGTTTTGAGGCTACATGATCAATAAATGTCACTGCCGAAGTGCTTTGCCAGTTCAGGTATCAGAAATGAAAACAGAAGCTCCAGCTCTCTTTTAATGGTCATGACAAATTGATTCTTTTCGGTCTACCTTGCATTTCTCTCACTTCATGTGTCTGAAGACAGGGGTATTTCTTACAGCACCTGCTGCTGGTCAGCCTGATTTCCAAGACCCTTTAAAGATTTGTTATGAAATTTGTCTTGTGTTCATGTAAAATGGGAACTGGTAGAATTCTTCTAATCTGAAACCATTTGTGTTTTGGCAATTAAAAATAGTAAAACAGAGACTGTCCATGCAGAATGAACCTGCATTAGTAATTACAATTTGTCCAGGAATACTCAAGGGTGTGCAGTTAGGTGAGGAATTATGTGCTTAAGGACCACTTGGGCACTTTATGGCCGCATAAAAACATAACTATTCATAAGTACAGGTGCATATATGTTTGCTTAAAAAGAAACAACAAACAATTATTGGATCCTCAGTGGAACCATTTATTCCCTTCCCCAGGAAATAAAAGGACTGACTTGTGCTGAAGGAAGAATTTTTGTCCTTGCTGCACGAAACCTTACCAGGATTGTTTTCCAATTACTGTTTTGAGCAACAGCACAGGTTCAGGAATGGATTAATCTGAAACTTTACTTGTAGCTCCCTAAAATACATCTACAGTTTACTCTGTTTTGCTGAGACACAGAAGTGCAGAGAGCTTTGCCACTTGGTTTAGCTTTTTTTCCCCCAAAAGTCCATTAACAAACACTTACTGTTCTTAAGAGTTTGTGACATATATGAAATGTGGAACTTACGTTCTTCAGAGTCAGTTAATGAACTGAGTGTGCATTGCTTTCTGCTGGAATCTGTCCTTGAAATTTCCAATTCCTTTTGCTTAATTTCTGTGTTCTGAAAGTTTTAAAACTGTCAGAATAGATGTTTTACCAGTCTTCACATTATGGCAGGAGCTGAACCCTACTTTCATTAAGTGGTGGAAATGGATGCCAGTTGGATTCTTTTTTTTCCTCAGATCCCATAGGAGAAGGTATGGGTGAGCAAAAGCTGCCACTGCAAAAAAAGAGAGCAGGTAAAATATGTACCCACTGGAAAAAAATTAGAAGAGCTTTAGTCATCTATGCAGAACACATATGACACCTAATTAAATCAGGTTTAATTGAAATTAAAATAAACAGCCTGAATTAAGGAATGCAGCTTGTGAGGAACATTCAGCTCCCATTCTGCAGGCAGACATTACACGAGGCATTTTTGATAAGACATTTTGAGGAGCAGAAGCTGTCACTGTGTGTTTGTACCATGGAGAAGGGCAGAGGACAGGACAGAGATCTCTGCTCTGGCACCTGGACGTGTCCCAGCTCCTCTGTGTCCCTGCTGGGTGACCTTTGGCAAGTCACGTCTCATTTCTGACAGTCTCTGAAAGTATTTTGTAGTCTCCTCAGGAGCAGCAATACTTAGGAACAAAGCGTCATTGTCCCAGTAATGTGTGATTTGCGTGCTGCTTTATTCCACAGGATTGGGCTTAAACAAAATTTATGGGAAATGCTGGTTTGTGCTGGATCTCTGCACAGGAGTGAATCTTACCCAAGATCAATAGAGTCATTCCCCAGTCCTGTGGGTTTTATGAGTGCCACAGCATAAAGGAATCAGGTCCTTCCCCAACAACAGCACTATGCCTCTGCATAATTGCTAAGCTTGGGAATTGGATAAAAACTAAATTCTGTTTTTTTCCAGTGTTTTCCACTTCTTTGTAACTATTAATGAAATTACAGTCCTGCTAATAAAAATGTGACACCTTGGCCATGGGAAAGGTATGTGGGAATTGTCAGCAAATGCAAGTTTGGGTGAAAAAGGTGCAAGTTCTCACCTGTTGTTATCCTGCTGACTTCATCAAGGTATATACAGTGTTTTCAGGAATGCAGAGGAAGTGGTATTTTTCAAGTTATTATTTTGATTTTCCATAAGATTTGGCCACCTCTGATGGGCTGGGGGAGTCCAGCACCACTTCGGCAGAGACTGGTGGGAACAGCAACTACAACAGTGAGTGGTTTCCAACAAATCCAATGGCTCATGTAGGGTGGTGGGATCTGAGGGAGCTGCTTCCAGCCTGTCCCTGTGCGTGGTTTCTCTCTTGAATGGCACATAATCCTTTGGACTCCAAACCTGAGGGATGCTGAGCCCAGAAACTCAAGGGAATGAAGTAGTTTCATGCAGTGTTTCAGTTATACTCGGTTGGATTTTAAAACTCATCCCAAACCTGTGCTTTAGGCAGCTGGATGGATGCAATTTGTAGTTCTGTGTCATTAAATGCTGCACATTGTGCCACAGACCTGCTTGGTGCTCACCTGGGCTATTTGACACTTCCAAAACACCCACTGGAGACCTGAAAATCCTTCTGCTTCTGCCTTAATGTGGTATTCCTGAGGTTAAAGAGATGTTCAAACCTCTTCTGATCACTAAAGAGCTTGGGGAGTTTTACATAAAGCAGCTCTAGGTCAGTATGTCCTGGCCACATTTCAATTTGGGTAAATCACAGGGCACAGGATTTGATGTTCTCACTCATTTTATGCTTCATCCCATTCATTCTGATGTTATCGGTAACACTCTGAGGACCAAATCTTCAGGCATCAGCTGCCTAAGGTGGAACTGCATCCACTTCTACCCAGAACCAATTTGATCTCACTTCCTTATGCAAAACCTCTACTGAGAGCACTCAGTACAGACAGGGAAAAGAGAACCTTGATTGTGTCGGTATTTGCTCCTGTAATATATTTTGGGATGTGTGTGGGTTT
Organism: Rhipidura dahli; assembly: GCA_013399225.1. NCBI lineage: Eukaryota > Metazoa > Chordata > Aves > Passeriformes > Rhipiduridae > Rhipidura > Rhipidura dahli. The sequence continues at coordinate 158,189 of VXAC01006905.1, read as the reverse complement.
ATTTACAAAGCACGTGTAGTTAAATGTCATTGAAAAATATAATTAAAAATCAATTAAGAGACCATTTTAAAAACAAGAGGTTGTAAAAATGGAATTTACAATAATAACCAGACTAAGCATTTGGCATTTACATGTCTGCACCAAATAGCAATTCCCTTGTTAGTTGTGCTTGAGTGACAAGGTACTCACTTACCTTCTGGATATAAATTCCAATATTCTTGTTATTGCTAGGACAAATAAATACCTGCATAAAGACTTCTTGCACTGCCAAATAACACCAACTGATTAAATTCAGACAATTGTTTTTTTGTTCTTGTCTGGGCCCAGTGCCAGAATTATCCCATTGTACGAACAGCCAGATTTTGCACTCAGCTTATGCTCAGTTAATGCAAGGTAAATACTGGGCTGCTGATACAAATCTAAGCACAGAGAGACATTCTGAAATGTTTTAATTTCCTACATAAAACTTGAACATGCAGAACACATAGAAACAAAAATGGATAAGTATTTGGCCTATAACACAACACGATGGTGAAGGCAATTGCTGTGACTTGACCTCTCCATGGGGAGGACATGAGCTGTCCTTGAACCCTGTGTGGTACAGAAGTTTCTGTGACACATTTTGGCTTCCAGAGAAATAACTGGCAATGTCTCCATAAATCCATTGGGATGCCTATATGTACATGTGGAATTGATGCTTGCACGCTTTGGATCTGGATTTACATGGTAGGAACGCAAGGACTTGTCTTGCTTTGGGATCAAATATCCCAGATTTATAACCAAGCCTGAAATATTTTTCTTTGTTAATACTCATCCCCTTCCAATTCTGTCTTCATTGTGAATAGTTGGGCATCTTACTGAAGTTCTTGTAAAAGAAATTGAGATTAAATATATAAAAAGCATTTTAAACATCACGAGCCCATAGGAAATGCTGGAATCGGCAATAATATCCATCTGTGATGGTTCCATGTTGAAGGGGATGGGGCAGGGTTACCCTCTGAAAGTTCTCTGCCTGTGCCTGTGTCCGCATCCCTTCTCTTCCTGGCAATACTGAAGTGAGTGAGTGGCTTTTCCTGAGCTTTGGAGTAAGCCTGGAGAGCAGGAATTTGTGGTGGAGAACAATGTGCCTCTTCCTGTGGGGGCAGAAGGTTGGTGGTAGTTGCTTCATTGGGCCATTTCTCTCAGGTGATGGATTAAAGTGATCTGTGAAACATCCCACACCCTCCTGTTTGATTCTGTGCTGATTGGGTTCTCTCCTGTGCCTGGCTTTGGTTTCCACAATTTAGCTCTCATTCCTCGTTACATGCACAGACCAAAAAGAATCAAAGCCCTCTTGAAAATCTGACATTGCAGCCCTTTAGAATTTGGATGACATGGAGAGTCTGTTTCCCCTATTTATGACTAATCAGAGGTTTCATATGTGCCACCCTGTGCTCTCATCAGTTCAAGATGCAGAAATCAGCCCCTTTCTTTTACCATTGCATCCTTCTTTGTCCCTGAAGATCACCATTAAAATCTTACTGTAATAATCTGCATTTTTCCCAGTTTTCAGATCCATAGATACACTGTAATAACACACACTTGTTTTATGAGGAGAGCTTACAGAAGGTATTTTCCATTAAGGATTTCTTCCCTCGTTTTTTGGTCCCATGTTCAGCCCATTCGCAGGGATTGCTGCCTGTGCCATCCCTGCACCCCTCCAAGCAGGCAGCACCCTGGTGTATCCCTCTCCAGACATCTTCCCTCTGATCTGGGCGATTTGTGCTCAGACTTGGAGGGAATATGGGTTTTTTTGTGTTCACATATGAACATCTGCTTCAAATTCCCAAGCCAAGAAAGACAAGAAGCAAATTGAACTATTTGTTCTTCTTTCTCTCTCTTTAATATCAAAGTCATTTCTTACATACTCCTTAAGCTTCCACTTTTGATCAGAAGATATTAAAAATGGATCTAAACAACTCACATCTTAATCATATTCCTTTGTGAGCAGGGTAAGGGTGAGGGGAGCAGGGGAGAGAAGCCAGAGCTGCTTTGCTGCTCATGCTCAGTATCCAACCAGTATCCAACACTCAATTCCCTGCCCTGCCCTGGGAGCAGAGGGGAATCCCTGTCCCTCCTAAACCGCCCAGTGCAGAGCACAAGACCTCTGGAACATCCTGCAGCTTGAAATCAATCTCTGCCTGTACTGGAGCAGCCTGGGAACAATTCCCTGCTGCTCTCTGATTTCTGCTGGAGATATGGAAAAGGGAGTTTTGAGGATGACTCAGACATTCCTTCTTCCCCCTGGGCTTTCTTGCTATGCCAGCCCAGAAGCCAAGTTGCTCTTCTGGGTGCCTCGGTTGCAAGTTCTCAAAAATCTCTTTTAGAAAATTCTATAAAATGTCTTTTAGGAAAAACCAAAGAGAAACTTGTATGTTTTCACAACCCTGCACGGATTTTGGAAAAGCTAAAGTCCTTCACTTCAGGAGGAAAACCAATACATTATGGTGCTATTTGGATTCAATCAGTGAAAAATCAAAAGATAATAAAATAAGGTTTAGCATTTCACAAGAAATTGTTCATTCTGCACAAACCTGATTTCATTCTGTGATGAGATCACAGATTTAGTTGCAAGTTCTATCAGAGTAGCTGTGCAAATAAAATAAATTTTTGTGACATGTTTGATTCAGTACTGTAGGATATTGTGATTAAAAAATCAGCACTATACAATTATCAACAACATGCATTAATAATTGAATAAAAACTAAATGACAGATCTCAAAAAGCAGCTGTCAATGTGGAATAAACATAAAACGTATTTCTGGTGGATTTCTGCTATTCCACTTACTCCTATCAATATTTACATTACTGATCTAGGAGTAAATATGGAATCACTGCAGCAAAAATTTGTGAATGACAGAAGAACTGGCAGAGTGGTGAGTGCTGATGGGCACAGAGTGTTCACACGGAGCCATCTAAACCATCTGACAAATTATTTTAGCATTTCTAGAGGAAGGTTGAAATTTATCTCCGTATTATTGGCATCCCTGCCCATGGCAGGGGCCTTGGAACGAGACGATGTTTAAGGTCCCTGTGAACCCAAACCATTCTGTCCTTTCCAGCCCAAGCCTTTCTATAATTTCTGGGATTCTCTGCAAGGAGTTGTGGTTGTTTTTGTGGGCAGTGAAGGCTCTGGGAACTGAAAGATCCACGTATCAGGCAGGAGATGACACAGTTTGCCAAGCAAAGGGATCCAAGGAAACAGGAGCTTTGTCCTTGGGCCAGGTGATTTTCTGCCCCTGAGGTTAACTGGCACAGCCTGAGCCATGCCCACGTGCCTGAAATGTGGTGCCCCCCACACTCCAGGCTGTGCCCAGCCTCCTGCTGGGATGAGCCCTGTGTGACACCAGAGGAGTGCTTGGGGCAGTCCCAGGCTGACCCTGGCCCCGTTCCCCACGAGTTTTCCCGCTGTAGCTGGAACTAATGAGGCCGAGGAGGCAGGAGGAGGGATGATGAGAGCAGCACTCCGCACACCTGCTGTCTCCCCGCTGCCAAGAGCCTCTGCTGCTGCAGCAGAGCAGTTTTCTGAGAAGAGAGGAAGAAAAAATGTGATCCCTTTTCTGCTGATGAGGTATCTCAGAGGTGAGAGGGCAGCATGAGAGAAGACTCAAATGCTTGAAGACCCCAGAAGTGCAGAAGGGAGCCCTGGATGATTTCCACGAAAAAAAAGAATTGGCACCTCATTTCCATGTATCTAAATTCAGTTCAGTGTTCTGGTTTTAACAGAGTCAGCTTAGCTCATTGGGAAGATTTTGATTTATTTAGTGAGGTTTATACCGGGCTTTGCAGCCCTGCTTGCCACAAACCCTTCCCTTTCCCTGTGGCTTAAGGACACTGAGGAACGGAGACCACTATCCTTCAGGGAGACACAACTCTGAGGATTTTTTATACTTCTCCTTCTGCGAGCTCAAACTTCATGGATAAGTTAAGACCTGCTCTTTCTTGTGCTCTCAGCTGGCCATCTGTCACTGACACTAAAAACCCTTGGAACAGGGATATTACCAAGGTTTGGGGAAGATCTCACCATGCCCTTAAAGAGGTGTGAGGTTTAGTGGGCAGCTGTAGAAATGGCTTTGGTTTATGGACTTCACACACTATAAAAACGCAACTCACCACCCATAGTCTTAATTAGAGTGCTGTGGACTATTAAGGAGGATGTGGGAGCTTTGTCCAAGCCAGGCAGAAATCAGCCAGTGTGAATCTTATCTAGGATGCAGTTTTGGGAATAAAGTCTCTCTATTTGGACATTGTATCCCAAAAACATCTATTTACACTGAAATATCAAAACAAGACATTTCAAGTCTCACACACAGCTCATACCTTTTCAGAATAGTGCAGATCTGGGAGCCTTTGAGCTCCCACAGGAGTTAAATAATGATATTTATGGTCATCTGTAAAGCCATTCCCTTGGATGTGTGACAGGAATGAGCCTCGCATCTCTTACAGCACAAACTTCCTAAGTGAGGAATGAAGGAAGTTCACATCTTCTCATGATTTATACACTGATTTCTGATTCCAGAGTCATATTGCTGTAGCTTGCAAGCCGGGGCATCATGACAGCAGTTCAAGCCTCCTCCTTCTGGGGACTCTGTGGGCACCTAATGAATTCACTGTGAATTTCCCACTGTCTGGTTAAGGTTTGACTCTGTATGGCAAGATCAGTCTTTGTCTCTTCTTCTACTGAGGGAGTTTAAAGCAAAGTCCCCCTGAATACTGAGGACTAAAATAGCTGAGCATGGTAAAGAAAGCTTCCTCAGTGAGCTGTCTGACATCCATCCCCTCTTCACAGGTACTCTGAAGGTCAGTAAAAGCTCCATGAACCTAGAAACCAACCTGCCAGACAGCTTCATCCTTACATCGCCTACATCCCACATTGCCTTTTGGCTTTTGATTGCTGTGGTTCCAGTCAGTCTCTCTAACAGGCAGACATGAAGTTGTCATCTAGAAAAACAGGACTTATGGGGCAAATCTGCATCTTTGAGTCACACGAACCCATCCAAATCTTTCCAAGCCCATCTACTTGCAGTGTTAATGAGCTGCTGTGTGACTCCTCACTGGCATTGTACAACATCCCATAACATAGGGAGAATAACCTCCTTCAGCCCAGGAAAAGCCCCTGGGACCAGGCAGACAGGAGGACCTGCTCAGCCTGTGAACCACAGCAAGGCAGCAGAGGCTGCAGTTCCACCTTGCCTTGTAATATTGTAAGATTTATTTTTCAGATCTTATCAGCAATTCACTGTGAGCTGTTCTCTGCTGAGCAAAATTCTTCCATCAATCTCCTGGTATGGCCACATTCCAGCGTACACCGAGGTGACAGTTCAGTTGTGCTAATGATCAGCCTCACATCCACATCCGCATTCCCCCTTGGTCTGATTCTTCTTCTCTTATGATAATTTAATTGATTGAGCACACTGGCTTCTAGTCAAGAAGCTCTTCTCAGCTTAACTCTCAGTTTAAAAAAATCACTGCTCAACATCTCTATAATTAGAGTTAGTTGCTAAACCCTGTATCCAGGTGATTACTGGTATATGAGAGGGACATATCTTGAACTGATCAAATCAGCGATTTAAGCAAAATGCCCTTGATCTATGTTTCACAATTCATTAATGTCTTCTACTTTGGGTGTTTTTCCCTCTTTTTGGTGTTAAATATAGCTGGGTTAGGAAGGTTCATGTAGAATCAGGACAGTTAGGGGTAATTTTTTATTCATATCCCTGTTATTGTTTGGGGAAGCTCAGTAAGGTTCATTAATATTGCATTTCCAATGAAAAAGCACTCAAAAGCCAAACAGTTCAATTATATTCTGAAGCTGCAATGCGATATAAAAATGAGCAGTGCAGTGATGCTGTCGTGGTTTAAACCAACTGCTCCTGTCCGTAGTCAACAGCATCACTCTGCCCTTCATTCCACAGGGCAGCTGTTCCACAATACCAACCAAACCCAAATGACTTTATCTGAGGGGTTCATCTGGGGTTTTGTACTTGAGTCAGGTTCACTGAGAGGCTCAAGAAACAAAAGAAATCCTGGGAATGACACAGTCTGACTGATCCTATATGCTGACCCTACCTCCATGAAGGTGCTTATTTGCAGGAAAGCTCCCACTGCAGGGATGGAACTGCAGCCACTGAAGTGGGGGAGGATGTGCCAAGCTCCCTTTTCTGCTTTGCATTTGCTTGGACCAATAGGAGCATCCCGAATGTGATAATCTGCATCCAGAACTACACAGAATTATGAATTACCCCTTCCAAATCTGTCTGTTCCCCTTCAGGCTGGAGGGGAGAAGGTTCTGGGGAGACCCCATTGCAGCCTTAAAGAGGGTTATAAAAAAGAGGGAAAGCCAGTTTTTACACACACAGATAGTGATAGGACAAGGGAGAATAGTTTTAAACTAAAAATAAGAGAAATTTGGATCAGGTATTAAAGAAGGAATTGTTCCCTGTGAGGGTGGGGAGGCCCTGGCACAGGCTGCCCAGAGAAGCTGTGGTTGCCCCTGGATCCCTGAAGTGACCAAGGCCAGGTTGGATGGGGCTTGGAGCAGCCTAGGATGGTAGAAGGAGTCCCTGCCCATGGCAGGGGTGGAATGGGATACACTTTAGGCTTCCTTCCAGAATTTATGATTCTGTGAGTATCCTCTACTTCTCAGAAAGAGAGTGAGAGCTTGTGATTGATTCCAGTGAAAGTGAGATCATGCTTTATATGCAGAGGCCTCTGATTTTCCTGATGCAATGGGATCTGGTTGCTAGAAATGATGATATATAAAAATTTAGTGTTTTGGAAGTTTTATTATTTTTCCTTATAGGAAACACCAAAGTAAAATTTGATTTTGCTGGATTTATGGCTTGATCACTCACCCTATTAAGAGTAATGATTCCTCTCTCTGACCTTGTAGGGCACCAGCTATGAAATTTGAGATGATGGCCCAAATATTTTTGCAATACAACTCTTGGCTAGTGCATGACAGGCTATTGACTGAAATACTGTCAATGCACAAATGAGATTATAACCAGAGAAGGTCTTGATTGCTTTGGTCTGTTATTCAATACCGTCCTCTCTTATAAGCAGCTCCTTGGCATTTTTTTCAGGCTAACGTAGACCTTCCTTCCCTGACAAATGACACATTAGTTGATTGTATAGACAGAACTCTTTGCTGCAGTTTTTTTATCTTCAGAAGACTTATCTCTAACAGGACTCTTGCACTTGGTATCTGCACTGCTCAAGTCCTGTGCTCTGTAAGAGAATCTGATGTGACCGTGATGGAAAGAGCAGGAGCAGCCTCATACCCTGCTGGGGCAGTGTTCCATAGCTGGAGAGGGAAAGGATGGTTGGAGAGCTCAGCTTTCATTTCATTTAAATGAGCAGAATTGCTTTACTTCCCCCCTAGGTATAACAATTATTAAGAATTTATATTGCTATTCATGCTGTATAATAATGAACAGAAACTGGGTTTGCACTCTTAACCTTTGCTGTTAGGTAGAAACAAAGAAGCAGCAACAGTGACTCTTATGAGACCAGATATATCTGCACCATCACAATCACTGCCTCTTTTTACAATTTGGGACACAGTGAATTTGTGCTGTGTCATCTTCGGATGTCCCCACTGTGCAAAATAACTAGTTAATGCATTTTTTACTTCCTTCCATATGTTTCCAAAATAAATCTATTCATCACTTAAACCAATCCACCCAGCATTCCTCATGTATTCTGATTTTTCAGTTAAATATTGTTTGTATTTAAATATAAATATTGCTCAAAATGTAGCATTAATATTTTGCCTACTGAAATGCAGTTCTGTATCTTATTAAAATTTAAACAGCCATTATGTACATGAAAGTTTTTTTGTTGTAGTTTGCAAGGTGCTATAACAACAATTACCCGAGTGCATCAATCATTTTTCATTGCCTCATTTGTATCACGGGGATAAGTAGCTCCAATTAAAATCCCATTCTACATAAACAGATATGGTTTGACTCAAACCACAGTCTGTTTCCACTTCTGAAATGCTGGCCATAGGATATCTTTTTCATTATTCAAAGTATATGATGTGTACTGCTTATCTTTTTGTGCTTTAAAATACGTAAGTCTGCAGGCAGACATGCCTTAGTGCAGGTTTGGCAGGGAACAAATAACTGTTACTGTAATTATCTATCAATTTTACTGTTCCAAATATTTTAGCCAAAAGTCTAACTAGTATAATCTCATGTTTATTCCTGACACACTATAGTTGGAGTAAGCAGAACTGAAAATGTTTAATATGAATTAACAGCTTCAGGAAAAATTGTAATTTTTCTATTACTCGTGATTTCCCCTCCACCACAGCAGCTTTCCTGCTAAATGTGCTCGTATTGTCAGCTATTGTGGAAAACCAAACGAGGAGAAACTTGGGGAATTATCTTCTGCTCCACTGTGATTAATTCTGCAAGGAAACCAATTAGACTTTCCCTTTCACATCTCTCGCAGGGGCTGGTTCCAATCCCAGGCTACACCTCAGGTGAAGGAATGCTCTGCCCTCTGGGAATGGTGGGATGTTCTGCCTTCCCAGATTGGGGCAGTACCATCCACCTTGGTTTCTCTGCTCCCCTCCGTACTGGTGTTTGGCCCAGCCTTCAGATCTCATCATTTTTCCTTCCAAACCTGGGAACATCTTCGTTCCAGAGGGTCAGTCAGTTCAAACCCACCTTTTGTTGCAAAGCCTTTGTACACTTTCAAAGTTGGAGTGTTCAAATTGCAAATGGCTCAAAATTCTCTGTGCTGCCCCAAGGGGCTTTTAATATACTTTCTGCAGAATTTGGAACTCGATGAGCAGAAAATTGCAGGAATCTCAATGACTCCAGCAAAAGGGCTGAACAGTAGTTTGGGTCACTGTGCCTTCTCTGTAAATTGCCTTTCCTTTCTCAGCCCAGTGCTCTGCTTCTGCAGAAGCTGGGGACAGCAGTGACATTTGAGAAGCTCAGGCTGTACCAGGTGTCAATGGCATGGACATTCTACAGCCTTTGAGAGCACCGTCAGAGGGGAGCTATGGAGAAAAATGGAGAAAAAACTGAAACAAGACTGGGAATTCAAACTGAGAGGAGATTTAGATCAGATACTAGGAGGAAGTTGTTCCCTGGGAGAGTGGTGAGACCCTGGCACAGGGTGCCCAGAGCAGATGTGGCTACCCCTGGATCCCTGCAAATGTCCAAGGCCAGGCTGGCTGGGGCTTGGAGCCCCCTGGGATAGTGGAAGGTGTCCCTGCCTGCGGCAGGGGGTGCAATGGGATGAGCTTTAAGGTCCCTTCCTACCCCATTCTCCGATTCTGTGACTCTACAAAAAATGCGAGACTCAGGCTCAAAAATATCTTGAAGCCGTTATCATGGATATTTAAGCATGTGCTTAAAGAAATGTTTTGGGGCTGTCCAAAATGAGGACAAATTACTTATCTCAGTTTTACAAGGACTTTTGTAACTGCTGCTTTTTTGCCTCAGATCAGTGTGTCCCATCGTCATGCTCCTGCTGCTACTGCTATGACTAAAGCCCTTATTTGTGCCATACCTTAATCACCAAATTCCTCCTCTGGAGTGCTGAAGCAGTAGATAATGTCTGTGTTTTTATTTGTTGGGTCAGGAGCACCAATTCATAGCTCAGGGATCATCAACACCATGAGCTGACACCAGAGTCTGTCCAGCTGCTGTTTTCTTACAGTCACACAACAGAAAATCAATGGTGTCAGGAACACTGGGATAATTCTACTGTTACAATCAATACATGCTGATTAAACCAGTTGTGTCTGTTGGGTAAATTTGCTGCATCATAATTAGAATTATTAATTAAAAATAGGAAATCAATTGACACAAATTAAGCAAAAAAAGAAATTTGCTTTATTTCTTTGACACTCTCTCCAGAGGCCTCAATAACTGTGACAACAGGGACGTGACCGAGTGGCATTTGTCAGTTTTTTAATGCTGTCCTGAGTTTTAAAAATTGACTTATAAACCCTGCTAATGCAGCTCCCAGGAAATCAGACAGGAGATGTCATGTGTGCAAGAAGCAGCTATTTATTTTATTACAGTTAGTAATTATTCCCTGCCTATCCAGGAGTAAAAAGCAGGAGTCGTGTGTGTGGCACTGGGGAGGGGAAGCAGCTGGGGAACGAAAGCCTTGGGGAGCAAGAGGAGCCCATCCCCTTCCCACATTGTTTTCTGTTTTCAGATAACAAGGATAAACAAATTGATCATTTCTGTGCTGGTTGTAATGAGCTTCTCATTGCTGGCTACTTCCTATAATGTGTTGGTGACCTTCATTATTTTCAGGGACATATTATGTGGGACACTAAGGCAGGGACAGCAGGAATGCACGTGGTCTTTCATTCAGCTCTTTATTTTCCTCTCTGATTTTTCAGGATTTTATGGACTTGGGGTTTTTTCCTTCTTTTAACCTGTCTCTCTCAGTGTTCTTTTCTTGCGCTTTCTCCTCATTTCCTCCTGCTCTTAGCGATTTTCTTTCTTCTGTCTAATACTTTCCATGCCTTGTTTTCTTCCCCCTGTTCTGCTTACACACATGAAAGCAGGAAAGTGCAGGAATACCTTGGATTTTCATACTCCTGTGCTTTGCTCACCACAGCCAAATTTTTTCTCTGATCTTTCACACTTACTAAAGATGTGAAGGCAGAAAGGACTGGTTTGGGTAAATGTGTGACTTGTCACTGCTGGTGCTGGTTAATGCAAAGTTCTTTTACTAATTATTGGTGGTAAACTGGAGTTTGGGTTGTTCACCTGGAGAAGAGAAGGCTCCAGGAAGAGCTCAGAGCCCCTTCCAGGGCCTAAAGGGGCTCCAGGAGAGTTGGAGAAGTACTGGAGACAAGGGATGGAGGGACAGGACACAGGAAATGGCTTCCCAGTGCCAGAGGGCAAAGATAGATGGGATACTTGGAAGGAATTGTTCCCTGAGAGGGTGGGGAGGCCCTGGCACAGGGTGCCCAGAGCAGCTGTGGCTGCCCCTGGATCCCTGGCAATGTCCAAGGCCAGGTTGGACGGGGCTTGGAGCAGCCTGGGATAGTGGAAGGTGTCCCTGCCCATGGCAAGGGGTGGGGCTGGATGATCTTTAAGGTCCCTTCCAGCCCAAACCATTCCAGGATTTTATGCTCTCATTCATACAGCTTTTCTAGTCCTAAACCTGTTCTTTAAGGTGTTTTACAATAACAGTATTTCACTGATGTGTATTTCCAAGACCAGTCAAAAGTAAGAGCAAATAAAAACGTCTTTAGTTTAAAAGCCAAGACAGATTGAGTGGTTTGCACAAGAATCAGGAAAAGCAGAGTTGTTAAAAGTCCCAATTCTAAAGACTTATGGCCATGTCTCAGGCAGGCTGAGCAAGCTGCCAGTTCGGACCTCCCTGACAATGGAGAACATATGGAAGCAGGAGGATCTATCCACTATATCCGAGCACAACTGTGGAGTACCTTAAAATTAAGCTGTAAAACCTGGGCATCAATAAAGAACTTTACAGCACTCGTGTAAATAGTGTAAAATAAGGTGGATGTACTCGAGCAGTCAGAACCTGCAAGGGGGAATTCTAGCAGCTACGCTCAGGGTGAGTTGTGTTCCCAGTGGGAAGTAATAAAGAGCTCCCACGAGGAAAATGGTCCCATAATTGAGACTTGAGAAAACAAGGACTTGGATCTACAGCTTCCAGGCTTTTTTACTAAGATTCCACCTGGCAGTATTTTGTGGGCAGCAGTTCGACACTCTGCTGCCAGAACAAATCTGAGGATAAATCAGGTTATAAGGGCTACACTGGGAAAACAAGTGGTATCTTTTGCTTTCCTTTCAATGGGCAGTGGATCGGGGCTGTAATTAGAGTCTCTGCTTTATAAATCTTTGTCGCAGCATTTGTCACATGTCAAAGCTGTGGCCCTGCTCCACGGGTCCTGTTGCCTAAGTGAAATGTAAACAGTCATCAATGGTTCCTCTTTAACTGGAGGGCAGGGAGGAGTAAGAAAAAGGTTATCTGTCAAGGTGTATCCATGATGAGCTACAATTACTGTTTTTTCAGAAGCTTTGAAGATGGAATTAGTCAGCTTATGCATAAAAGTGCTTGTTGTTGCTTGGCAGTCAAGTGGTGTTTTGATTTTTAATGAAATTCACAGTATTTGCATGATGAGATTATAATTATTTTTAAGTCCATGGGTCTAAGAATTAGCCTGAAGTCTTTTGGCTGATACAAGGAAAAGTAGCACCTAGAAATCTGTCCACCTCTGATATACTTAAAAACTTGAAAAAAATCACTGTTATCACCTGTAAATTGTTGACTCTAGAGCATTGCTTTTAAAAATGTACAGAAACTAATACCAAAGTTGGAAAAATGGATTCCTTTCCCAGACGGCTGTTAAAAAGTTGGTTTTAGCTCTTTACACAGCTCCTCTTGCATTCCTAGGAAAGAACAGGGAACAGGACGTTGGTTTCAACCATGATCAGTGGTGGCCAGAGCCACCATGGCAGGGAATTAAGAGATTTTTTGTGCAGTTGCTAAACAAGTGTTGCTATGTTGCTTCCAGCTCTGTTCAGCTGCTGCACTGCTGCTGCCAAGCAGTCATTCCACGATCCACTGACCTGCTGGGTTCAGGAATCACAAAGTTGTGAGATAGACTCTGGAAGGAGCTGATTGAATTGCCATGTTTACTGCAGTTTCTCAACAACTTCCTTGCTTTGCTAGCAAATTTAAAAGGTTAAAAATGCAGATTTTTAAAATTATGTGCACCTGTGTTCTCAAGTCTCAGTGGGAAGTCACCTTCTTCAGCTTTTAAGTGCACAGACCCAATAATTTGCACTACCTTGATCCTGATCCCCCAGTTTAATTTTCTGTGTGCCTTTCAAGAGTCAAGGATGATTCTTGGGCTCATAATGTTGCTTTCAAGTCTTCCTTCTCTCAGATCTGCCTAGGAATGAGTGAAGTGAGTCAACAGTAGAGGTTTTTTTAAGCCTTCTTCAATTTTTACACCAGCTCCCTGACAGAAAATGTTAGAATTCTTTAGTTTGACAGAAATTAAGGATGTGCCAAACGGAGGAGTCTGCATAGATGGGAGTTATAGAACAATAAAGAATTTACATTTGCTGGCTGTGAGGTCTCTATAAGGGCAAGTCCTTCTGGTGCAATATGAACTTAATTCATTTACTTGTAGGAATTTTAATTAACAAATACTTGAAGAAGCTCCAGCAGTCTCTGTCTGTGGAGTTTTACTGCCTTTTGGATCCCTTGCCTTGCAAAAATTCTGATTGTGCAACCCTGGCAATCAGCAGGGAAACAAAATCTACCAGCCCCAGCAGAGTCTGTGGGAAATTTTGCAGCAAACATTGCGTAACTTGGATTTCGTTTGTTAGAGGCCAAGTGAGGGAGAAGATCAGCACAGGTCTGTAAGAAGCAATGTCAGGGTTAATGGGGATGGAAGCAACTGGAGAGAAACAAACCTGGAGAATCCCAGATTTCCTTAAATGACTGTGGTGGAGCTGGGACCAGGGAAACCAGGTTGGAGAATTCCAGGAAGTGTCACTTGGTGTCACAGCACTGACTGAGCAGGGTGGCGGTCCCTTTCCCGGGAAGTTCAAGTCCTGCCCCAGCCACATCCCACTGCCGTTTGGATCCCAGTGAGGCTGTTCTTACCAACTTTCCACTTTTTAAACACTGCTATTGATGAGAGACAGGAAAATATTTTATGAATTGATCTCTGTATACATTAAAGAGTCATTTTTTATCTGTCTAATTCAGCACAGGATTATAAATGTAAGAAAAAATTTACTATAAGGTACTTAGAGCATAAATTTACACTTTAGATCTTGGAGCTGTCCTATCTCAGTGCTATCACTTCCTTTCTGGGGAGTTTTGTAGTTTAGTGTAATTTGACTGTCTCAGTTTTCCTTCTGTGAAGTGGTGAGTAAATAAATTTTCCAGCTCATGGATGGATCCTGAAAATTAATCAGTGTTTGTATGGGACTCTGGTGATGGGGGCAATTCTATTAAATGTGCAAAACCTTTTTTACATACTAGAGGTCCTACACATTCTGTTCTTATCGCACAGTTTAGAACCGAAATTGTTGCATATTGTCACTTTTTTGTTATACTAGCATACTTTGAATTTTATTTAGTAATGTACTCCGAATAATTAATCATTCAACTAATAATTATCCATTCCAAATAAAACAACTTGATTACTAAGCCTGATGAGGAAAATCCAGTCAGGAAAGAACCCTTTCAAAAACAACAACATTCTGCAGATATTCTTAATATTTAAAGAGTGAGCTATATTTAGTAAATTCTTCTGAAGCAGGGGGAGAGGAACGGATGCTAATTTCCTGTGTCATCAGATTTGTGCATGTGTGTCAGCAGCATTCCTAAATCACCACCTAGCACACAATCACCATCCTCACAGGCATCAGGAATATCCAGCATTTCCCTGGGTGGTTCCTGTTGTGGGTTCGTGCCTCCTTCTGCTCATGGATCATTTAACATTTGGGGGGTTCAGGGTTTGCTCTGCTCAGATGTTCTGCAGGGAGCAAGGCACCTTTCTTAGTCAAGGAAACAGCAAAGTTGTGGAATCAGTGTCATTATCCAGATGGCACTCACTTAACCCATGGAGGCCAGTCCTTATCAGCGATGATTACAGATGATGGAAAGAAATTCCCTGGCTGGAAAGGGCACTGGGGTGAGCCTGAGGTGCTTCTGATGGCACCGTGCATCATGGCCAGTGACAATTTAGGTGATGGTCTCATCAGACAACCTCTTTTTCCCTGTGATTTTTTAAAGATGTATCTCTGCTGCCACTAGGAGAATGTAGAGATCTGAACCTTAAAGGGAATCTGGCATGTAAAACCTTTTATGCACAGGTGCTGTGCTCTCCTCCAGCAAAATCCTGTTCGCTTCCTGGCTGCCATCCAGCCAGGAAGTCACGTATGTCTGTTTTGCTTGCTCCTTGGCAGTGGCTGTTGTCACTAAAAAAGAGAGAAATTAAATTAATCCAGGGGGAAGCTGTTTCACAGTTCCTTGGACTTCAGGAACTGCAGGAACTGAACCTCCAGGAACTGACACCCAGTCTGGTCAGTGGAGCCGCTGTGTGGATTTTCCTGGTTTCTGTGAGGATGACCCATGGATAATGCTGGAGGCACAAACAGGTTGTTTGTAAACAATGAGGGGAAAAACACGTGGAGTGATGATTTAGTGTTTCTGCCTGCCTGACACTTGATGGCTGAATGCAGGAATCTACAATGGGGAAACTGTTCTGAAAGCACTGGCTTCCATATGGCTGGGATTTTGTCAAAACATTTCAGCTCAGTACACCCATAACTGATTGTGAGCATGAACAGTTTTGATCAGCCTGTTTTTCAGAATGTAAAACAGTTTAAGAATTGTCTGTTTTTAACATCATAACAAAAAAAGTTTCACTTCCCAGTTTAGAGCAACTTCTGCTTTAGAAATTGGCATTAATTTACGCTTCTGTGAACAACATTGGAACATGTTGGGAAGTCAAAATAAAATATCAAGGTTTAGACATCCAATCTCAAAAATTTATGAGACAAGACTTTCTCCTCTTGCCTGGCTCTCCGGAAGAAAACCCAAGCCCCACTGGTGGGCAGAGGAAGCTGTAGGGACACAGGCAGAGATGCCTGAATGTTCTGCTCACTTGGGGCTGGTGCTTTGCTTGCTGAGGCTGCTCTGCTCTCTCAGTATTTGCATCCTAAAGTGGTGCAGGAGAGCTGCAGCAGTGATGCAGTCTAAGGAGCTGCTCTAGGGACACTGGAATTTTTCTGGCATAAACCTCTCCTGATGCTGGGCTCTGTGTCCTCTGCCTTTCCCAACACACCCAGAGACACCCAGGCTTTGGCTCCTGGTATTTTAGCTATGCAGTATTTGCCTGCCTCGTGATTATCTCTTTATTAAAAGCACATTCTACATCTCCATGCCTGAGTGATGTGAGAAGAGGGTGTAATATTCTAGTATTTTGGTATTTCTGCTTTTTTTCCCCCCCAGTAGTTTCAGACTTGCTATTTTCTGTTGGTAAATACAAGAAAGGTTTTGCAGAGACTGTGTTTTGATGACTGAACGTTCTAGTTTTTACTGGGTCACACAGGGCAAGACTTTTTTACAAAACTGTTTCTTTTACTGTGCCTGAAAGGGACATAACTATTAATGGTTTATAAGAGAAAGACAGCAGTGTATTTAAGATATCTTGAAGACATTAGGTAACATTAAAGAGCCATGTGAAGGTTCAAGTATGCCTGGAAGAAAAGAGGAGTGAGTAGCTGGTGTGGATACCTGCACACAGTTTTTGCAAGCCTTTGAACTGTTTTAGATATAAAAGACACCCCTTTCTCAAAGGCCACTGGGCTTTCTGTTGCTCTAATTCTCTCTGAATGTCTGTAAGTAACAGAATTCATGCTAGTAAAGGTAAGATTTTTCATACATTCACTTGCTGGGGCAGAATGTCCTTTAAGCTGATATTGTTTGGCTGAAGAGCAGTGCACAGGTGACTCAGTGATAGGACAAGGGGGAGAGATTTTAAACTAGAAGAGGAGAGATTTAGCTTAGATGGTAGGAAGGAATTCTTGGCTGTGAAGGTGGGGAGGCCCTGGCACAGGGTGCCCAGAGAAGCTGTGGCTGCCCCTGGATCCCTGGAAGTGTCCAAGGCCAGGTTGGATGGGGCCTGGAGCGCCCTGGGATAGTGGAAGGTGTCCCCGGCCGTGGCAGGGGGTGGGGCTGGATGACCTTTAAGGTCCCTTCCTATCCAAACCATCCCAGGATTCTGTGACTAGGCATTTGGAGGGAATTGTATCAAAGGGAAGAAGTGGTTCTTTTTACTCTCCAGCTACACTGTTGGAAATAAAAGTATATACCTCCATCCACAGTGTTCACTTCGTTTTTCAGTACCAACACAATAAAATAAATTGCTTATTGACCATCTTAAAAATGACTGATGAGTCAGGACTGCGAATTATGTTATGCATGAAGGATGTGTTTATCTATCCCCTTGAAAGGGAAACTTTATGGCACAATTTGAAGCTGGAGTGGTGGATACAGCATTTCTTCCATATGCATGTCTTAATTTTCCCCACTGCTCAGCCAATTCTGCTCCCTTTGCTCAGCAGCTGCAGGAGAAGGGACACATCCCTGTGTGGGAATGACAAGGAGAAGGAACATCCTCTACCCCTTGTTGTAGTGACAAGAAGCTTTTTCTCCTTTAAGCTTTATTTTTGCTTTAACTGCAAATGAAGGGATATTGCCTGTCTGGCAAAACATCACTGGAATGACCTTCGACAAGGCCGTGTTTATGCGCTGTGAAAAACAAGGAGCTGAGCACGTCTCTGAGAGCTTGGCCAGACAGGGTCCTGCTCCCAGGGTGGGTCCTGCTCGATCCTCTGCAGTCACAGAGGGTGGAAAGGTGACTCCAGTGGTGGATCAGGTTGCTTTCCACATGGTGGATTCCCCAGGTGAAGGATGAAGCTGTCCTGCCCAGGTGCAGGAGCTGGGTGAGGATGTGACTGAAGGGCAGCCAGCATGAGCAGCCTCCTGCAGCTCCCAGACTGGCCCTGTGGGTCTGCTCCAAACTGCATCAAAGTCAGCTGTAATTACTGAACTGAGAGAGGATTTGCTTCTGCTCCCACAACTGCCTTGCTGAGCACTCAAATAAAGATTATTTAGAGTAGCAAGAAGTCCATGTGGATATTGCACATGGCTTTTTCACACCAGGCACAACTGTGGGATCAGCAGCTCCAAATCTCCAGGGATAGAGGCCTCTACGAGCAGCTCTGCTGTCAGCATTCCTGAGCCCCTCCAACACTAGTTTCTTGAAGGATCCATCCCCTTCTTATCCTTGTCCTGCAGTGTTTTAGGCATATCCAGTGTATTTCGACCCCTTCTTGCAGGCAAAACTGATTTTACTTCTGTGCAGAGGCATTACCAGAAAATTTCATTACCTACTCAATGAAAATATCTGAAGTCCATTACAGATGTTGAGAGAGAGAATGTTTTACCCAGTTGGAAGACAGAATTTGGAAGTAAGTTACTTGCAGATATTATTATTACAAGCCTGTCCTAGACAATAATAATGAAGTATTGATGGAAGTTTTGCCAGAGCAAAGACTGCTGGGTTTCATACAGAGGAAAGATAGTATCTTCATTTAGTTTTATTAGACTCTTGATACTCTGCCCATGTATTTTTTAATTCACCACAGTAAAATTCTAATTAAAGAACAGACTTTGCCTCCCATTAATATGACACTAAAAAAAACATTTTAAAGAATGCAGCATCTTCTTCACAAAAATTATAATGAAAAGACAAGCTGCCAGTGTTGTATAGAATGTTGTCGCTCCCTTATGAAGCGTTTCATGATTTTAAACTCCTTGTAAGATCCAGAGTGTCAGTAGAGTTAAAGGCTCATTAAACAGAGCGGTAATTTCTACAAAAAGAAATAGGAAATATTCTCAGGTTTTTTTAATGTTCTAATTTTCACTTCTTTTGAAGCGTCTGTCAAAATAGCTCATAGTAGAAATTCTGAAAGAGCCACACTTTGATATCTGTCAGGAGTAGAAGTTGTTTCTTCCTTTTTGCTGCTTCCAAAATATATTGAGATTATTACAGGATTTGATGAGGCTGACATCCAAATACTTAACTTTCTTTGACTTGGAGTGATTTTGTTTTCATTTACCAAAATACAAACCTCCAGCTAGGTAACTGTTGTAAGCATTCTACAGAATACCGTAGGAATGTTCTTTAAACAAGAATTATTTTGGAAAGAAAATGTTTCCTCGGAGGCTACTAAATAAACTGCAGGGCTTCTAAAGTGCTGGGACTGAGTGAGGACATGTTGGAGAGTCAGTGACTAATGAGATCATCATCCAGGATTAAATCAGGGCCCAAATCAGCCACATGTTCCATATCTGATTCAGAGCAGGAACTTCAGGGAGAATCAGCAAAATCTTTCTTGAAGGATGAAAATCTGTTTTCCTGTCCTTAAGAAAGGAAAAAAAAAAAAAAAAACAAAAAAACAAACCAGTGTAAAATGAGATTGGTTTCCTCCTGTGAGTAATAATTTATTCATTTTGGGAAAAATCAGCTGATGTTCCCTTCCCAGCTTTCCATTTCTACCTGATGAAGCCTGATCCATAAACTGGGAGGATGAGACTGAATGGAAGTCCTTCCAGCCTCAGATCAACCCCAGGGGTTTGCCCCTCAGGTGGATACACAAATACATATTTACATATGCAAAATATATTCTCTGGGCAGCCTTAGAGTTGTAAACACTGAGATTGGCATTTTCTTCATTCTAGTTGTGCAAGCTGTGACTGAAAGCCTGGCTTTGGAGATAAAGGGAATCCAGGTTTGGGAACCTTAAGGCTGCAAAGTTACAAGCTCAGAAGTCAGCAAGTGCCAGGGTACTTTGTGCTCACATAATTAAAGAAAATATCACCATTCATAGGCTCAAGTACTGAATTACTGGTGTATTTCCAACCTTTAATCTGACATTTTATTTTTGTGACACCAACTCCATAAGTCGAATGTCTTATTTACGTGGGATGCTCCCTGTTTGGTTTGGTTTTCCTGAAAAAGCAAATGGAGAATAGGAAGAATCTCTCTGAGAGTGTCATCAGGCTGATGTTCAGGGGGCTCATCAGCAGAGACAGAGCAGAGCCCTGACAGGTGAGTCACACGGACTGAGAGCACCGTGCTGTCACCCTCCCCGGGGGCCACTTACTGCACGGAGATTAAACAGCCAGTAGCCCATGGCTGCTCCCAGGAAAAACTGTAACAGGACTCCTGCTAAGGCCCTGAAGTCTTTAATTTCGGATTGCTTTTAATAGGGTTGGAATCTTTGAGGAATGTAGGTAATGAGTTATCCAGGGGTGGCACGGAGTGTCTGCAAATTGCATTTTTATAGTTTGATTGAGTACAGGTGGATTTTCACTGGGCACACCTGAGCACACCCCTGGGTGTGGGACAATGCCCAGAACATGGAAGATGGAAGGTGTCCCAGGTGGTGAAATCATGGAATAATTATTATGTTGGTCTTTAAGCATTTGGAAGAACATTTTTGAAGGGCCCTTCTGTAAATCTGGGTTATTTTGAGTGTTATTAACATGTGTTAGATGTTCCAAGGGTGATCAGTCTTACGAGACAGAGGTTTTTTGGGTTAGAATCAAGCAGGTCAGCGGGTGATTTTTCAGTGGCCTGGCTCATGCCTTTAGCACTGTGTTGGTGTCACTTGAGGGACTCAGCACTGCTCAGAGCCAACACAAGGTGCTGGGAAGTGTCATTGTGAGGGAATTCCCTCTTCATGGACCTTGTTTCAAATGTGTTGTTTGGCTTCTGTTTGCAAAGGTGTTGAACTGTCCCAAGAAGAGTCATGGTTGTGCAGGGAGCAGACACAACTCAATACAGGGCTGTAATTCTCCTACTGGATAAAGTACAGGGAATAAAAAGTTGTTGATTATTTTAAATTCTCATTCATTACATTCAGGCGTATGTATTACCTTTTGCTGTTTCTTTGCCTGCTTTACATTATCTGGGTCAACCATCTGGTTCCAAAACTGAATTAGACAAAAAACCCTGCACCCATTTATGTCCACATTTCACCTCAATTTGTATGCATAGAATCATTCCACAAGAGTACAGTTACATTAAGAGGAGAACCTAGTCCTAATTTCAAAGTAAATTCTAAAATAATCTCTCTTAAACCATGCCCTCCAAGATTTAATAAGTTAATTTTATTTCCTGTTTGCATTTTTAAGGGCTAGTATCTCATTTAAACATTTCAAACAGAATTTGGAAATATTCCAGAATATTGATTATTGAATATGAGCACGTTCTGTGCTTTAGCAAATTTGTAGAAAGCTGCTTTATAGTGTGGATTAATTGAAGGTCCCCATCAGCCCAATATGGTCTTGAATCCCTGGGCCAGGGAAATCAGACACTGGATTTTTTCAGCTATGCCTTGTGCAGGATGTTTGTGAACATCCCACTGACTTTGCAGACCTGGAATACAGAACTGGTCCCTGGCTACAGAAGAGACACAGGGAGGCTGATGCTGATGAGAACAGAATAAACTCAGACCTTGAGACCACAGGTTGTGCTGCTGCTGCGATAGAAGATGTTTTCGTATTAACAGTGTGTCTGTGCAGGGATGGAAAAGCTCTGGAACAGCCCTTTTGACTCTCTCTCATCAGGCTAAGTCACTCCATAAATGTTCCTTGGGAGTCCTTTAATTTATCTGTTACCTTTCCAGCCTCCTGTGTTTGCTTCATCGTGTCTGACTTGTGCTGCTGCACTGCGTACTGGGTGTCTCTATTGACCCAGAACCCAGCAAATCCTTAATCATTCCTAGAGGGATAAACAGCCCTTGGGGAGTGAAACGGCATTTCCCGTGTGTCCTCGATGTGTAGTTACCAGGACAGCACTGCTATCAGGATGCCATGCCTGACCACAGCAGAAAATTCTTCACTGAAGGAGTGATTAAACACTGGAACAGGCTCTCCAGGGAAATGGTGGAGTCACCATCCCTGGAAAGCTTCAAAACCAAGCAGATGTGACACTTTGTGATATGGTTTATTTGGCATGGGGATGTTTGGTCGAAGGTTGAACTTGGTAATCTTGGAGGTCTTTTCCAGCCTTAAGGATTTTATGATTTGATGATTCTACATGCAGAGCCTGCAGGAGCCCTCACTTCAGGGTGTAACTGAGGTTTCAGTGCGGGAGTGGGGATGGCACGAGGAGGAAAACCCTTGGTGCTGCTCTGAGCAGTCTCCACTGAGGGGTGAATCCCTCCCCTGCCATGGCAGCCTGTGCACACCACTGTGATTGTGCTTAGGCACCCAGTCTCCTCCCTTGCAGAGCCACATCCATTTTTGCTGGTGACTGTTAATCTCCAGCCATATTTCCAACGGTGAAAAAGGGAGGAAGTTAGCACATTTGCAAGGGAATGTGGGCATGTGACCTGAAATATGGCAGCTCACTTTAATGTAGCATCTCCCAAGAGAATGGTGGCTGTTTCAGACTCATCCCTCACAATACTGACATCCCCACATGCAGCTAAGGGGAGCATTTGTACCTCCCTGACATCACCTCTCTCAGGTTGCTTTCCTTATTGATGGTCTGGTTAAAGTCTCTGTATCATTTTGACATTTTTAATGGCATCTGCATTTACAGCAGAGTGCTCGTGTGAGCTTTAATCAGCTCTCTGTTCACATGTTGTTGCTGTTATTATTTATCTCTATTACAGTAACACACTGAGGCAATCAGCAAGAGCAGGATCAGACTGTGCTAGGCTGGGGCTGGAGTTTAAAATTGTCTCTCTTTGCCCATGGGAGAAGGGGTGCTGACAATCCCAAAGTGCAGCAGGATCCCGTGGCTCTGAGCCTGCTCTGCTCTCTGTCTCAGAACCTGGAGTCGCTGTCACACACCCACCAGAATTTGCCACACTGATGCATAGAGACAAAATACCTTTTGGTTGCTGAAGTCTTTGGTTTCTTCTATTTTATTATTTTTATCAGGAACTACTAGACCCCAGCAGGTAGCCAGTTACACACTCGAATAGTCTCACACCTGAGTGAGCCTGTTGATTTCAGTGGAGTTAATTGTAAGAATAAGTACTTGGATTTTAGCTTATCATCCCTGTATCTACCTTTGTGAAGGTACTGAAGTTCCCACAGTGCGGATCTCGGAGTTATCATTGTATCATTATATAAATACCACATCGTGTTCCAATGAAATGACTCTACAGTCTGTCACTGCCATATGGGACTTAGAGGAAAGGGGAGAAGAAAACCAGCAGGAATTGATAAACTTTGAGCAGAAAAGATCTTATTTTCATGTGAGGTTACTGCAGTGTAAAATCAGGTGAGGATGAAAATCCGTTATCCCAAATTTTACACATAGTTAACAGATTTCATTCAATTCCCTTTGGTAAGATTGTGGGGTGAAATTTGCTACAGGAAGGAAGCAAGCATGCGACCAAATACGGATTGCAAATAAGTGTTCAAACAAGATGGACTCACAGAAAAGGAGCTGTATTTGAGGCAGGCACTGTACAGGTGAAACAAGATGCTTGAACTAATGAAGGGAAATGATTTTTCTGTCCTATGAATGGTTTTCTTTTCCCTTCACTTTCTTTCAAAGTGAAAAACACAAATCCAGCAGACAAATCAGATGCTTGGAGCACCCACCTGAGATGTGAAAGAGCAAGGATAGAATCATATCTTCTAATAAGTGTTATTTATTCATATTAGGGAAATTAATTGCAACTGCAGCTGTATCAGCTCAGAACAAGCCACAGTCTGCAGCTGGGGCTCTGATGTGTGGTGTGGGAAGGCAGGAATCAGAGCAGGCACAGTGCAGTTTGGTCCCTGCACTCCACTTCCCTGTGCTGAGGGACATCAGCTGTGCTTGTGTGGTTTGGATTTGTGTCCTTTGTGGAGGTGCAGAACTGCATCCTTTGATGTTCAAGTTCTGCAGCAAACAAATCAGTGTTTCTGGAATGGATGTTACTGGGGAACTCCAGTAGCTCCAGCAGCTTTGCTCCCTGCCCCAGAAGGCTCACAGAGCCTTAGCAAATGTCTTTATGAAATAAAGATAGATCATCTCTTCCCACAGATTCTCAGTAATAATTTAAGTCTTATAAAGAGTAAGATTTTGTTTGCTTGGCTCCCAGTGGTGTTAGAGAGGAACTATCATCCCTGTTTACAGCAGTGGGAGAAGTGAGGCAAAGCAATAAATGATCTGGGGTAAGGCATGGCGGGGATTGTGCACAGGGGTATGTGGTGTGCTCTGCTCCCTGCAGGACATGAAACCTCTGCACCTGCATTCTCTAAGACCTTGCAGATCTTTTGGAAACCTTGGAGATGGAGACCCATCTTCTGTGGGTTTATTTCAGCTTTTAACACTTGCTCAAGAAACACAAGTTTGTAAACTGGTCATCAGCAGCACAAATTATGTAAGAGCTGACTTCTTTTTCTGCTGAATATCCTCACACTGTATCCTCACAGTCAGTATCTCATTCTCAAAATTAAGAGTAATAAATAAAAATATTGCCAAAATTAACTGATAGCTGCACTTTTCCAGTGTGGGTTTATAGCCAAGTACTGTAGAAGGAGAGGGCTATGAAATTTCTAGGACGAAAGCATCAGGCTTAAGTGAGCTTTACATTCACCTCACTAATCCTGGAAACAGATCCGGGGCTGAGAAGCAGCGTGTGTCACCTGGGATTAGTTTCCATGTTTGCAAATAAAAGAGTTTGTGAAAACAGCCCTGTTGCTGGGATTCCACTCTCCTCTCCTGCTTGGCAGTGGGATTTACACCACTTGCAGGAGGGTTGTTGGTGAAATTGAAACCAGCTCTGAGCTGTGCCTGGAAAGCAATCAGGAACTGCGTCCTTCCCAGTTGCCTGTTCTGAATAGGATGAGAATTTTCTTCACCCTTGCCATAGCTATGGTGACAAGCTGCTAAGTGGAGGGTAGGACTGCTGAAAAAATCCTTGTTTTCCTTTTTTTTGCTGAGGAGACCTTGACCCCAGGTGTTTGCTTTGAGCTCTGTTCAGTGCATGCAGCTCAGAGAGGTGCTGTGTAGGTGCTGTTTCAATAGCAAATCAGGACAAACTGTTCCTATTAGGGTGACTTCCCTCTCCCATCCTTCACATGGTCCTCAAAAGAGAAGGGATCAGGCAGCATTGTCACATGAAGGGTTCTCACTGTGCCTTAATGCATTCCATAGGGAACCTCCTCTCTGTGTCAGTGGCCAAAGGGTTTAGGGTCCTTCTATGTTGCTGTTATTAGCACAGAAATTATCTGACATACTCACTCCATACCTTCATCCCTGAGTCTGGGCAGCCTCATCCTGTCTCCAGTGTTATTTTCTTCCCTCTCACTATTTAGTCCAGACAAGAACAATAAATAAATATATAGATAATAAAACAAACAAACACCACCAATGAGAAGGCCTTCTTTGGATTATCGTTTATGTTATCTTATGGGAACATAGCAAAGAAACAATATTTGATGACATTATTAAATTGACAGGATTTGCTTGGAAACACCACCTGCCATTAAGTGCACTGCAGGCAGGATGTGACCCTCTGCATCTAATTCTACTATAAATTCATTCCTTCCAGCAATCTAAAAGCACTAAGAAACAGGATATTAAAAGATTTCGGGCCTGATCCAATAAGTTGTTAAACAAGTCCTCAACTCACAGTGGTGCCGTTGCGTCCTTGCACCCTGAAGCTGGGTCGGGGGGGCAGATGCAGAAGCTGGAGCGGGGCGGGGGCAGATGTTAAAGCCGGCTCGGGAAGGCTCTTTGGGAGCGGGGTTTCTTTAGAATACTCTGGCCGAGGTGCACATGGGACTGTGGGGTGAGGCAGCCCCGTGTCCCCGCGTGGGTAACTCGGTGTGTGTTCGCAGGCTGCGACAGCGAGCACTGGGGGCCCCACTGCAGCAACCGGTGCCAGTGCCAGAACGAAGCGCTCTGCAACCCCATCACGGGCGCCTGCGTGTGCGCCGACGGCTTCCGCGGCTGGCGCTGCGAAGAGCTCTGCGAGCCGGGCACCTACGGCAAGGGCTGCCACTTCCAGTGCCAGTGCCACCACGGGGCCACCTGCGACCACCAGACCGGCGAGTGCCACTGCGCGCCCGGATACACTGGGGTGTTGTAAGTGCGGCAAGAGCTGGGGACTCCCTTGAGCTGGTTTGGTTCGGCCGCGTTTAACGCGATGAGTAATTGGCTGAATTTACACGCTGTTATACACTGGCCTTTGTAGGAATCAGGGAACGGGGTTTCAGAGAGACTGAAGAAAAGAAACCTCTGTTCTTGCTGCTGGTTATACCTGTGACCATGAAGGGGGCCTTCGAGAGAGCTGGAGTGGGACTTGGGACAAGGGTGTGTAGTGATAGGGCAAAAGGGAATGACTTTAAAGTGCCAGAGGGCAGGGTTAGATGGGATTGGGAAGGAATTGTTCCCTGTGAGGGTGGGGAGGCCCTGGCAGTGGGTGCCCAGAGAAGCTGTAGCTGCTCCTGGATCCCTGGAAGTGTCCAAGGCCAGATTGGATGGAACTTGGAGCACCCTGGGATAGTGGAAGGAGTCCATGCCCATGGCAGTGAGTTTGATCTGGCTCAGTGACTCGTCCAACCCAAACCATTCTGGAATTCTATGGTTCCATGCTATTAAAATAAAATATAGTACTAAAATAAGCTTAAAAATAGTTTATATTTTCCAAACTGTGCAACAACTTTACCTGTTCCTAATTTCAGAATGTGAATACAATCCAAATTACAGTGGAGTTTTGATAAGCAGTTGGACTCTCTCCTCATTAGCAGTCCAGTGCAGCATCAAATGGGACTTTTTCATCCCAAATTTATTTGGCTTTCAATCTAACTGAGAAAGCATTGCTGTTAACTATATCAGCTTAGTATCTAGGGGGTAAATTTTAAGCATAGAGAGCAGGGATTTAGCGGTGTGACTTCTATTAACTTTAACGAGAATCATGTAGCTAAATCCCTATCCACCACACGGAAAGTTTACCAGTAGGATTCAGAAAATCTGCATATTAATTTTAGGACAGCGAGCAATAGTTTCTTGTTTAAAATTGCCCACAGTGTAACATCAGTTCTCATTAGAGATCTTTCAGTAGTTTCAGAAGTAATTATGTTTTTCAGAATTATTTAAGGGGAAAAGAGAATTTAGTCACTGAATTTGGTTGGAGATCTACTGCAGGTGAGTTAACACTTTTGCAGTCTATTATTATTTGTTGACCTGCATGAAGGGGAAAGTAAAAAATAAGGACAGTGTTAACCCTCATAAATAAGTGATAGGCCTTTTGAATATTTTATTTAGTACCTGATTTCCTCCTAGACTTGTGACCTCAGCTGTGGAAGCACTCACTGCTAAGGACTCTGCTTACTCTTGGGAGTGCTCCCCTTGACATCAGTGTGTCAGTTCTCAGCAGGGCCAGCCCCTGATAGGATGTTGCAGGAACATCCTCATCAGCGGACAGTCACTTAGGGGGAGAACATCCTGTGGTTTCAAAACCTTGATGCTGAAAGCTCTGAGTGCAGGTGTGGGAGACACTGGGCTTTCCATTGCCCCCCCCACGAGTACTGAGAGGGACTCAATGAGCTTAAATAGCCTTTAAATGATGTTGAGTTCTTGCCAGTCCATTATACACTGCAAATGTTAGCATTCAGTAGTGACTGGAGAAATTTCAAGCGTTTTAATCCCATCCTTTTATTCTGTTTTCAGCTTCTTTTATTGCCATGTCATATAATTCACATTGAAGGCTTCATCCTGCAACTCGTATTTTCCTGGGCTATTTTAATGGTTATGAGTTGTCCTGTTGAGATGGGTGGGATTTGGTACATGCATAAAGGTTACACACATGCATCAGCCTTACAGGGCTGCATCCATGGCACATAAACAACCCCAGCAGAAATTAAAGGAATCTCAGCTAATTGGCAATGCCAGCTGAGCCTTACTGAGGTTTTGTCATTTGCATAAGGACTCCCATGATGACCTGTGTTGTGGGTTTTCCTCATTTACTGTTTCCTGTAGGTTCTTTAAAGTGATCTCTTTGTTTTCTGTTCTCTCTCCCACAAGCTGTGAGGAGCTGTGTCCCCCCGGCAGCCACGGAGCCCAGTGTGAGCTGCGCTGCCCCTGCCAGAATGGGGGTGTTTGTCACCACATCACCGGGGAGTGCTCCTGTCCTGCTGGATGGATGGTGGGTACTGCTCATCCTCATTTAGGGCTTGGAATGGGATTTTAATTGTTCACTGTCTCAGCTTACGTGGATCTGCCAGGCTCTAACAATTCCCAAACTGGGACCGCCTTTGTTGGGTTTGCACAGCACTAACACAGACAGGCCACCAGTCTGGGACCTGCCACCATGCCTGGAAGTGTTCAAAAAACATGTGGATGTGGCACTTGGGGACATGGGTTAGTGGTGGGCTTGACAGTGCAGGAGGAATGGCTGGACTTGATCATCTTGGAGGGCTTTTCCAGCCTCAGTGGGTCTGTGATTCTCTGACTGGGAGGCGCCATCACAGAGTTTAAAAACAACAACCTGCCAAGAGACAAAAGAGTTGTCTGTGAGTTCTGGTTCCTTGGAATATTCCCTGCAGCTTTAGACACTGCCCTCACACAGGACAGAGAGCTCAAAGACCAGCTCGACATTGTCAAAGGCACAAGGTATCATGTTCCCCTTCAGGGGAGAGGGAGAAGCCAGGTGGAATCCAGTGGCTCAGGCAGGCAGCAAAGCAGGATGAGCCCAGGACACACAGGCCAGTGCAGTGTCATGTCCTTGCTCAGGCACCACTGACATTGATTGCCAGAGATTTGCTTATGTCAGGGCTTGCACTGCAAAGAGATAACTGCCCTAACCTTTAATCCTTTGTGTCGAGAAAGCAAGGCCAAGCATTTTAAAAGTCCTCAACTTTATCAATAATGTAATAATGAACTCTCTTGGGATGTGCCAAGTCTCACAGGCCTTCATCCCATTTAGCTGTACTGAACTTCTGGCATTTTTCCTGTGTCTGACAATTAGTCTCTTGGCAAAGTTGCTGGATTTTAAAGCATACAAGTACTCTGATATTTTATTTTAACATGGAAGACCCTGCAGATATCACACAGCCGTGACTTCTGATGGGGACCCTCTACCTGTTCAAACATATGAAAGCTGAGAGAAATGTTTATGTTCCTTTGCATTCATACATCAAATACCTTGAGTTCAAAAGTACCAACCATGAGATGTTGCTGTATAGCAGCAAAATGGGAGAATACTGCTGTTCATAAGTTTTGGTGGAAAATCTCTCTCTAACTGGAGAACAGGAATCTCTAACACCACCAGTCATGGCAAAGGTGGTGATGAGGTTATTCCATTTCAAATGACAAAGACGAAACTTGTCAGAAGTATTACTATGGCACCTTGCCTTCACTGGCGATCAGTGGAGGCAAAGAAAAGGTTCTTTCCTTGAGGGCTGGAGCCAAAGCATTAGGAAAGCAATTCACATATTTTTGAGGGCCTATCAGTCCATTCTAGCACTACCTCCAAAAAGTGATCAATAAAGTGATTCACATAAAAATATTACTTTTTTCATCTCTCCTCCTGCATGCCAAGATTTCTCAGGATCTGAGTTGTTTTGCTGTATTCTTCCTTACTTGTATTTTATCAGGCGTTTTCTCGTCTTTTTCAAAGTTAAGATATCACTAAACAAATGAGGGTTTCAGAATAGAACAGGAAGCTTTGGATATCTTTTAGGATGCAGCACAGACCCTAAGAAGAACCACAGCCCTGGGGCTGCACAGCAGCTGTGGTTGTATTCTGGCCCAGTCCTGCCCAATTCCTTACAGACTGGAGTTTCTTTTATGCATTTTTAGGAGCCCAGAGAGACTTTTTTGAAAACTGTGTTGTTGGCTGCTCTGTCCCCAGAGGAACTCTAGAGTTAACAATTGATGTTTGAAACAAGCATAACTGAAAATTGAAGAGAGAGATCAAGTATTCTGCAGAAAGAAACTGAAATTATAAGTAAAAGCACTCAGCTTGTAAATGTTGAGATTTTAAGTATAAAGGGTCTCTCCAGGGTTTTAATGAAAAGCTGGTAATTCAGTGTACAAAGCGGGATAAAAAGTATGTTTTTATGCTATATTTTTAACTCTTGGTGGTTGGAATGGTTTGGGAAGTGAGACATGAGGGGGCTGTAAACGAGCAGGCGAGATGGGATTGCTAGACAGCATTCATTTTATTTCACACCATGGGTTTCTGTGGCACCAGGAATTTTACTTGCTGATTTTGAGACTTGAGACTGCACGTACATATTGAATATACCATCATTTTGGAAGGAGAGAATTCTCCCTAGATTTATACAAGTGCAAATCCACTTGGACTTTATTGCTGCTGGATGAGCTGCAACTTTTATCCTTTCCTAGGCTGGCTTATTAACAGGAGCTCAGCTCCCTTCGGGGTTTGGTGGGATAGGGAAGGGGAGGCAGTGACTTTAAAAAAGGAGGAAGTTCTGGGGTTCTGAGGTTCTTCCTTGGATCTGTCATCTTCAGAGCCTGGTTCTTTTATGACTTGTAATCTCTTTCCTCCCACCAGTGCAGAATCTCCCAGCAGCACAAATTCTATTCACAGAGTCCTATGGGATTTTACTGCCCCATGGGTTCTTCACCAGGAGAATGGTGACCAACAGCCTCTATTGCTGAACAGTCAACAGAACGTGGCTTCCAGCATCCCACAGTGTTGGGCTTTTTCAAGTTTTGTGGATGTGGAGTTTAGTGGGTGGCTGCTTTAGGGCCTCATTAACAATTTACTTGTTTAATTCTATACGTCTTTCTCATTTGCATCATTAAATTCTCTAAGCGCTCCCATGAAGTGGGGGAGAGAAGTTAATTTAGCATTTACAACACTTCTCAGGAACTGTTTTGAAGGACTAGATCTCTGTGCTTAGGAAAGCAGCAATATTTCCTGACATGACAGAACGTTTGTCACTGGCAACACCCCCTGTTCGGCCCCAGACCCCCTTCCCAAGGCATCCTGGTGCCGTGGTAATAGAACACATTCTGCTCATCACTTCTCTCTTATTGATTCTGGGCTTCGTGAAGCATCATTTGTATTTTTGTCTATTTTTCTTTCTGTTGTGGATTTTAAACATGGGGGTGTCTGAAAAAATGGAGCAGAGAAAAATCTTTTCTGTCCTACAAAATACAGCAAACAATGTCAAAAGCAGAAGCTGATGAGATCAGGGCCTTTAAAAAGGTGCTGATGGGGTGAACTTTGCTGATTAGATGTATAAGCAGCAGGAAATGTTGGTCTGACATTTGATCCTCTAGAGAGGGATGTTTTGAATTCCCTTAGTACATATTAATGCAAAAAGTACAGCTAAAGATTCTCTTGGCTCTGGGGGGATGCATCCCAGAGTATTGCTTTCTCATCATTTGTTGATAGAAATCCTGTTCCTTTTGAGGCATGAAGGGGAAAAATATTTATTATCAAGATAAATGGACACTTAGGTTTTCAGATATATAGAGTTGTGTATTACTCAAGTCCAGAGACACCAGTTTTAAACACTGTAATCTGAAAGTTCTTGAACTGAGGCCAACCTGTCTGTTTTATAGCCAAGGAGCCACATAGCCCTGGTTGGAAAAGTCTCAAAGTATCTGTTTTATGGTGACATTGAAGAGCAGCCTCTTAACTTTGGGGTTGTTGATGCAGCTAAACTTCTCAAGCCCCAAGGAGTGAAAGCAGCCATTGTATTCCTGGTTTATATTTTGAATAAGTTGTGTCTGATACGTGCTTTTTTCAAAACTCAGAGCCCCTGGGGCTTGGTTAGGGAAGCAGAGAAATTAAACCCAAATAATCCTGTGGCCAGGCACTGTTTCTGTCTCACACTGGGCACTGTGGTGGCACTGGCAGCAGCACCACTTGCTGCAGGTGCCAAATATTTTCCATTATAGGACCACAACTTCAGATCCCTACACTGCCAGACTTGTTTTGGCTGAAGTTCCTCAGCTGGATGCCAGCCTCAGGCTTTGTATGTGCTCACAGGGAGAAAAACACTCATACAGCTTCTAAGAAAGTCTGGGGAAATCCTTGTAAGGCCTTGATACTTGGCAGAGATGTTATGGGATACTTAGGGGGACACCACCTGAGTTTGGCAGGTAAATTCTCCAAAGACACTACCCCACACACATGGGAGCATTCCCTGCCTTGGGGCTGAACAGCTGCAGCAGGGATTGCTTGGGAGCTGCTTTTCCTTGTGAGCAGTGCCAGGGTGCACAGCAGAGACTGTGTGGCTTTGCTTCACTCCCAGGGCTGGTTAAGCAGGGAGGGGAAGGAGGAAACGTCTCAGAGACGAGGGTTTGGGTCTGGATGAAGGAGAGGACTAAAAGGGAGGCTGCAACAAGGGTTCAGAATAGACTGGAATAAAGAGGCAGGAAAGCCAAGGGCTGGGAGTATAAAATGGGGAAGGGAGGTCACCACCAAGATGTGAAGTTGAGGCAGGTCAGGGACTGAGATGTGGCTCCAAGGTTGGGCATAAGGAGCTGGCAGGATGCCGGATGATGCATCCTGTCACTCTTTAGGGATTAGGCAGATATTCCACTGCATAATTCCCTTTTCTGGCCAGAAGGCCGCTGTAGTGCTGATGTGGGCAGTCATGTTGCTTCTGTGCCATCTCTGGGGGCTTTCTGCAGCTATCCTAATCCTCATTCTCATCCTGCCCCTCCATGGCTTACCCAAAGCTATGGCAGATCCATTCTGTGCTGCTTTGAGAGACGGATGTGGGGGTGGAGAGAGCGGAGGGAGTGAAGGATGTGAAGGGCAGTACAGGACTTCTCCAGCAGCTGTGTTTGGGTGGATGAATGAGACTGGCTGAATAGGAGAGATCATCACAGACCATCAAAACCAGCACAGCTAAATCCTCCCAGTGCAACCTTTCCAGCAATCCCTTCCTTCCCAAACATTCTCTGTGCAGGGTGGGACCAACAACTTGTCAGACTCTCCATTTCACAAAAACCCCAGGAGCACACAAGCAGCTTTGTGGACTTCTCTGGTTGCCTTTAACTTCTCCCACATCTTCGTGTGGCTGTTCAGGGGGCAGTGAATATCCTGCCAGCCCAGCTGCAGTGTGTGGGGGAGATCCAAGGAGGAGAATCATCCGTGAGTATGCAGTGGTGAGAAAAATCCCTTCTGGAGTCAGGCCAGGCAGGCATTCACTGTGGTAGTGGAGTTTTCAGGCTGTCTTTAGCACATCTTATGCAGATAAAATATTGCTGCTACACTTACATCTAGTTTTAGCAAGAGGGACAATAAAATTCCAAGCTGCAAGAGAAATTTATTGCATTATGAATGTTGACTGAAATATTGCTCTTTATGCAACCTTACCAGGGGCTGGTGTGTGCACAGCCATGTCCTCCTGGAACCTTTGGAATTAACTGCAGCCAGGACTGTCCATGCCACAACGGAGGACACTGTGACCCTGTGACAGGAAAATGCCTCTGTACAGCTGGCTATATAGGAGACAGGTAAAAATCAACCCCCAGAGCCTTTCATTTTAACCATGGGCTGTCAATATTTATATCCCTTCTAGGACAATCTTCCTCCCTGAAAAATGGTGTTATGTTTCTATTGCTCCAATTAGGTTCATCCTTCTGAAGCACTTCAAGCAATATAAATGTGGCAATGTTATTACTTTTTATTGGCAATGCTCTCCATTTACAGGGTTTTTTAATATAACTTTTAAAATTTAATGGATTAAATTTAATTTAGATATTTACAGTGATAAATTTAATAGAGAGCATTACATGTTTACAAGATATGTAAATGAACTATCTTTATACAAATTAATATCCTCAAGAGTAAGCAATGCAGCAGTTTAATGTCTCCTTCATTCCTCTGTGCTGCTGTAGCACTGATCCATCTCAGCCACCAGCAAAAGGTGATAAATCCTCAAAATTTATAAACGAGAGCCTTCACCCATGAATCGATCAGAGCAGATGATAATATTGTTTTACCAAGGTGTCATGGATTCAGCAAAATGACTACACAGCAAAGTCAATGAGGGATTGCAACACGTGCTGGCTTAGCCTCCAGCTAATCCTGGCTGACAAAGGTTGGGAAGTGCAGTTAAAGCAGCTCTCAGGAGCAATTTTCACCGGGACTGCAGCACCAGAGTTTTCAGAGATGCTAAAGCACTTTCTCCTCTATGCTCCCTTTTTTATTAGCTCTATACTGACATGCTACAGTCATAGTTTTATGTAACAAAGCTTTTTGGAATTTCTCATTTCTGCCTTCACTGTATAAGCAGCAGGTCTCTGTAGCACAAACATCTGACCCCCAGCCCTGGGGAAGGTCAGCAGGCTGCTCCTTCCTGTTAAGTGTGGAGCTTCCCTGTTTCCATTTTATGAACAGTTATAATTGGAGGGGGCTCTGGAGTTAATATCAGGATTTGCATGGAGTTGAACATGGAGGAAATACTAATTATTTCCAAGTAATTTAGAGGAAAAACATCAGTGTGCCTCTCCTCCCCATTCTTCATCTAGAGACAGTCTTTCCACATATGTGATAACAATATAATTCCTGTTTCTTTTTGTCTCCTCGTGGAGACTTTTTCACTAAAGGAGGCAACTGTGCAGCCTGACCTTTATACTGGTGACCACATGTGAATCCCAAGCTGTTTCCGGTACTGGCCATGCTGGGGAAGGCTCTCTTGCTCTCCTCATTTGGTTGTTGCACATCCTGATAGATTCCTGGCTGTAGATGAATCAATCTAATCCAAGTGTTGGAGCTATTGGGAGCTCCCAGCCAGCAGCCTCCATCCCTGTGGGGGATGAGGAAAGGAGATGGGAAGAGGTTTTTACTGCTGATTGCCCTTGGAGAGGGGCTGGAGGAGGCATCTGAGGGAAGACATGGCAGGAGCTCTCAGGGATTGTCCTTGAGCAAAGGGGGTGCGGACTCAAGAGATCTGTATTTGGAGAAAAATGAGAGAGATATGGACTCCAAAGAGAGATGTAACATAGCAAGGGAGACAATAAAAAAAATAAGGCAGAATCAGTTGGGAGAAGTGGAAAAGAAGTGAGGGAAGGTCACGTTCTGGACCTGCATCCAAGCAAAACCCTTGGGAATAGCTCACCTTCCCCATCCTGGAGCAGGGAAGTAAAAGACACTGAGGGGAGAGGAAGGAGAGCAGAAATTCAAGTGTGTGAAAGGATGAATGAGAACAGGATTAAAAAGGTAAACAGGCAGTTAGGAAAACTTGGCTGCTGCAGGGTAACACTGAATTAGCCTAGAAATTCCCACCTTTCCAATGGGTTTCTGGAAGGTTAAAACATGTTCATCTCTCAGCCTTTAATTCCCCTTCCATACGGGAAGGGAAACCTCAGGCCTGCTGTATCCAGCTGCAGTTCTGCTGCTCGCTTGGCCTGGGCAGCACTGGTTTGTACTGGCTGTACTGGTTTGTTCTGAATACACACCTGCCCTCACCTGGCTGGGGGCCCATTGATTTCAGTGAGGCACGAGGTCTTCAAAGAGTCTGAATGGCTTTCCTTGGTTTTGTGTTCACACCACAGGGGCAGTGGGACAGGCCAGGCAGCTCCAGTTTAGCTCAGTCTGTTTTACCCTCTGCATCTCCTGCAGCTGTTGCAGTGTCACAGCAAAAAGGAGAGCAGGAGAATCTGCTATGGAACAAAAACACTTTGCTTTAACGTTTTATAAGGCATTGAGAAAAATCTTCTTAATAATGACAGATACTGTGAATAACAGCAATAAAGAAATAAATACACTTTACTTACTATCATCTTAAAATTGTCAATAAGTACTATATAATGCTACAGTTCATCATCATGTGCAGAAGATAATAACATAGAGTTAGATAAATATCTGTGGAGATGAAATGGTCATAAAGGTCTGTGTGAGTGTAATTGCCACACTTTTGTTCCCTACCTGTTTTTCAAGAGTGGCACTGCACTAAATCTCTGGGAAATTGGCAGCACTGTTAATACCTGCAGGATGCTTTGTGCTCACTGAAATGACTGGATCTGTCATGGAGATGTGTGTTTTACAAACTGGAAAGGAATAATAGCAGAGGCACAGTTAGAAGCTGAGAATGGAATGTTTCAGAATTCAGTAGCTCACAGTAAAAGTGAACATGCTGGTTTAGCTTTGTTTTCCATATTGCCCTTACATCTAAAGATTGAATCATAACAGAATAAATCTCACATTTATTAGAACTATATGGGAAGATTTACTCTTCTCTTGTTGTGTTCATACCTGTATCTCTTATCTCCAGGTTAGTGCATTTTGGATGGCTTTTTGTATTTGTCTGTGCTACATAAATGTGATCACTGTTTCAAAACAAAGAGAACAGCCTAAAAAACTTTGCAGCATTATTCCTTAAGAAAAGGAAATGGTGGGGAAAAGTGTAGGTGCATGTACTAAGTTAATCTGTTAAGCAGGCTGTCTTCTGTTTAATATTTTGTGAAATTGCTTCCATTAATTCTACAGGTGACAGTCATATTACCCTATCCCAACCCAAATAATTATAGTACATATTAAAGTTCAGTGGATATTATAATACGAATCTCCCCAGATAGGCAGAAAGCAATGTAAATTAAACAAGAAACATAACTAGGGCTTAGCAGCTCATTTTGTAATTTAATTGAACAATGTATCTGGTTGTTAATGGTGCTATGGACACATTAGATTGATATGTTGCAAAGGAAAGATGTTTAAGTAGAAAGCTAATTCCTGCTGTGATTATTCTCATGTTCCAGAGGAGTCATTATTAGTATTCTTTGTATAAAATTCATTAGCAGTAGCTGCTTGATCTCCAAATAAATAAGTTGGTTAAATTGTTAGTAGAAAAAGGCTAATTATGTAAATGGATTAGGTCGTCAATATTTCATTTCCAGATGCTTTTCTCCCTGCTAGGTAATGCTTCATCTTCTATAAATATAGAATGATACAGTGAGCTATTGACTAAGAATTCAGCCCGTGGAGCACAGAGCTCTCCTGCTCACTCCAGGGTCTGTGCAGCAGTGGGGACATGAGGAGCTTCATTGTTCCGCCTTGCATTTCATTTGCTGTGAGTGTTCCAGCCCCACTGTTCCCATTCTTAGCTGGCTCTTTCATTTGCAGCTGAGCCCCCTGAGAGCAGCAGGGCTCTCTCTCTCTGGTGCCTCTCCAGACTCTTTCCCTCTTTGTCCCAAACTACTCTCACTTTGGGTCTTATATGAACTCCTCAACTCAGATTTGCAACCAGCAACTGTGTTGGTGCCTGCTGGAATTAAATCACCAGCCAAGCCCTTTGCTGTGTTCATTTATTTTTAGTAAAACATGATAGTCTCAAGCTGCAAAAGTAATGCCCTTCTTATATACTGCCTGTGTTCATTGCAGTTTTGCCTGGCTTGCATCACACATTAATCTTTTATTACTGATCATTATATTAACTCTCACCTGCCAGCTGTGAAATGACCTGCAGAAAGACATTTAACAATTGCCTCCATCCACTGAGTTTACAGTATACACTTTAATCAATGCTCAGGCTTAAATTAATGCTGATAGGCAATTTCCAATGCCTGGCATCCATGTGATAAGGGAATTGGGCTTTTCTGGGCTTCTTTTTCTGTTTTTATTAACGGAAAAGGCCTATCTGTATTTCACGGTGGATCATGTAAACTGTGGTACTGACTCATTGCAGAATTTTGAAACCATTGAATTTTGTCAAGCACAGAATCAGTTGCTTTCTTCAGGACCTTAGCTGAGCTTTTCCAAGTAGAAAATAGTCTGAACTCTTAAATTGCTTGTGTAGGACAAGGAAGCAGACTATTTGGCAGATCTCAGAATGTATCCAAGTAGGGAGATATTTTTAACAGTGCATGGAAGGTGCAATTTAAAACAACCCGTGTGAAGTGTTTACAGGTTCCAATTTTATGTGCATCAAATATTAAAAATGTTGGCAATTTTTAAGAAGATTCTCCACTAAGGAGCATGAAAGTTATTTTTATTGAGATTTTATACTACTGAGCTACCCTGGAGTAGGAGAAGAAAAGCCTTTAGTTACTCAGAACATACACAAAACACAAAGGGGTTTCTTTTCTCCTTATTGATATAAAACTGGTGCAATGACAGCACTAAAACATTGCTGGAGAACATTTTGCTCAATACTGCTAAATACACTTTCCCTTTTAACCCTCCTCATCACTGAGAGGGCCATGTGTTTTCAAGAGAAGTGCACAGTCCTTCTGTGATAAAGAGAAGTCAAACAGGTGAGGGGTTCTATAATAAAATATTTTATTGCCTATCAGTTTCTTACGATTGATGAACGCAATTGTCAAGGTCCAGGGAAGAAGAATGCACTTTTAAATGAAGGTAATATTAATTAATGCAAATTTAGCAGGATATAATTGGCCATGGATGAATGCAGTTTCTCTTAGCAGCAATTTGCAAGCCCAGGATATCCCATCGCTCCGGTGATACCATCAGTTCATAGTACGTTACTTAAATAAATGAGCAATGATTTTGTATTTAATTCATTAACAAAAGGGTTCCTGTGTAAAAGCCGTGTCCTGCTGAGGTTGTGCCTGTGACTGGATCCCATCTCCCCCGTCCCACGGCAGGTGTCAGGAGGAGTGTCCCATCGGCACCTACGGCTTCCAGTGCGCGCACACCTGTGACTGCCAGAATGGGGCCAAGTGCTACCACGTCAACGGAGCCTGCATATGTGACCCTGGATTCAAAGGCGTTCACTGCCAGGAGAGAATGTGTCCAGAAGGGTTTTATGGCCTCAAATGCAACAAGAGATGTCCTTGCAATATTACCAACACCCTCAGGTATGTTCATCATGTAATATTCTAGTGCAGGGACTGGTCAAATAAAAGCATTGGGAAAACAATCAGCTTAACTACAGCTACTGTCCTTTTCTCTGCAGTTTTAAGTACAATCACAGAGTGTTTCTCAGGATTGCAAAACTTGGATTTAAATGACCTCAGGTTTGGAACCATAAGCCTCAATGCATCCAGATACTAAGCATGTATCTCTTAACAGTTCTGGTTCCATCTGAAACAGCCTGACATAAAGCTTTATCCTGTAAGTCTTCTAGGCATAAGAACCAGCAGATGATGCCCCTATGTGTGGATAATAACCTACTGAAGTTTAAAAAAATAGATACATGTCTACTCAAGTCCCTCACTTTGCCTCTTTTTATGACATGGGTTTTCTTGTTAGATCTATAGACAGCAAGGGGACTTTCAACATGAAACCTAATTTGCTTCAGCTGATGTCTCATGGCAAATTACCTTGTTGGAAACACTTGAGGCAGATGTATAAATAGACTGAAATCAATATCCCTGAGTCAGTCTGTGGAACTGTAACATGGTTGACATTGTCAAAACAGACTCCTTACATGAGACTATTTTTGCTCTTCATTCTCTGTGTGTATGTGGGAAATAGTCAGGAAAATAAATATCAGGGAATTACACCTATAGCGGAATGAGTCTTGCTTAGAAGGTCAGGGTTTGATGTTTTA
This sequence comes from Rhipidura dahli, assembly GCA_013399225.1. Classification (NCBI taxonomy): domain Eukaryota; kingdom Metazoa; phylum Chordata; class Aves; order Passeriformes; family Rhipiduridae; genus Rhipidura; species Rhipidura dahli. The sequence goes on along the minus strand of VXAC01006905.1, from coordinate 119,132 downwards.
TTTCCTTTTTTGCTTTTTTTAAGTTCTGATTCTTGAGGTTTTCTTTACTATGACACAGAGTCACAAACAGACTTGAGCACTTTGAATTTACTTTCCCATTGCAGGCTTGAATAAGTTTTCCAAACCTTGAAAAGAAGGAAGAATTTTAGACTCTTCCCTATTATTGTCTTTGTTACCTTTAATAACTCCTTGTCTTGTTTACTGACTGCTGGAATTGCTGTTTAGAGAATCCTCACTCCCCATCTTGCAGTAAAGGGAGCCGGGATAGCCAAAGCCCCCTGGCCTGAGCTGTCTGATGTTCTGGGGCCACAATTCCTCACCTGCACGATGCTGAGCCCCTCAGCTCCCACTGGATTCCCTCCTTTTTCTGCCCATTCCTGTTCAGCAGGCAGAGCCAGTTTAGGGCCGTGTAGGCTTCAGGGCGAGGTGGAGATAATTGATGCCCAAGCAAACGTGCCCTTGATACAGACATTCTTCAATTTCCAACCAGACAGGTGGGGACCTGACTGTCCTGCTGATGACAAACCCACCTTGCCGTGTTACTGTTGCTAAAATACAAACACACTAAATTATGTATGCAAGAAATAGCACCTCATTTGTGTGCACACACAGACACACATACAAACACTTCAGGCAAATCTGTCTGTGCACTTGAGATAGACCCTATTTGTCTCAGTCTTGGAAATAAACAGGTGATTTTCCTTGCGAATTCAGCTGTGAGTCGTGAGGCTTTGCTTAACTGAAAGTGAGAGCTCACAATGGATTATTTAAAAACTTGTAATTGTGGTGATACAACTCCTATGCAGCAAGAGAGCTCCAGCACAACTGGGTTTGACAGCCAGCATCCAAAGGGTTTGAGGCTCCCAGGGAGCTCTGTACAAGAGTCTCCCATCGCTTCTGATTATGTTGTGTATCGTGAAATCATTGCAAAAAATACCATCCCTGAGGCATGAGCAGCACATTATACACAAAAGATTAGTGCTGTGTTGTACTGAGGATGGGGGATGCCTCAGGAATTACTGCAAAGTGAGCTGAGGGATAAATTCCTATGTGTCACTTCACTGCAGCACCTGCTAGCGAGCGTGGCTCCAGCCTGTGGTAAATCCAAGCTGAATTGCTCCTCGGTGTAAACTCTTCTTCAGGTGTACAGGAGGGTGAGAATATGCTCGTGCTCAGCAGCTAACACGTGTGTCTTCACCCCTCCTGAGCCTGCAGGAACCTGTTTGTGTGCCCATATGTCAGAAAGGTGGAAATTGAGTGGAAGGACTGCAGGCCACAGGCAAGGCTGAGCTTGGCTGCTGTTTCTCAGCTCCATGCTCAATTCATTAAGAGTCTTTTAGGTGGGGTGAGACTGTGGGTTTCAGGATGCAAGAATTCACCCTGTGTTACTCAGAACTACCTGGGAGGTGCTCTGAGAGTTTGCCAGAGGATTTTTTCTGAAAGAACAGGCTTGTACCATCCAGCTGTGAGAAAAGAAGAGGTCTTAGAGAGGTTTGAGAGAGCTCAGAAAGGGGGAGGGTTGAATCCTCTCACAGCTCTTTGCTGGGCATGGGGTCATTCCCACACACCCTGCTTGTGCCTGGTTGCTGTCTGATGGGAACATTTTATTCCTTCCCTCCCAACACTGCTCCATCAGCTTCCTTTGCAGCACCCTCTGCTGAGATGGTATCTCTGGTTCCTTAATAAATGAGTCTGGTCTCTCTATTGATAAAATCTCCCTTTTTCCTACATCTTATCGCTGCTGTTATGGAACAAAGAGATATCAGCGAGCTGTAGATCGGTAAATGTTCTTCCATTCATCCATGGGATTTCAGCTCTCCACTTTTCCACCAGCTCTGCAGAGTGCTGTCAATTGCTGAGCCAAGGAGCGTCAGAGCTGATGGAAAATGAGCTTTTCCAAAGGCACTCCATGTTCTGAACAAATCTTTGTGGTGATTGTTTAAGCAGTCCCATACAGTGCACTTCTCTTCCCACCCACCTCTTCCCATCCCTCCCTGAGTGTCCTTGCAGAAATGGGGCTCTTCCAAAGTGACTCATTTACCCACAGCCATCTATTTTCCCCAGGAGCTGTTTAAGCTGTTTTTGTCCTCAAGTTGTAGGACAATTATATAAACACTTGTAGAAGGGAACCTGTCCCCGGTTTTGTCTCATTTGATCTGGTTATTGGAGAGTTGATTGGAACAGAAAGTTGTGATGGCTTTGAGGAGTAGCTGAGGAGGAGCAGTAGGAAATACACAATCAGCTTTTCCATTTCCATAGATCTATCTATTTTAATGTCTGAAGAGATCGGTCTGATCATCTAGTCTAACCTCCAGCATGGTAATGACTGAAGGACACCATCCAATAATTTCTGCATCAAAGCACACCGAAAGGCACTTTGTACAGGACTTTGAACAACCCCACAATTAGGTGATTTAGAATGTGGTGGTGACTTGGACTGTCCTTCCACAGGAAAGGGTACACCTGTAAAAATCTCCCCTCTGCAAAAAGCCCTGCATGTTGAGACAGCCGACAGTGGCTGGAAAGGAGTAATGCTGGCTTGTGTTTCTGTCAGGCAGGGAGGGAAAGGAACAGCTGGAATAGTCCTGACCACCCACCCTTCCTGAGCAATGGGGTGGAGCCAGCCTGGGGAGCCATGTGCCCTTGGTAATGTCTTTCCTAGGTGAGAGATGTGAGGAGGTTAGGAAGACACTGGGACAAAGTCAAATGGAATGGGCAGATCTCCAGAGGCTCCAGTTGCTGCCTCAACACCGGCAAGCTGGGGAGGACCAAACCCCATGGAGCTTTCAGAAGTTCTGCCTTGATCTGACTTAATAATGTGCTGGACAAGGCTGGCTTTGAAGATGTACTGAACTGAAGCAGTGGTCCTTAAGTCTCACTGTGGCCACTGCTTTAAAGCATGAGGCATTTCAGCAAGGGAGGTGGAGTGTGGACACCATAAAACAGAAAACACTGTAAAATAAGGATCAGGCTGTTGTTAACAAAAATGAGATGACTAGTGCTGCTGTACAAGCAGAAAGTCAGGAAATTCACTGGGAAGTTGTTGCTTTGGCTGAAAGATGTGTGGAGAACAAATTCAGAATTTGGAACAGGATGTGCTGTCTAAAACATTTCTTTTTCAAATTTGCCTTGAGAAATTTACCTGGTTTCCTCAGATTTCCTCATAATTAGATGCTTAAAAAATTTAAAGGCCAAAAATGCCTTTATGCTTTTCAGTTCAGCTAATAAAATTTTTAAAAATTAAACTTTTATTACTGTAAATGTGGCTCAAAAGTCAGGGACTGTACGGTAGCTTTCAAAATGCAGCAGGAGCCCTGGAACCTTTTCCTTTTCAGCCCTGTTATGTGCTGTGGACAGCTCTGCTCCACCTCTGCTTGGCCTGGAGCCACAGGAACACTTGGCTGCCTGTGTTCACTCCTGGTTTCTACTCTGCTTCTTCCTGTCATGCAGGAGAGTTGAAGAAATAAAAGTTGTTAAGATTCAATGCAAACTACAAAGTATAACACTGCCAAAGTCTTAGGAAAGTGTAAGGTTCCCTTGCTGCTCCCAGCAAGGGTTGGAAAACAGATGTTGATGGGTTTGCCTTTGGGCTCCTTTTGGAGCCCTCCCATTCTCTCATCCATCCTTTCAGTGATGCTTCTGCAGAGGAATTGTTTGTGCTCATTAATTTCAGTTTATTGGGGGCTGGAGAAGTGCCTCATATGTACTGTGACCCCTGCTGGCAAAATCTTACATGGACATGTAGAACAGGAAGGTGCATTCAGAACAGGAGGGGAGGAATTACACAGATATTTTTACACATTTCTAGCTGTATTTGCTATTCAACCTTTATTCCAACTCAAACTTTTCAGCATTAGTCCAAATGTTGTTTAATTCACTGGGCAGTCTGGGTGCATGGGTGTTTGGATGGGTGATAGATTAATTTCCTGGTTCTGTTGTATATCTAGGTATGTAATTTGACCAGAATGTAGTTGTACAAAATGCCAGCAGAAGAGAAACCTTCCTAACGCACACATGCATCCACACATGCACTGTTTCTACATCATGAGCTGCAATATATTTTGCATGTAACTCTGCTCACTTTAATTACTGGAATAGTTCATACAAAGCAGAGAGAAAAAAGAATTAATATAAAAACTTTGCACTGTTAGCTGCAGATCTTGAAAGGGTTTCAAAAGAAAAAGGTATCATTTAAGAAATGGGAAAAATGAAGGCAGAAGAGTCAGTTAGGTAGCCAAGATTCCCTGGCAGGATTAGGAAGAGAACAGCTGCCTTCTGCAGTTTGGGAAACCATCTAAATCTCAACCCTCCTCAAGATAACGCTGCATCAGGCACCTTGATTGTCCAACAAGTGCTTTTGAGTTGGGAGAAAAACAAAACCCTGATCTGCTCAGGCTGATAACAAAATGATCCTTTCTTCAACGGGAAGATTATACGGATGGAAGGACCCAAACATCTGCATCAGATTTTCCTGGCTCAGAGTCCCATGAAATGTGGGCAAGGCTTTATTGAGGCAGAATATGCTCTCAGACTTCTGCTGGCCCTTGTTTTGGAGTCCAAGTTCCCTGTCTGCAGGGAGGAGAAAGAAAAGCCTGTTTGGTTTTGATTCTTGATTCAGTGCGTGTGAGGATGAGTTTTAGTCCTTAATCCATAGCTTGTATCCCATGCAAAAAAGCTGCCCCTGCTGATGAAGGAGCCAACCTTGGAGTAAAAATTCTTAGTGAGTGTGGTATTTTCTGCTGAATTGTCACAGACTGATTCAAATTGCCCTGGTCATACATTACCTTTGAAAGATTTAATTTAGCCAACAGATGCAGTTCTCATGGAAGCACATGATACCTGCAGTAGTAGTGGAAACAGAGAAACACAAAATTCAGTTCAAAATCCTTCTTTAATGTTGAGCTTTCTGCTCCTGTTAGGTAGTGATTAATAGACACGGGGGGAAACCCGAGCTTTTATTATTTTCATCTAAATGTTAAGAGGTGCTTTGTGGAAAACCATAATTTCAGGGACTGCTTTGTCAGAAGAATTTCATGGATGGTAGTTTGTTAGGCTGATGAATTGTTTTAATTAGTCAGTAAAACACTATATATGATGAAACATTTGACACTTAGAAAATTTGATCCTTTTTAGTTGCAACATTATATGACCAACCTCTTCTACCAGTAATTGCCTGAAACATACTTGGAAATTACGTTTTATTAGGTTACCCTGAGAATTAACATATACAATATTAATTTTATAGGTGTAAAGAAACCCATTCAGTCATGTCCACAATCTTAAACTGTAGCAATAAATAATGGTAAAGGAAAAGAAATTGTTTCTGTGATGCAAAAAAGCAGGAGACAGGCCCACAGAGAGATCCCATCTTGAAGAAGTCTATTCTTCTTGTTCTGAGAGTAAAGAAAACTCAATTTCTGGCAATGCTATTTCTCATCTCTCTCACTGAGGACTGAACAGTGCCATTACTGTGCAGTGCTGTGGTGCAGAGGCCCCAGAGCATCTTGAGCTCCCAGGTGCAGCCTCACACTCCCAGCTGGCCCCAGACAACATCACCCAGAACCCTCCATCCCTTCAAACCAGGAGTTAACACATCTCCAGCTTTCCCCTCCTCTCCCAGTCCCAGCCACAACCTCCTGCTGTGGGAAGGTGGTGTCCTAAGGAAACCTCGAGGAGGAAAAATGCCAAATAAAGATAAACTGTTTCATGCCGGAGGAACAGAGGGGTGAGTGTTCCACCTACAGATGCAGAAGTACCAGCCATTGTCCGGTGTTTTGGGCTTGATTCTCCTTTCTCCTTTTCTCTCCATGTGCCCTCACAACAGTGTTGAATTGGCTGAGTAGAAATGAAAGCCAGAGGATTAATGTTGTTCATTATCCAGCAAAAAGGAACTTGACTTATTTCCCTGCACAGCTGTGACTTAGTCCCAAGGCTCCGGTTAACTCCTGCCCCCAGTATATCCCAAGGCTTCAGGTGCTTATCAGTTCTGGTCACCATGGCTGAATATTCCCTGAAAAACTCTTCCTCCAAGGAGAGTTTTCCCTTCCAAAGCACTTTCCTTTCTACCTGTGCCTGCTGGAAAGTTCCGCTGAGGTGGCACTTGCTTGTAAAACACAAATGAAAGTGGGATGGGATGGGATGGGATG